>OZ022261.1:8981086-9450318 GCA_963978905.1 Trichostrongylus colubriformis
AGCTGTCAGCTTCACGGTTCGATGCCGATATTGGCCAATCGTTCAACTCGTTATCCGTGTGAGTGTTGATAAGCTATGGTAAGTATACCGTTCAGAAGCTAAGTTTGAAACGATTTTTGTCAGTGTAGTGGATTAGCACATGTGCTCGGAAAGCATGAAGCGTAGGCTTGAGTCCCGTCCGAGACCCAAGCATTTGTACGTAAGCTTCGCATACTTCTAACAACTTTTGCATCGTGGGTTACGGCGAGAAAAGCAGCATCAAAAATCAATATTAGCAATCAATATCAATATAATCATTGTTGTCTTCTACAACTTTCCGCTGATGGCTGGTTAGCTTCTGGACGCCCTTTGCCCGAAAGTTTATGAGAAACGATTTTTAAAATCATGGATACACAGTTTGAATGCCGCTAGATTATTAAACTTCTCACTTTCTATGCAACGCTCAGAGTCCTGCTTAAGTAGTATTCGCAACACCCTAGGATAAGAGAACACGTAGGATGAAGCGGAACTTCAGAGTTAAGCTCGTCCTTATTTCCCTCTCTATCTTCGCAGTATGGTTGACATACTCGGCTAAGTTGGAGGACAAATCGGAATGCTTTTTGGAAAACGAATAAAGCAAGTTTTAGCTACTTTCTGGAGCTGTTTGGTACAAGTCGCAATCGCTACAGTACTAGAGCAAATGGATCTGACTTGAAATCCAGCGATTGCTACACGTAGAGACGGTTTTCCTCTACTCTGCGAGGACATGGTGCAACCACTCATAGTTTACAGAAAGAACTCACATTTCATCTTCAGTTGTAGTGGCTCGCAGGCCTTCTGCCAACCGAGGACAGTACAGCAAAGGTTCTGCCCACTCATAGTACTGCCTTGTTCAACTCGCTTATTTTGTAAGACACCCAAACAGCTCATGGTCCTTGGAAGCCATGGATTTAGGGAACTGCCAGTTGCCGTATGGGTACAACAAGGTTCGTATGTTCTAATCCAAAACGAAAAACCAGCGAAAGACTATAATGTAATAGGTGGCCTTCTAAGTGACTGCAACACAATATTAGCCACTGTTTCCTCAACTAGAGATCCTGAACATACTAGTGAAAAATTACGTGTCTGAATATGGGGTTTTTGACTTAAGACGATTCTTATTGCAACTAAGCGACACCATTTCATATAATTTCTGAAGGAATCATCGGAGTATGTTCTCTCACTGTATTAATTAACACTTGATAAAGTTCAAAAGCAGCAACAAGAAATTTTGAAAATTTCGCTTTTGAAATGATGACTAGTCATCAACCTTCTAGTCACTCATAGGAGGTTTCATAGGATACAGATTCCAACTTGAGCACTTTTATTGAGAATAAGGGTTGTGAAAAATCGTCGAGATAAGTGTGACATGATTTCAAAAAAACCGTTCGAACACTTCAAACGAGAAACAGTATCAGCATTCGGTAGATCCAATGTTTGCAACAAAACGAACCACCTTCAATATGGGCTTGTCTAGCCTGACTTTGCGTATTACTCATTTATTTGTACTTGTACTACTATGTATTATACTGCTTTTTATACGTTTCTGGCATATTATGCTTGTAGTATAATGTTTTTGCTTCTCTAAACTTTTGGCGTACCTCTGTGTGTATATAAATAAATGAATAAAACAATGAAAGTGGATGTTCTATAATTGATGATGAAAGAGAGACCCACAAAGGATCCTGTTCCTATATGTAAATGGAGAGAGGCAGCATTCTGATAAATAAACCTTTTTTGAACGGGCTTTGGTCAAGTAAACCTAGGTAAACCTCGACCTGGAGGGTCCACTATCGTCTTAGGTTCTTTGATTTGAACTTCATGACATGGCACAAGTATAACAAGTTCGCCGGAGTTGATAAACCGTTCCAGGAAGTTACAACCATGACACAACTTGAAATACTGATGATATAATTATCTCGAGCAGTGAAAGCCTCTTGTTCAAATGACGTTACTACCGCAATGATTACTCCCAATCCAAAATCTGTAAAAGAGTACTAGCTGTAGGCAAAGATATCTATCAAATGAAATAGGATTGAAGTATTCAACAAGTTGTAAGGTAGCCACAAAATCCTGCGACCAATCAGTCATTCGAAGCGAATAATTAAATCGTTTTTAAAGGAGATGCGTACGTATTTTAAAACCCAAGCTATCTCAAACGTTTGAACCGCCTTAAAACATTCCAGCTGTGAAATCGAATAGAAAACTGTCTGCATGTGCTGGAAGTCAAAGAAATATGCAGACGCCACAGCTGCATCCCATGAGTGTCCCAAAAAGTTGGTTTCACATTGTATTCCATGCGCTAAATATTGAACTGCAGTGTTCAACGTATTGAAAACCGAAAAAAAAACGCTTGGAGGAAAACGAGAGCTTGAAACTACTGCTTTTAAGAAATCGAACGTTTTGAAGTCTTTCACCAGTTGTTCAAGGCAGATGCTTTCGAACATCTATTTTCTATGAAAACACAAAAACTTTAAGAGAGATAATTTGTGTTAAAGACTTTTCGAACCTTTCGCAAGGTGCGGAGTAGAGCGAAAGGGCGTGAATCTCATTGCAACATCGTTATCGCAATGAAATCAAGTGCATAAAGTAACAAATTTTGAGCAAACTTTGTAGCGACAAGTTGTACTCGTCAATCAAAATTTTCGCGCCAAAAAATGTCAGTGGATGAAGATTTTGAAAAAAATTCGCAACATCAACATTGATTCGTGATTCGGCTGATTCGCATTTTAAGTCTTGTTAGGAATTCGAGTATTCCAGTCTTTCAATAAATGAACGAAGAATAAATGAAGAAGGATCTTTCTTTTTTTGAATTTTTCTCTCCGTTCTTTATTCAATTTAATCTTGCTGCAGCATGGGCTTGTGAGACTGCTCATTGAGAACTCGTCAAGTGAGCCTATTCAAGAGAACATTTGGTGAAGCTACTTAACCTATCTTGTTCCCTGGTATTTCAAGCTTCGGAAAAATATTGACGTTTTGAGACTGAGACATTGTCCTGGTAATCTTGTCGAGCTTGACTTGTTCAATCAATCGCATTCAATTAGTGATTAATTAAATAAGCGACTATATTCACGACCTACGGAGAATAGCACTGCACCAGGTCTCCAACTGGGATCCTGCGCCGTCAAATAAAAATGGGAATTCATTAGAATTATCGAACAACGACAAAAATCGAGAGCAGTGAAGGAGAATACCGTCAGTGCTTCTCGAGATATAAGCCTCCCTCCATGAGAAAAAACCAAAAACTTCAACGTCAAATTCGGTTAAACCCCGAACCCGATTCGAGCTGGCACTATTGCCAGCATGAGTGTAACCAGAAATAGCAGAGAGATAATTACAGAAAATCAGATCCACAGAGATACCGTCACTAAAGCTTTCATGCAAAGATCGCTTCACCGGGCATGTTTAGCAGCAGCCAATAACCAGTCACAGCGATCTTCGCACGGTACTAATATGGTCGACTTTATAGGATTAACAATCGAAATGGTGTAATTCATCGGTTCTTCTCTATCGGCCTTCAATTAGAGACCAAATTAATTTATCACTGCAACATAAACTGGCAAGAACACTTGCAGTTATAAAGACTGGAAAACTGGCAGAACAAAAGTTTAGGGCTAGTTCCACCCAAAGCTAGGGTTCGAATTTCACACAGCAAAAGCTAAATAAAGTGTAGGAATGAATAGATACTATCGACACACTAATAAAGCAGCCATTTCTGGACGTATGAAGACGACTCCAGCATAAATAAAAAAAGGTTCACACAGCAGCAAGTGTCATAGTGCATGGAAAGCAATTCAGTAGCAACATTAGCAAGCCATCAGGCGTGATAATCACGGAAACCAAAATCTCGTCTAGCGCAAAATTCCCCGTTCCTGGTCTATCACATCCGAAAACACGTTTCGTGGATTTCAATTTCGTCCTTAATCAGGGAAATGGAGGATAAGCAAATACAAGCTTGCCTCTTGTCACGATTAGCACAAGAAGTTAAATCAATGACTGATCACCAGCGCTGGGAAATCAGAGGCTTTCATAGGGAGGGGCTCAGAGGGGCTTATGATTCATGATTAAACAGTCTAAATCAGAACTGCAGTTCCGAAGATCGTCTTCGTTCAGTTCTTGTAGTATTGCTGTTAGAATTGCTATTACTATAATTCATATCACTGTTGTTATTATTATCACTACACTTAAATTCAGATATGCAGGGGGTGACAAAAAAGTAATTGTTCTCCTCCACTTTCAACTACTTTGGTGGAACTTCAGCAAATTCTTACAAGGTATTTCCATCCCCAAATTCAAGACCACACCTCATACTATCACTAAAATCCGTAGCAGCCTTCTGCACGGGTAGGATCGGGAGCTTCTTCTGCGTGATTGTGATGTGTCACCTCGACTCGGCAAATTTCTAGGTTTCGCCACTCTCTTTCACAACCTTGCTGAGGTCCGTTCACTGTGGGTGGGGGTTCTCATTTGGCGTTTTTGAACATTCTGTTTTCTCCGGCCTCATAATGCTCTTGGCTTCCAAAAACCAGAACGTGCCATTACAGTGAGACCCTCACAGGTGTGGGTTTGGGGCATGAAATATGACACATCGGATCATAGCAGCGTTGACCAAGCAACTAGAGTTCTGTGACTTCGAACCGATAGTCAGTCCTTAGGAAGCTTCCCACGAGATACCTCCCACGGAAGGTGGCTCTGCTGTTTTATGCGGACCTTAATGCCATAGGTGCTCTATAGCCCGACTGTGCTGATTGAGGGCTCCATAATTTTGTGACGGTGAAAGTAGTGAGCGAGGCTGTTTCTGTTTAGAGAGGAAAATTCAAGGAACATTTTGCCTTAATACTTTCATCTCTTTCATTACCCTCTATTTTGTATACTTAGAAGTGAGCCGCGAACAAAATTTCTTTTTTTGGCACCCCCTGAATATTTAGAGACTGAGCTTTGCACAGCAGAGACTCTGAGAATTTGCAAGCCCAAAAACTCTTTGTAAAATATCTTCAAAAATCGTGAAATCAAGCCTTCACGCCCTTTATGACTTTCTCATTGACATCATAACTTTTATAACAATACTTTACCTCCTGTCCAGTACTTGTTCTGTATTCGTGTCTACATGGCTAAAATACTGAACCAGTGGCCACAGTGGCTGAATGAATAATTGAATGTGGGCTAAGATTTGAATCCATTAGTCTCCGAATCGTGCATTTGGCATATCCAGTCATCGAATGTGCGAAACATGAAGGACGACGGCACACTGCTTATCAGTTCTATTCGTGAGATATCTTGATAGCGAATTCAGGGACGATGAAAAGCATATGTACAGATGAAGGGAAAGACGAGGAAACCTATAGAAATGTTGAAATCATGGCCTTTCTGGAACTCGGGCCCGATAGATTACATCTTCGAAGTAGAGGTTCGCATGAGCGTTACCTGATGTTACCCGTCGATGGGCGGAGCGCAGTTCAAATTTCCGGGCCGGTTAACTCGCTTCTTACTCTGCGTCCCTGACCACGCGACCGTCGCCTCTATGCTCCCTCATAGCCATGCCCCCTCGGGAGCCCAACCCCAACTCCGTCGAACGTCATTTTGAGAAGCTTTATCTCATCCGAACTCTTGCTTTTTTCGTGAACTTTGCATGCGTCCGTTAGAAAGCAAATACGATATGAATATATGGGTAGAGCGAAATTAAATGCACGTGGACGATTTCTTCAGTGTTGTACTCACTACGGGCGACGGATGCGTTGTTCACCGTTCATCCGTTTCTACATAATGCCAGTGGGCAATCTATAAAGAATGCAGCACGGTTTATTTTTACTTTCCGTCAAACGGACGTAACCTTAGGTGCTTTCCTGCAAACTTCACTCAAAGCTCTATTTGACATGATCACAATTGCAATACTCCATTTTCGCTCCTTTCACTGCTATTGCTAATCTCAGACCCATTGAGTAGGTTTTCTATTGTAAATCACATATTTAGCACCCAGAGTACACTTTCTCACCTTATGTTGCTCTGGAACTTTTAAGTATCTTTTATTATTTCCCTCTTTAGTACGGAGTCCTTTGTTACTTTTGTTACTTTTACCCTTTTTTGAGTCCTGAACTGAATGTCCACCAAATCTGGTTTCCTTGACGATGAAAAATGAAAGGTATATTCCGAAGATATCGTAGTAGGCACTAATATACCAAACCCTTGATAATCATGGATAGTTTGAGAGAAATAATGCGTAGTACCTAACTTGTCGCAAAAAATATAGATCACCTCGTGTCTGTTACCAGTGCTGTATAGCTATACTATACTATAAAATGAATGTATAATATACCGTATAGCTACCAAGTCAGGAAAGGTTGCGTGGCAAAAGTTCAAAGACACCGGGCGAGAAGCAATTTTATTTTACGGTATGGGGTTACGGTGGCTCGCCGTTGCCGAAATACACACATGATACCTTGCAAAGATGTCGAAAGTGAATAATTCATTAGGTTCTAGTTGTAATCACACATTTTTCCATGCTTTCGCTTATTCTCCATTTGCGTTTTACTTGTTTGTTGCTGTCTGTTGTTTCACTTATTTCACATCATCACGAATAAATGAAATACTCTCTACGAGACAACAAATAACATCTCTACAAGGGACAACTCGGAAAGTCAGTGTGGACAGTTCCAGTTGGTGCGAATGTGATGCGAGTACACACCACAGCGTCGGCTTTTGAATACGGGTTTTTCGCCGATTATCGCTTCTATCCTTGAATGTTCGTTACAGAATAATCATTTCTGTGCTTCTTCCTCCTTCTTCCAACCACTTGCGGTTCCTTTGAATTAGCGCGTGAGATGGGCAGGAGCTGTTTTGTGGCAAGACAATGCTCTGCAGCGCGGTATAGTAATTACCTACTCAGGCTCATTAACAGTGGCTCACTGACCACTGCCACTTCATCAACAACTAAGCTTTTTTTTTTATTAAAGCACAAAGCATGCAATGAATACATAAAAACAAAACACCAAATTTAGTTTTCTTAACAATTGATCTTGCTCTTATTTTCTTGATCCTTTCTTTATCTGGCTTTCGGTAGTGTTCCCATCTCTCGTTGTCTGGCTGTCGGTGATGTGCCCATCGATCATTTGACGGGCCGTCAGACGAGAAGCTATTAATTTCAGCGATCTCGCTTCTTTGGAATTCTGCAAGGCTTCACATTTGCAATCGGTATCAATCACTGACCACTGCCACTTCATCAACAACTACCAGTTTTACAAACTTCATAATATGAATTTTTCAAAATTGTACTGGGGGAGTATTCATTTTCTAGACTGATTAAGTAAAATATATGGGAATAAGCACCGACCTTGTGGGCGACTGTACCGTCTTTCCTTGTGAACATGTGACTTGCTTGAACGAGTTTCTCCACAATAGCCTGTGATTAATCAAATTCAAATGAATAGAGGCTATTGATCGGTCATTAATGTGAAAAAAAGCCATGTTAACGTGTTTCAAGGGAAGCAATTGATTAGACATCACCGCAACAGGGTAAAATATGTACTTTCATATTTTATAGAAAAAGCTCCAAAATAAGCAAAGCAGAAGCTTTTTACCACTTGAATCTATAACTGTAGTGAAAATCGCAGCCATGATTTTTAAGATTGAAAATGTAGTATTCAAGGCTCATTGGCCTCGTTCATACTTTGCGGTGCCGGCGACAAGGCGTGGCTGCGTGTTTTTGCTTCTTCGCCCTTGCCACCCTGTGTCGTTGCCTACGTCATCTCTGCACCTTTCCCTTGCCACTCTCCCTTGCTGCCTGTGACCAGTCACGCCTTGCCGCCGGGAAGTATGAACGCGACCTTACAGAGATACAGGATAATTTCGGTATCGACATACTTCCGTGGGCAGCGAGCTCAGTCTGTAAATGTAGGGGATGTACCTTTCTCGCTGTAAGTGAGTGATTCGCAAAAGAGCACACAAACCCTGGCTGAGCTAGTGCCCACCATCTCAGCTGAGGACCGCCCATCCTCGATTCGGTCAGCGAGCAGCGATTACAGCTCAGCTGAGCGGGAAGAGGAGCTCGCAATCTGTTGTGATGAGGGGGGAAACATGATAGATAATAAATACCAGTTCTTACATTTCATAAGCTGCATATTCACCTTCACTTTTATATGCTAAGTTACGGTTATGCAAGCTGACCACGGTAATGCAAACCGACCCAGAGCTTTCTCCGTCATCGCCGGAGTAAGGTATCTTGAAGGGGATAAAAGACAGGTCCCTTTTTCCATGAGATTACGTTCTGTATTGGTACTGCTGCCAGGTTGCGTACGATTAGGGTTTTGTCCAGGCCATCAGCACCTAGCGCAGAGCACAATTCCACAGATGAGAAAGTCTCATAAAAAGGAAACCTCCAATTTTCTTTTGAGTATCATTCCCAAAACTGGAAGGTACCAACCGAATGTTTGAGTTCAGCGTACCAATCAAGGAAAAACTCCAAATGTGAAAAGCACTTTCGAGAGTTGAAATGAGATCAAGCTGTCACAATTAAATGATAAAAAATGATTAAGCATACCTTCATAAGTTTAACTTCGTGTTTCAGTTCACGGATCTCATCTCGAAAACTCTTTGCTGCTGGGAGATTTTTTAACCTCCTCCGTTGCGCTGCTGTGTCCTTATCCACCCAAACGCCCTTGTACGATGAACTCGTTTTGAAAACCCCATTGAAATCTCAATAAGTAAATATGTAGCGATTACACATAATAACGGATGCAAATTATGCAAACCAGGAAGAGTACGCTCTCAGCTACCACGAAAGGACGAATTTCCTGTTTCTGACGTCCAAGACACACCAAGTGATTAGTGACCAGGAAGAGAGAGAGGGGGTCATTTGAAATGAACGCCAAAGCCCGTATAAAAGAGGCGGAACTTGAAAGTGGACGGGCGAGTATCGCTATCCGTAGAAGGAGTGCAGAGGCTGGGTTTATACCCAGCGACTTAGTCGTGTTGATAGCTGCGATCGTGGGACACGCGTGGTAGGTGCGTTGCGGCAATCACGAGAGCGTCACCGAACGTGAGCACGAGCTTAGATGCGATGCATCAGGCAGGCAAAATAATTAGGGAACTAATGAAATGATAGATTCAACAAAGGAGTACCTTTTGATGTCTGATCCAGCCGATTTATCGTCCTATTGTGGTGAGTGTCGTTATTCCGCGACTAAAATTCGTTAAAAAAGAAATCACAGTTCTTAGGAAACCAATGATTCAGTGAGCTAACCGGGGTGTGTACCCTTATGTCAGGATTTCGCGCCGCGGCATGTCGCAAGCGAAGCAATGCGGACGAGCTGAAGGCGCCATGTTGTTGGGTCCCGAAACGATTACAAGTCAAGTGCGTATCGCGCCCCTAGCATTACCGTGTAATCGTTCCA
This sequence comes from Trichostrongylus colubriformis, assembly GCA_963978905.1. Classification (NCBI taxonomy): domain Eukaryota; kingdom Metazoa; phylum Nematoda; class Chromadorea; order Rhabditida; family Trichostrongylidae; genus Trichostrongylus; species Trichostrongylus colubriformis. Next base: position 8,990,491 of record OZ022261.1, read on the forward strand.
AGACCCAACTACCGCGACGCGCATAGCTCCCACACACTGCGTCGCACACCGCTCGTCTTTGTGCGAAATCCTGACATAAGGGTGCACACCCGGCTAACCGCACTCCTAGAGACAAACCCATGAATAGTATCAAATAAAATAAATCACGACGTCTTGTTATTTTTTAGGTGGTAAGTTCACTCGGTTATACGTGATACATCTCGGTCACCATGGGCACGTAGTAACATTGGACGTAAAACATATTGTAATGGTGTGTCAATTGGAAACGTGCTCTGTAATGCTTGAAACGACCTAGCCCCGCCCTGTTCTTAAAGATGGAAATTTTTAGTTGGGAATTCCCAGCCGGGTTTTTCATGGCAAACTAACTCGATCATTTCTCATCTCCAAAACTGGTGCTCGATTCACGTGCAGTGTTATTTCTGGATCAGTACCTATAGCTCGCACAGGTGACACAGCTCCTAGTGATAAAGGTACACCTGTAAAAGGATTGACTTCACCTTTTGCCAAATGGAAGAGCAAGATCAGAACAGAAAGCATACCTGAATCTGTCATAGATCTCCATTTTGGTGATACACCAAGCACGGCCGTAGTGAGGGCCCTCTTCTTCACATTGGTATCGGTTCTGTATGAGGAACTACCGAGTGGCCGAGGTTGTCGCTGAGGCAGGAATTTTCCAGGCAGGGCACGGGTTTTGTTCCATTTTCCCAGCCTATCTTTCTCGTAGTTGCTCTGAACAATATGTTATGAGTAGCACCCTACAAACCTCTAGAACTTTGCTTCTTTTAAGACGGTACCCGCTTGATAAGTAAAGATCCGAAGGTATTTGCTGTGCGACTGGCACCTATACCTTGAAAATGTAGTTTCCATCACATTTCTTGCTGATTTCCAATTTGCGCACAACTTCATATGAGAGAAATGAAGAGCGAACGAGCGTATCAAGAAATTTCTGCCACACATAGATTGTGATGACACTGTTACATCGACCGCCACGAGTACGTGTGAACAGGGCCCAGTACACAAGTGGCCTCTATCTCGCACAGTATTTTGGGGCGGGCCAAAGACAGGTACTGCGGGCACCTGTCAATGTCACGGCGGTTGCCGCTATTGGTGCCTCCTCAGATGTACTCACACCAATGCACAGTCTATTCAGATGACTTGCTAGTAGTGGAAAATCAAGGAATTGCAATGCCGCGTGCAGTGTTAGGTCCGTGACGGATAGATTTGGACCTTTTTCAAAGAATATGCATATCTTCAAGCACTGACTTGTACATCGGCTGGCCACCGCAAGTCATTGTATAGGCCACATCACATTCACCAGCCATCACGATTATGAAAGGAACTATTAGGTTGTCCCAAAAGTCTTGTAGTATTTTTCCAAAAAAAAAAATCGGTAACTCTTGTTCACCTTGAGGCAATTCCAGGTGATTCAGAAATATGGTAGAGCGTTCCCTAAGCTTTCTAGGAAAATATATATTGACCCACCAGATACCGTGGAGAGAGCTACAATGCGCGTTGTCGATACCCACCCAACTCGTGGTATCATCTATTATGAGCGGTCTTGCGACACCAAAATGACGGAAGCTTGCCACTCCATCAGCGCTGCATTGGGCAAGGGATGTGTGAGCTACGAGGCTGTGCGTCGCTGGATCATCAGCTTCAGCAACGGCGAGATTGACATGAAAGACAAACCACGCTTGGGACTGTGCTGGTTCTGGGACGCGGAAGGAATGCTTTTCCGCGATTTGCTGGTACAAGGCGGGACAGTCACCGCTGCCGTATGCACCCATCAGCTCCAGCAGCTCGCCGTCGCTGTTCGAGAAAAGTGCCGGAAAAGGTCCGCAGTCACCCTTCTTCATGACGACGCCCGCTCCCATTTCGCTCCCATTTCGCTAAAGTACCCAGGCCAAGTTATAGGAGCTCGGCTGGGATGTGCTGCCCCACCCGCCATACTCTCCAGACATTGCCCCTTCTGGCTATCACCTTACCCATCCTCTCGAATCCTTCCTGGCCAAGAGAAAATTCGTTGATTATGACTTGCTTGCGGAGGCGGTCGCTGACTTCTTCGACTCTCAGAACCCAGAGTTCTGGGAGAAGGGAATCAACGATTTTCCTATAAAGTGGCAGAGGGTTGCCAATAACAATGGTCAATACGTTGTTGCCTAATTGTTATTTGTTGGACGAAAAAAATAATAATAATAATAATGATCGAAAAAAATCCTACAAGACTTTTGGGACAACCTAATAGATTGTGCGGCGCATGCCAGGAGGGGATTGATTAACGCCAAAGGCTTCATCGTTTACTACGATACAGTCAGGTGGTGTGGGGATCTTCAAGCCACTGACAGAATTAGCGCAAAATTTCAAAGAGGGAAAATGATTTTCCATGTGACACTTGTGAATCCATCTGCCATCTGAAAAGCGAGTGGATGAAATCAAACTTCGAATTGTGGAGCGCACAGATAGGAGTAGCTGGTCTTCCTCTCAAAGCCGAAGTTCCTTTTTCAAGTGTCAGCTGAAATGTATCCAGGAGCTGAGGACGGTCAAAAAGTTCTTGAAACACATATACAAGTACAGGATTGAGTTAACGTCTACAGCACCAAAGTAATTTTTGCTGCGAGATTCATACAAAGGAGTTTAAAAAAAACATAAATGCATATCCTAAAAGTTTGAATGGCTTTATACATAAACACAGCACTTACCTGTCTTGAAAAGATAATGGCTTTTCATTAACTATTCTGCTTTAGATGTACCTTTATTTGCTCCGAAGTCAGGTTGATGGGCGTCTCGTCATCGATACGTTGCGCCTTATCAGAGATATGATCCATGGCACTATTCCCGTCATCAGTGATCAGTAAGGGGTTTGCTTAAATTGCACTTTTCGAAGCTCAACTTCGTGACAAGATGATTTTATGATGTATACGAAAGACTTTTCGAGGCCTATTGTATTTATTACAATCACTTGCGATATACAATATTATATCAGCCTCAGTGTGATAATCGTGCTGCATTATTATGACAACCCTCCCGGAGTAGGCGATTTAGTTCATGATGCGTGAGTTCCAGGTCGAAATTAAAAGGTATAGTTAACGCTGGATCCAAATGAGGACACATACAGATTCCGATTAGAACCCTTTTTAAAGGTATCCCTTCTGTGAGGTGTGTGCTAGTGAGATAGAATGCGGCGTCTGGCATAAGGCGCGATGATGCGAATTCTGCGCGCCCTATTGCATGGGTCCTCAAGCGATAGTGGTGTTCTCGTGGGGTGTAGCTTTATGCCGAATTCTCGCACTGCAGCGTCGCACTCGCTGCGCCATCAGCACGACTTGCCGCGTTCGGTCGGAATCCGCTCAGGACGCAAGGGGCTGCTACCATAGAACTCTTTTGAAAATGGCTGTTTATCTCATTATCATCTGAAAACAATGAGTTTCACACCCCAAAAAGGACACAATAGTAACACAAGGAGTAAAGAAACAATAGCATCGCACGATAACAATCCCAATCAAGAAATAATAAATTCGGACATTCCTCGATCTGCGCCCATTAAGTCTGACCACCTCCCTTTTCTAACCCAAGTATGACCCCACTCTTGAGAATTCCTCAACCCATGCTTGACCCTGACGCGGACGATTGGAGTGGGGCGCGCAAATTCAAAGGACTCGTCTCTCAGACCAGCTGGTATAGGGGAAACCGAATTCGTCCGTTCAGAGGAACGGACGAAATAATGGAGAATATTCATGAGAATTGTGACATTTGTGGCACAAAGATTATATATTGATGAAAGAGATCTTGTTACCACGAGACATAGTCCTGCTATTTGGGATATGATTTGATGATCCGAGTAATTGAGAGTATTAGCAAAAAGTTTTCGAAATGTTAAAGTGCAAGATGTCCACGTTACCTTGGAGAATCAGGAGACTCACAGATGCGACCGCAAGAATGATGTACATGATCCGTGATCTGCAGATTCCCGTTTGGGATCGAGATATGCGGCGCATAAATTACGAATCTGAGTAGACCACATACTGTGATTACGACGTTTTAGTTATAGAAACGGTATCGGCCCCATTCTAGGAATCGCTAAGAACCTTCGAATGATGATTCCGAGGTGGACATCTAGGCCAAAGTCTCTTACTTCAAAAGAAGGACTGCAGGTGGGACAACAGACCACTATAACCGAAGCTGAAGTTTGCGCTTGTAGTCGTTTGAGAGGAAATTTGAAAGAACCACGGAGTTGCTCCCACATGACCTGACAGTTTGGTCTTATTGAGGCCATTTTGGATGGAAGAAATTTTCTCTTCGATATCGTTTTCGCCAATTAGAAAACTTATGGGACCACCCATGGTTTAATTGGTACCCTCACTGGTTTGATCGCACAGTTTTCCTCCTCAGGGGGCGTTGCTACCAGGATTCTACCGATACGACGGTTGGTGAATCAAACCATTCACCAGAACCACTTCAACGATGTCATCAAGACATACTAACACCCTTAGGTAATACATCACTTCGGACCAATTTCGGATGACCAGGTGAGCTTCGCGATCTACATCGCGTTACGGGGCACCGGTGCGAAGCGGGCTGTGGGCGAAATGATGTAAACAGGTGAGCTTCGCGATCTACATCGCGTTACGGGACACCGCTGCGAAGCGGGCTGTGGGCGAAATGATGTAAAAGAAATTGCACAGCAATGTGGTTTGGCGGAAATCAATACATAGATTTTACATTTGTGCTGAGGGGTAGTCCATTTATAGCTTTCTTTACAAAGGTCCATTATAGCAATAGGTATCGATCTACATGCAATAAGCTCTACAGAATGTAAGCTTCTGCAATTATGTCCATCCACTGGTGTGGCCCATCTCATTGCCCGGCCCTCTGTAAGAAAACCGACAATTACGACCTATAGCACATGATGCTGCAGTTTTTCAACTTCTGCGACTGTAATCATTCAATGAGATCCCATTACCTGTTCAGCTCTTTGCATAGAGATCTATGATTTCGATCGATGTCGACCAATAGGACTTCATTGAAGTTCTGCAACAGCTTCACCTATTGGTGTGGCTTGCTGATGATTTTCCAGGATTTCATCTTTCATGACGGTACTCACTGAGTCTATGGTCCATGAGACGTTTGCAGCCTTTCGCAAAAACCGATATTTTCAGCCAATATCCTACGGCCCGTCTACCGTGATCAGTTGACATTATTTTTGTCACTCTAGCAGCACCGAATTACTTCCGCTCTCTACGGCACTTTAGACCGCTCCGGGCGGTGTTATATTTCTTATGAGTGAGCACGATATTGGTAATCGCACGTTCCGCCCATTGTAGGCGGGCCTCCACCTACCTCAATAATGTGCAACACCGCCTAGACAGCACTAATCTCCATCGATTTTTTTCGCAGTTTCTGGGCTGCTCCTGAGACAACTTATAAAAGCTCGTTAAGCACCACCTACGTGGAGCGTGCTCCGCCTACTGAAGGCGTGTATTCTTCATCTACTACATACACCCTTCACTCATTTTGGCCTACCTTATCGCTACTCCTGGCTCTTTTGGAACGAATTACAGCGAAGGGGCCGGTAGGTCTCTTCAACAGTCACAAACTCCCTTGACTCATTTTGGCCCACCTTATCCCGACTCCTGGGCTCTCTTGGAACGAATTATAGAATTTTGCATTTGGACAACGAACATTGTAACGCACGCCCCTCCCACAGGGGACGGAGTCTGACATGGTCCATGTGCTACCTGTTCATCTCTTAGCAAAACCTATCCAACCCTAACATGACCTGACTTCCCCCGCTTGTTTTTCAGGCAGTACAGAATTTCGCTTGGGACCGACAGACAACTTAACAGACACAACAACTACTGGTTTGTATATAGGTTAAGTTATCCCGACTCATGGGCTCCTTGGAAAGAATTATAGAATTTTGCATCTGAACATGGAACATTTTAACGCAGGCCCCGTGCACAGTGTCCACAGTGAGCGGAGTCTGACATGGTCTGGTAAAGTAGTGTGCAGTAAAGACACCTTCTGCACAAAAACCGATATTTCCGATCAATATCAATCGGTGGTGCATGATGTTATAGGATTTCAACTGTCCATAAGCCGTTTCCAGCCTTCAGCACAAACACTGATATTTTCAATCAACATCGTAGCGAAGGCTCCGCCTAACGTGATCATTTGGCATTATTTTTGCCACTTGGGCTGTTACACATTTTGGTTTTCACCCCGTCCCTGGACCGCTCTAGAGAAGAATATGATGTTTCATGAGTGAACACGATTTCGGTTGCTTGCACCGCCCACTGTGGGTGGGTCTTCCCTCACTTCAAATATACTGGAAACAGCTCAGATCTCGCTTATCTCCAGCGATTTTTCCTCAGTCTCTAGACTGCTCTGGAGCTGGGTTATGAACAGTTGCAGTAAGCACCGGCCGCTTGGAGCACGCTCCGCCCGTTAAAGGTGGGCTTCCCTTAACTGCTACATATACTCGGATCTCATCTTGGTTCACCTTCTCCCGCTGCCCGTGGAATTTTGAGATGAAAGAATTTTAGCGTTGATCTGAAGACAATGCAGCGAACGCCCCGCCTACTGCGGGCGGAGTCAGGCATTGCCCATGTCCGCTCTGATCATCTTGGCCATGCCCACCCAACCCGAACCTGACCTGACCTCCCCACTTGTCTTACTGGTAAAACGGAGAATCGAACGGACAGACAATAGTACAAACATACCAAACACCTTGTTTCTTTATAGGTTATGCTTCTGCAAAAGCAGGAATTGAGGAGCTTTAACCTGCTGGTTACGCGGAATGGACGACTCTCGTTCGTAATGTAGATGGAACTAACAGTTCTGGACAGCCACGAACCTCGGTGGGGCAAAACCGTTCTTCACTTGGGCACATCACATGTCAGGAGCAGGCATCGTCGGCATCGAGGAGATCTTCCGAATACGGGTCGCGCATGGGTAAGATCAACAGAGAGCCCCACATATCAGTTGATCACGTCTATATGGCGGTAGGTGGCAGAGATCATGTGGCTGGGGACTCGCAGAAATGTACGAACTGAAAAGCATTTTAGAGCTGTATTCTGCAAAAGTGAATAATAATAAGTTGGAATTGAGGAGCTCCAACCTCCTGATTACGCGGAATGGGCGACACTCGTTCGTAATATAGATGGAACTAACAGTACTGGACAGCCACGCACCTCGGTGGGGCAAAACCGTTCATCACTTGGGCGTCACATGTCAGGAGCAGACATCGTCGGCTTCAAAGAAGTGGTTCAGAGCGGAATTACAATGAAAAGTGTTTGTAATACTGCGTACATATCAAATCGAATGGCACTATTAACCCATAGCTACCCCACTACCTCTCCAACCGTTGAGGTCGAAGGGGTGATTTTTGGAGAACTCTTCGATTTGGCTGCAAATCCTACCCAGGTGTAATTCGACCCGTAGAACACGAATATGGCATTCGTTTGGCGCGAAACTGCTTGGCGAATGCGCCTCAGGCGCCGGCGCCAAGATGGGGTGGATCACCAAACTTGCTCAAAATTTGTTTTAAGGATTTTCTCACCAAATGAATGTCACATTCGTGTTCTACGTGTCGAAATACCCCGGGTGTCTTGCAAGTGTTCCGATTGTTAGAGGTCGGCACCGAACTGGGTCACCGCCCTTCGCGAATTGTCCGCATGGTGGCGTGCCCTGCCGTCTGGGCTCTCCCAGATTTGCCTAAGCCTTTTTAGGGGAGAAGCTTTGGCAGCGTTATTTACCTGTTTTTATGATTGCGATCCGCCGCGCAACCTGACCTGCCCTCACAAATCGGAACACTTGCACTCCACCCGAAATACCCCTTGGACAAATTTTGGGCGAAATTGGTGATCTACCCCATTTTGGCGCCGGCGCCTATGACGCAGTCGCCAAGCGGTTTCGCGCCAAACGAATGTCATATTCGTGTTCTACGGGTCGAAATACCCTTTGGTAGAAGTTTGCAGCTGAATCGAAAGGTTTCCCAAAAATCACCTCTTCGACCGCATCGGTTGTAGAGGTAGTGGGGTAGCTTTGGGTAAATAGTGCCTATCGAATAAGAGTTTTGGCGCACCACCGCAAAGTTAAATATACGCATCGATCGAGAAAATGAGCACATCTGCGCATCCGCGATTTGAGAGAATTGGCGCATCGGCGCATCCGCGATTTGGAGTTTTTGGCATGCCACGTCACTCTAGCAACCGCGGTCAGTTGAACGCGGTGCGTGCCAACGTGCGGCTTTCGATATCGGCTTTCGATAAGATATGGAAAATTACGAGAAGGAAATAGAAGAAAAAGAAATCAACCGCACGTTGGCACGCGCCGCGTGCAACTGACCGCGGTTGCTAGAGTGACGTGGCATGCCAAAAACTCCAAATCGCGGATGCGCCGATGCGCTAAAGCTCTTATTCAATTTGTTATGCCATACCCAACTAAATGAGAGTTTTGGCGCATTGACGTAAAGTTAAATGTACGTATCGATCGAGAAAATGAGCACATTTGCGCATCTGCGATTAGAGAGAATTGGCGGATCGGCGTATCCGCGATTCGAGAGAATTGGCGCGTTTGCGTAAAGGATAAGATACGTATTAATCGGAAGGTGAAAGTATTGGCGCATCCGCGATTTTGGATATTTGCCATAACAGATATCGGCTTTCGATAAGATATGGAAAATCACGAAATGGAAAGAGGAGAAAAAAAATCAACCGCACGTTGGCACGCGCCGCGTTCAACTGACCGCGGTTGCTAGAGTGACGTGGCATGCCAAAAATTCCAAATCGCGGATGCGCCGATGCGCTAAAGCTCTTATTCAATTTGTTATGCCATACCCAACTAAATGAGAGTTTTGGCGCATTGGCCTAAAGTTAAATATACGTATCGATCGAGAAAATGAGCACATTTGCGCATCCGTGATTTGGGAATTTTGGCGTGCCACGTCACTCTTGTAACCGCGATCAGTTGAACGCGGTGCGTGCCAACGTGCGGCTTTCGATATCGACTTTCAAGATATGCAAAATTACGAAAAGGAAATAGGAGAAAAAGAAATCAACCGCACGTTGGCACGCGCCGCGTTCAACTGACCGCGGTTGCTAGAGTGACGTGGCATGCCAAAAACTCCAAATCGCGGATGCGCCGATGCGCTAAAGCTCTCATTCAATTTGTTATGCCATACCCAACCAAATGAGAGTTTTGGCGCATTGGCGTAAAGTTAAATACACGTATCGATCGAGAAAATGAGCACATTTGCGCATCTGCGATTTGAGAGAATTGGCGGATCGGCGCATCCGCGATTCGAGAGAATAGGCGCGTTTGCTTAAAGGCATCATTAGGGGAAAGTCGGACGAAAAGTAAAAGAAATAGTGCATATGAAAGCCGAGATGCCTAGCAATAGGACAGTGAAGAAACAGCGGATGGAATTGGCCTAAAACCCGAGAAATAGGACCCCCTTTCCACTGTTGATTCTCGAAGCGGACGACCTGTCCGTCAAGAGGGGAGTAGTCTGATCTAGTTTTCCATTGGCATGTTGCCAAGTAAACACAGGGGAATTGTTTGGAAAGACGACAACATCTATTTCTTGAGTGAGTTTCACGCTAAAACTGCGAAAGCGCGCCGCAAAACCCCGGATCCTACCACATCTCCTCGACCGCTCTCACCCCAATCAATCGGGAATTACGTCATCGAGAGGCGGAACCACTGAGTGGCAGAGGCGGAGCCCCTGAACGCTTCGCCGTTTTGCAGCGCTTCTACAGCTCGGAGGGGCGCTTTTTCACCGGGATTTCGCCGCAGATAGCCTTCTTAGGCCCAGGACTACCATGTGAGTGACTTCTTCTTGGGATTTCTCCACTATTGCCTACCCCTAATGATGTCTTTAAAGGATAAGATACGTATTAATCGGAAGGTGAAAGTATTGGCGCATCCACGATTTTGGATATTTGCCATAACAGATATCGGCTTTCGATAAGATATGGAAAATCACGAAATGGAAAGAGAAGAAAAAGAAACCAACCGCACGTTGACACGTGCCGCGTTCAACTGACCGCGGTTGCTAGAGTGACGTGGCATGCCAAAAATTCCAAATCGCGGATGCGCCGATGCGCTAAAGCTCTCATTCAATTTGTTAGGCTGCGTTCATACCAAATTGAACGAGAGTATTGGCGCATTCGCGTCATGCATGAGATACGTATCGATCAGAAAATGAGAGTATTGGCGCATCCGCGATTTGAGAGAATTGGCGCATTCGCGTCATGCATAAGATACGTATCGATCTAGAAAATGAGAGTATTGGCGCATCGGCGCATTGGCGGATCGACGCATCGGCGCATCCGCGATTTGAGAGAATTGGCGCATTCGCGTGATTGATAAGATACATATCGACTGAAAAATGAGAGTATTGGCGCATCCGCGATTTTGGATGTTTGCCATAACAGAAGAAGATCAAGAAATGGAAAGAGGAGAAAAAGAAATCAACCGCGCGTTGGCACGCGCCTCGTTCAAAAGGGTGACGTGGCACGCCAATTTTCTCAAATCGCGCATTCGATTTGGTATGAACGCAACCTTATGCCATACCCAACTAAATGAGAGTTTTGGCGCATTGGCGTAAAGTTAAATATACGTATCGATCGAGAAAATGAGAACATTTGCGCATCCGTGATTTGGGAATTTTGGCGTGCCACGTCACTCTTGTAACCGCGATCAGTTGGAACGGTGCGTGCCAACGTGCGGCTTTCGATAACGACTTTCGATAAGATATGGAAAATTACTAAAAGGAAATAGGAGAAAAAGAAATCAACAGCACGTTGGCACGCACCGCGTTCAACTGACCGCGGTTGCTAGAGTGACGTGACATGCCAAAAATTCCAAATCGCGGATGCGCCGATGCGCTAAAGCTCTCATTCAATTTGTTATGCCAGCTGGAGCACACTACTGCGCGTCACACATGGAAGCATGCAAAGTCAGCGCGTGTATCGAACTCTCTCATCCCGTCACACACTCTCACTCTCACTCCAGCCCGTAGGCCACGCCCTCTACACCTCGAACTTGGGTAGTTGAACCAAAGGGTGGACACACAGATATACAGACTCACCAAACTCCTGTTTTATATATGAGGTATGATATCCCGACACCTGGGCTCTTTCCGAACGAACTATAGACATTTTCATCTAAACACCGAACATTTTAATGCAGGCCCGTCAACAGTGTCCACAGTGGGCGGAGTGTGACATGATCCAGTAAAGTGGTGTACAGTAAGGACACCTTCTACACAATAACCGATATTTTCAATCAATATTGATCGGTGACGCATGTTGTTGCAGAATTTCAACTTTTATAAGGGCACTCAATCAATAGTATGGTCCATAAGCCGTTTCCAGCCTTCTGCACAAAAACCGATATTTTCACTCAATATCGATCGGTGATGCATGATGTTATAGAATTTTAACTTCTATGAGGGCACTCACTCAGTAGTATGGTCCATGAGTTGTTTCCAGCCTTCTGCATAAAAACCGATATTTTCAATCAATATCGATCGGTGATGCATGATGTTATAGAATTTTAACTTCTATAAGTGCACTCACTCTGTATTGTGGTCCATAAGCCGTTTCCAGCCTTCTGCACAAAAACCGATATTTTCAATCAATATCGATCGATGATGCATGATGTTGTAGAATTTTAACTTCTATGAGGGCACTCACTCAGTAGTATGGTCCATAAGTTCCAACCTTCTGCACAAAAACCGATATTTTCAATCAATATCGATCGGTGATGCATGATGTTATAGAATTTCAACTTTTATGAGGGCACTTAATCAATAGTATGGTCCATGAGCCATTTCCAGCCTTTTGCACAAAAACCGATATTTTCAATCAATATCGATCGATGATGCATGATGTTGTAGTATTTCAACTTCTATGAGGGCACTCACTCAGTAGTATGGTCCATGAGTTGTTTCCAGCCTTCTGCACAAAAACCGATATTTTTAATCAATATCGATCGCTGTTGCATGATGTTGAAGAATTTTAACTTCTATGAGGGCACTCACTCAGTAGTATGGTCCATGAGTTGTTTCCAGCCTTCTGCATAAAAACCGATATTTTCAATCAATATCGATCGGTGATGCATGATGTTATAGAATTTTAACTTCTATGAGGGCACTCACTCTGTATTATGGTCCATAAGCAGTTTCCAGCCTTCTGCACAAAAACCGATATTTTCAATCAATATCGATCGATGATGCATGATGTTGTAGTATTTCAACTTCTATGAGGGCACTCAATCAATAGTATGGTCCATGAGCCATTTCCAGCCTTTTGCACAAAAACCGATATTTTCAATCAATATCGATCGATGATGCATGATGTTGTAGTATTTCAACTTCTATGAGGGCACTCACTCAGTAGTATGGTCCATGAGTTGTTTCCAGCCTTCTGCACAAAAACCGATATTTTTAATCAATATCGATCGCTGTTGCATGATGTTGAAGAATTTTAACTTCTATGAGGGCACTCACTCAGTAGTATGGTCCATGAGTTGTTTCCAGCCTTCTGCATAAAAACCGATATTTTCAATCAATATCGATCGGTGATGCATGATGTTATAGAATTTTAACTTCTATGAGGGCACTCACTCTGTATTATGGTCCATAAGCAGTTTCCAGCCTTCTGCACAAAAACCGATATTTTCAATCAATATCGATCGATGATGCATGATGTTGTAGTATTTCAACTTCTATGAGGGCACTCAATCAATAGTATGGTCCATGAGTTGTTTCCAGCCTTCTGCACAAAAACCGATATTTTCAATCAATATCGATCGGTGTTGCATGATGTTGAAGAATTTCAACTTCTATGAGGGCACTCACTCAGTAGTATGGTCCATGAGTTGTTTCCAGCCTTCTGCCACTCACTCTGTATTATGGTCCATAAGCAGTTTCCAGCCTTCTGCACAAAAACCGATATTTTCAATCAATATCGATCGATGATGCATGATGTTGTAGTATTTCAACTTCTATGAGGGCACTCAATCAATAGTATGGTCCATGAGTTGTTTCCAGCCTTCTGCACAAAAACCGATATTTTCAATCAATATCGATCGGTGTTGCATGATGTTGAAGAATTTCAACTTCTATGAGGGCACTCACTCAGTAGTATGGTCCATGAGTTGTTTCCAGCCTTCTGCATAAAAACCGATATTTTCAATCAATATCGATCGGTGATGCATGATGTTATAGAATTTTAACTTCTATGAGGGCACTCACTCTGTATTATGGTCCATAAGCAGTTTCCAGCCTTCTGCACAAAAACCGATATTTTCAATCAATATCGATCGATGATGCATGATGTTGTAGTATTTCAACTTCTATGAGGGCACTCAATCAATAGTATGGTCCATGAGTTGTTTCCAGCCTTCTGCACAAAAACCGATATTTTCAATCAATATCGATCGGTGTTGCATGATGTTGAAGAATTTCAACTTCTATGAGGGCACTCACTCAGTAGTATGGTCCATGAGTTGTTTCCAGCCTTCTGCCACTCACTCTGTATTATGGTCCATAAGCAGTTTCCAGCCTTCTGCACAAAAACCGATATTTTCAATCAATATCGATCGATGATGCATGATGTTGTAGTATTTCAACTTCTATGAGGGCACTCAATCAATAGTATGGTCCATGAGTTGTTTCCAGCCTTCTGCACAAAAACCGATATTTTCAATCAATATCGATCGGTGTTGCATGATGTTGAAGAATTTCAACTTCTATGAGGGCACTCACTCAGTAGTATGGTCCATGAGTTGTTTCCAGTCTTCTGCATAAAAACCGATATTTTCAATCAATATCGATCGGTGATGCATGATGTTATAGAATTTTAACTTCTATGAGGGCACTCACTCTGTATTATGGTCCATAAGCAGTTTCCAGCCTTCTGCACAAAAACCGATATTTTCAATCAATATCGATCGATGATGCATGATGTTGTAGTATTTCAACTTCTATGAGGGCACTCAATCAATAGTATGGTCCATGAGTTGTTTCCAGCCTTCTGCACAAAAACCGATATTTTCAATCAATATCGATCGGTGTTGCATGATGTTGAAGAATTTCAACTTCTATGAGGGCACTCACTCAGTAGTATGGTCCATGAGTTGTTTCCAGCCTTCTGCCACTCACTCTGTATTATGGTCCATAAGCAGTTTCCAGCCTTCTGCACAAAAACCGATATTTTCAATCAATATCGATCGATGATGCATGATGTTGTAGTATTTCAACTTCTATGAGGGCACTCAATCAATAGTATGGTCCATGAGTTGTTTCCAGCCTTCTGCACAAAAACCGATATTTTCAATCAATATCGATCGGTGTTGCATGATGTTGAAGAATTTCAACTTCTATGAGGGCACTCACTCAGTAGTATGGTCCATGAGTTGTTTCCAGCCTTCTGCATAAAAACCGATATTTTCAATCAATATCGATCGGTGATGCATGATGTTATAGAATTTTAACTTCTATGAGGGCACTCACTCTGTATTATGGTCCATAAGCAGTTTCCAGCCTTCTGCACAAAAACCGATATTTTCAATCAATATCGATCGATGATGCATGATGTTGTAGTATTTCAACTTCTATGAGGGCACTCAATCAATAGTATGGTCCATGAGTTGTTTCCAGCCTTCTGCACAAAAACCGATATTTTCAATCAATATCGATCGGTGTTGCATGATGTTGAAGAATTTCAACTTCTATGAGGGCACTCACTCAGTAGTATGGTCCATGAGTTGTTTCCAGCCTTCTGCCACTCACTCTGTATTATGGTCCATAAGCAGTTTCCAGCCTTCTGCACAAAAACCGATATTTTCAATCAATATCGATCGATGATGCATGATGTTGTAGTATTTCAACTTCTATGAGGGCACTCAATCAATAGTATGGTCCATGAGTTGTTTCCAGCCTTCTGCACAAAAACCGATATTTTTAATCAATATCGATCGGTGTTGCATGATGTTGAAGAATTTCAACTTCTATGAGGGCACTCACTCAGTAGTATGGTCCATGAGTTGTTTCCAGCCTTCTGCATAAAAACCGATATTTTCAATCAATATCGATCGGTGATGCATGATGTTATAGAATTTTAACTTCTATGAGGGCACTCACTCTGTATTATGGTCCATAAGCAGTTTCCAGCCTTCTGCACAAAAACCGATATTTTCAATCAATATCGATCGATGATGCATGATGTTGTAGTATTTCAACTTCTATGAGGGCACTCAATCAATAGTATGGTCCATGAGTTGTTTCCAGCCTTCTGCACAAAAACCGATATTTTCAATCAATATCGATCGGTGTTGCATGATGTTGAAGAATTTCAACTTCTATGAGGGCACTCACTCAGTAGTATGGTCCATGAGTTGTTTCCAGCCTTCTGCATAAAAACCGATATTTTCAATCAATATCGATCGGTGATGCATGATGTTATAGAATTTTAACTTCTATGAGGGCACTCACTCAGTAGTATGGTCCAGAGTTGTTTCCAGCCTTCTGCACAAAAACCGATATTTTTAATCAATATCGATCGGTGTTGCATGATGTTGAAGAATTTCAACTTCTATGAGGGCACTCACTCAGTAGTATGGTCCATGAGTTGTTTCCAGCCTTCTGCACAAAAACCGATATTTTTAATCAATATCGATCGGTGTTGCATGATGTTGAAGAATTTTAACTTCTATGAGGGCACTCACTCAGTAGTATGGTCCATGAGTTGTTTCCAGCCTTCTGCATAAAAACCGATATTTTCAATCAATATCGATCGGTGATGCATGATGTTATAGAATTTTAACTTCTATGAGGGCACTCACTCTGTATTATGGTCCATAAGCCGTTTCCAGCCTTCTGCACAAAAACCGATATTTTCAATCAATATCGATCGATGATGCATGATGTTGTAGTATTTCAACTTCTATGAGGGCACTCACTCAGTAGTATGGTCCATAAGTCGTTTCCAGCCTTCTGCACAAAAACCGATATTTTCAATCAATATCGATCGGTGATGCGTGTGTTGCAGAATTTCAACTTTCATGAGTGCATCTCCTACCATTCCCCACCCAACCCACACTTGACCCGACCTTTCCCGCTGATGAGCCGAGCTTCCGTTGGATCGGGCACATGAGCCGTTTCCAGCCTTCTGCACAAAGCCGATATTTTCGATCAATATCGATCGATTCAATCGATATCGACAAAGTCGATGTGCGTTCTGTACATCCCCCATTACGCCTCACCCAGCCAGCACTTGGCTCGACCTTTCCTGCTAACTTCTGAGGGTCTGTATAGTGTCACGTACCTCAAACTTGGGTAATTGAACCGACACACACACACACACACACACAAACGGACAAACCAAACTCCTGGTTTATATATAGGGTATGATTTGGAGAGGGATGCAGCTCGAGCCACAAGGTGTGATCCCGGGCGCAGTGGTCTCAAATAGTTTAAAGGAATCGTCCACAGGAAAATGACTTTTTATGTTACCCTTATATTTATGTTGCATTTGCGTAATATGGGTCGCATGTAAAGTTCCACGCTGAAGAATGTGAATCCGGCTAAGATACAGCATCACAAAGTCTAGGCCGGATGGGCGGAGCCCGAGCAAGTGCCTAACCCGTCGCTCGCCGCGGTTGGAGACGTATTGTAGGGACGGAAAGTTACGTAAACAGTTCCAGTCTCCGTTTCTATCCGCGGCGGATGACGGGAGGCTCCGCCCACTCGGCCAAGAATTTGAGGAGCTATATCTTCGTAGAATTCTCATTTTTTCACGTGAAACTTTACACGCGGCTCTTCTTAGGCAAATACAGCATAAATTTTATAGTAAGAATGAAACTAATTTATCCGTGGATGATTCCTTCAAAGGCTTACCACTTCGCAGCAATGATCAACAAACAGCATGAATCTTAAGCCCCTGGAAATTCCTGTAATATGTTTGAAAGTGAACCCTCTCAATTTATTCGATTCTCTGAATCTTACATAAACGGTAATTCTGGAAGATTCGCACGACCGTCACCTACATCCGACGGCACGCGCTCTACATTGCCGTCTTCGTCAGTGTGCATAAGCCACAGGCGAGCTTATCAGGGATACACTACGAATACGAAATGTTCGTTGATCACCTATACTTTTAGGAAAATTCAAATTGATACCTTCATTCTAGTTGAAATGGTAGGAATTTATCAAGTTCAATACTGTTGCCGCCCCCTGTACATTCCTGTACATAGTTTTTTCGCATATCTTTACCCTTTTAACCTACATGAAGTTCGAGTGCATTCTTTAAGGTTCTCTCAACCTGCATTCATACTCGGAGACGCCATCGCTGCGATCAATACTCAACCATTATCTTCTTGTTCAGACACTTCTCCCAATGGCCCACTGGCTCGAAATCGATAGGAAAAGAATCTTTGTTGATTCTGCACATACTGAAAGGAAACGGTGGTGCCCTATGGGATCAGATCATACTTTAGAGGCAGAGGTAGGTGTAATTCGCATGTCATCATTCTTTCCAATCTTTGATACTGAACGGTGGACGTATTCACCACGAAAGCTGACCGTCAGGCACCACGTCACATAGATCAATACGGCTTAATTACGATACGATAAGTATCGTTCCGCTGTCATACTCATTACTCTATACCTGAGTCATCCCTCGGCAAAGTCGACCCTAGGAGGCTGTCTGCTATGAGAAAGGCGGCTTGGCCTCTTAAGGTCGCCTCAGCCACAGCTCAAGGGGGCCCCTTCCGCGGGAGATTTCGCCATACATAAGCTTCTCAGACCCGTCATTTTTCAGTAAATGACTCCTTCTGGGATTTCTTGTCACCCACTCTACCCCTATCCCTGTCTTTAAGCATTCACAAGAATAGAAGTCGACGGCACATGTTTCTTTGGTCGTTGGCGACGTGTTTGGTCCGGAGGCAATCCTATGAAATTTCTATGAACACATTATGAAATGTCTGTTGACTAGCTATACCTCGAGCAATTTTCTACTGATAGCTTCTTTTTGAATGATATGGTAAGGCATTGTCCAGCGGTCAATACTTTAACGCACCCTGTACAACAGGCTTTCTTGCATGTCACATATCGTATGTCTCTTCGCCTAGATATGTAGCTCGTGGGTTACCGCACATTCACAGCGACAGCAAAGACCACAGCGGGATCCTTTTTATTGCCGACAGCCAGAAGCGCCCCACACTAGCAGGATACGCATAACAGCTACAGCTATTAGGCCCTTACTCTGTAGTGGGGGTGCTGAGAAAAGCTCGGTGAGCATTTAAGAATCAAGATCACTTATTGGAACTACCTTATGAGAGCTCATGCAATTGAGCAACAACAGCAGTTTTTTAAAAACACGAAATTACCTCTGCTTTTCCTTCAATCTTCCCTGGAGCCTCTTCCACAGGAGAATGGGAAGTTTCACTGAGGAAAGCAACGTATGCGAGAGAAACATACTCAATCGTCCGAAAGACCCTGGTAGGAGCGAATTCGGCAGATTGTGGAAGATTAAAGTAGGGGTGCTCAGCAGTGTAACAGTAGAGTGAAAACTAAATCAAGCGATGAAAAACCCAGAAATAGGAACCAGAAAACTTTATTCTCCTTCTGCGTCACGAGCCAGGAGTAGATTGTAGAGGGGTGAGGGGCAAAATCAGGATCAATCTCGAACGTTGTCCGGCAACTGCCCCGATCGATGAACTGATGAACGACTCGCTAAGGTGCGGGAATGTGTTAAGTTCCCAAGCCGCGATTTTCGATGCGAGTTTCGTCACACATTACTTTCTGAATTGTAAGGCTCGTTTTCAGAGAGCATATAATGGCTGTTCTCCATCTCTTCCGGTGCCTTAATGTGCCGCCAATGCACAACAGGACCATCAAGGCATTCGCGGCGCAGTGACTGAGTGGGACATTCTTGAAGACCCAGTGCCCTCGCAGTAAAGCCTCTGCTACCCTTACAGAACCAGATACTTCCTTGCTGATGTGAATGTTTTGTCTGTGCAACTGTGACATTGTCGTGCAAGCAGATCAACAAAAAGGAATCGCATTTTCATTTGTAGTTTCAAGGTCTGAGTCCTGTCCGAGGCCAACTTGTCCACTCAAAATGCATCTCCCTTGATTGCTGGCAAGCGGTGGAATATTACCTGGACAAAAGGATATTTACTTCACATTCCCTCACTCAGATTCGTTGTGAACTACCCTTTGACTCTTTTACTGCTTAGTGAAAGTTTGGATTCAAGTGCTTTTCGCTGATCTTAACAGATACGACCCCCCCCCCCCCTCCTGTCCAGTCAAATACGACTCCCTCCTTGTCGAGGAATTCTCGACTCCCGAAGTACCCTGAGTAAAGGACTACGGTGGTCGGAGGAGGATGTGAGTGCCTAGAGGCCATGTAAGCACAGTCAAGCATGAGATTAGAATATATATAATGGATTTGAAGAAGGGGCTATACTTTTCAAAATTCGCCCTTATCTACCACCGCTTTCCTTGTTTTGGAATACTATTTTACACAATTTTTTCTTCTAGATGATCACGAAGCTAGCAACGGAAAATGAATTGGCTGATAGATCTCTGCAGGATTCGATCTCAAGTACGGGTCAGCTGGTGCTTGACCTACTAGCCACTGCGCTGCTTCCGGATGCATTTCCTCAAAAATTTCCTGAAACTCTCGTGGACCACAACAATGTCCTATCCCAGTATGGGAAAGTAGGATAGGGGTTACCTTTGTGTTTAGCATCCGTCATAAGGCACGTGCAAAACGGAGGTTGAACTAACTCTTTGTCCCAGCCTCTTGAATCGTTTGAGCACGATTATCATTTTTCAATGTCGCTTGTCGACGAAGAATTTGTTATTAGGTTGTCCGAAAATTAATGAGACAAATGTCGTGGTGCAGTGATTCGTCGGTAACTTTATTACAAATCAATATCATTTACTATAATATTCGCCATTGTGTTCCTTCACATACTGCCATCTTTGCAGCAGAGATCTGATTCCATTAGCAAAGAACTCCGGAGGCTTCGACTTCAAGAAGTTGTTGACAGCTAATTTGACGTCCTCCCGATTGGTGGATTTTTTTTCAGCAAAAGAGGATTGAAGAGAACGAAATATGTGGAAGTCTGATGGAGCGAGATCTGGTGAGTACGGTGGATGGGGTACAAGTTCGATCTCCAGCTCTCTCAGCTTACTCTGAGTCCTTTTCGACGTGTGTGGCCTGGCGTTATCCATGAGGAGTAGGATTTTGCCTCTCCCACGACGGCGACTACGCAGAATTTCAGCTACTCTTTCCAGCTGAGTACAGAATCTTTCAGAGTCGACCATAGAACCAGTTGGAACCAGTTCCCAAAACACCGGGCCTTTAATATCCCACCAGAATGAGAACAACTCTTTCTTGTCATGATCGGGATGTTTCGGCTGTGGTTTCGGCAATTCATCGAAGTCGACCCAATGTTTTCGGCGCACCGTGTTATCGTAGACACAATACTTCTCATCCATGGTAACGATGAAGTCGATCCAGGAAAGCGTGCGATGACGGCTGAGCAGAGAAGTGCACACTTCAACACGCTTCTTCTTGTCGTGAGGGCTGAGAGCGTGCAACCGAGGCAACTTTGCCACTTTACCTGACGCACGAAGAACATCGTGTACCGTGGATTTAGTAGCACCCGAGGAGGTGGCAAGTTCGCGCACTGTAACGTTAGGTCGTTCCTCACAGATGGCAAGTATGAGCTGCTTCTTTCGCGTCAGTGGACGTCCTGAACGACTACAGTTTTCGAGACATTTCCCTCCTTTGTCGAACTTGCCGTACCATCTGAAGCACGTCGCTTGAGAAGGTGCTTGATCCTTCATTTCTTCCAGCAAAAGCCGATGGGCCTCATCCGCGGATTTACCTGAACGATAGTGTAGAAGGAGAGCTGCCCGATACAGCTTTTTTTTCTCATCCATCTTTAGCACGTTTGTGAAAGATGAAAACAGTATGGACCATATGCCCTTGGTGGCATATATGTACTGGACTTGAAACACTAAATTCCAGAATTTTGTCCTCTCACGACTTCGACGTCCAAAAATACTTAATGTTGAATCTCACCACTGCATTTGTCTCATTACTTTTCGGACAACCTAATACTATTTCTTTATATCCTTTTTCGAGTGATTCTCAGCGTCCTGGCAAAATTAATCGATAGTGACCCGTACAGATGTGATAGTGACTAATGACTATCTCCATGCATTTCACTGCACCTTCGCAACCGACTTTTTACTTTCTCTTTCGCTTACTTTTGCGCAGAGTTTCCTCGTGTATTTATCTTTTTCCTGGGGTAATCGCTCATACGATCATTTTCAAAAGCGATTATTGAGTTTCTAATAAGTTCCACAGACTGCAAAACTGCTGTGGTTCACGTGAAGGGTTAAATGATGTGTCCGATTGATCAATGCCGGCTAATATTATCATCACATCACTTAAGTATTTGACATGTTACTATTCAATTATTAAGTGAGTATGAAGTATTCAATATTTAAAACATCAATGGGGGTTCTTTTGGCATGTTGTGGAATATGAAAGTCGACGTGAATAGTGGGACAGTAGAGAAAGAATGGAGGTTTCAGGTCCGAAAAATCTGTAAAACCTGTAAAGGTTGTTGAGCGGTGGGGCTAGCAGAGGCTAAAATTAGGGATTTATACATGAGTACATCCCTCAGAAAAATTCATGAATTTCGCAAAAATTTCAACCAATTCTTGGTTGGGGTGCAAATTGCGTTCCATCACTAATTGCTTCGAGATACTTGCCTTTATTGAGACTATTCCGGATTTTATTTCCATAAAGAGGAAAGGCCGTTAGTAAGGATACCCATAATGAAGAGTGACGGTAAAGCCATATTTAGCTTTGACACAACTTTTATAAATGAGCATGATTTCCTCACGTTGATTCCTTAAGCAGGGACGCGACGCAATGTGGGCGAAGTGGAAGCGCCGTATGTTGTTGGGTCCTGAAGCGATTATCTTGCCCTGTGCCTTATTTCAGCTGTAGGGCTTAACTACATACGGCCCCTGTCCCAACAAAACACATACACATTCCAGTATCGACCAAATACATGGTTTTTACAGCCATGAAACGAGCAATACGCATCATAAAGGAGTATGCAAGGCCTTACGTTTTTGGAATGATCCACGTTCCAGCATTACCAGGGTGATTTATTCTTCCTGATTCGTACGCAAATTCCATTTTACCCTACGGACAATGATCGTCTGTTTCTAGGACCCCAATGAACAGACTGTCCCTGCCTGAAATTCTCGAAATCGTTAAGAAGGAATCGGAAATTTACGCGTCCTCGCAAGTGGTTAGTGCTTTTATGGCTGACAGTTTCTATCTTCGAGCAATGTCTGAAATTACTTTCCGTCTTTTCGAGATCTGTAGTACTTGTCGATGAGCTTGACGGCAGCCCTAGTTCTAAAAGCGAAGACAGGACAATTACGACAACGTCTGTGGGTTATACGGTCCAGGACAGACCCGGGCAGCAAATCACTAAGAATCACGCTGCAGGGCGACCATTCTGATGCCTATTATGCTTCAAGCTCCATTCGCACGATCCTGCGATCACATGTGTCGTCGTGTGCTCTCTCACTCGAGTGTGCTATTTCTCCGCGGCAACGCATGGTCCGTGTGCAGTGAAAGGCCAGCGTGACAGAGGGGTGTGTTGCAAGTGTTCCGTTTCTAGAGGTCGGCACCGAACTGGGTCACCGCCCTTCGCGAATTGTCCGAATGGTGGCGTGTCCTGCCGTCTGGGCTCTCCCAGATTTGCCTAAGCCTTTTCAGGGGAGAAGCTTTGGCAGCGTGTTTTACCTGTCTTTACCTGATTGCAATCCGCCGCGCAACCTGACCTGACCTCACCAGTCGGAACACTTGCACTCTACCCGTGACAGAGTGAAAATAGTACGTTCAAGTGAGGGTGCGCACGACGACCGATCATGCAGCTACAAGCTCAGCCTCATGCTTTATCATGTATGGAGGCAGCTTGCAGCCCATGGCTGCATGAAAGACTGCCCGTGAGCGACCAAAATATCACACTGCCTGCTCCAGTCTGCCGGCAAACATTCCCACTGGACCATAAGTATTTATTGATGGGGTGTTCATTTTAGGATGGAATTATAGTGGAGAACATGCACGACATACCATACGTAAAACCACCTATTGGCCCCGAAATCACATCATCCATGACGTTAGCATGCAAAAGTAAGTAGGTGAGTCAAGAAGCTCACGTCAAGGTAATTGTAAAGGAATAAGTGACGAACATTTTGAGCGGTTTTTGAAACACTTGGTCGACGGCGAGAAAAGATGCTACTTGGCTTACAGATCTTGGCTGGAGCAAATAAGGAAGCCATCGCAGTGGCTCACTGTACAGGTGAGCATTTTGGTGTAAAAATCTTTTACCCTGCGCTTAGCTTTGAATTTGCTGACAGGATTCGATCTAATACGTGCAGAGTGCTTTGTATTTTCCCATGTAGCTGATGAAGGCTGGATGGATGGGTGTGCTGGTGAACTTCTTCGATATAGGCGTTTGATCGGCGCCGAATCTGTAGCCATCGTGACGGATGTGAAGAAAAAGCACTCGTGAGTAACACTCCATGCAAAAAGAAAACTCAATTTCATGACAACTTTAAAGGATTTTTGAGTACTGACGTTTCTTCTAGAGATATCCATACCATTATTTTAATTCAGATCACATACCGTTACATCCGATATTCCCATCGGTGGTGTCGCTGAAGGGGCAGAATTCTTCCTCGCAGACGGTGTGGTTGTAACAGGACGCTGCACAGGAGATGCCGCCGATACAGCCGATTTTGAAGGTGAGACGGTTTTGTGAGCGAAACTGCCCATGGGTTAACAAACGGTCCAAGAGCTGGATACCCTGTTTTAAAGATACCGGAGTGGGCAGGGAGATTTCAAATTGCGATGTGGGTTACGGTAGTTTGCAGTTCGTGCAGTTTGTCTGTGTGCCGCAATCGCAACACGCCGCCTTGCCAAGGTATCCATTGTAAATTGGTTGGGTTCTATTGTCGGAACCTATTTTTCCCACTCTTTTGCTCTTTATCTCCATTGCTTCATTTGTTTGTTGCTGTGTGCTATTTTACTTGTTTAACATCATCTTGAATGAAATCGAATCCGCTCTACGCGACATCTAATGACAGTGGCGTCGGCCCGCCTGAAGCATGCAGTTCGAGGTGAAGCGCGCCAAGTCGCAATAGCATTTAAAAGAGCGTTCAACGCGAATTTCGTTACAGGTTATCCTTTCTGAACTCGATTATTTGTTACAGAGGACCGTGCTTTGAACACGGCTTCCCTTCCCAGCCTCCCCCCCCCCCCCCTCGGTGCTTTTAAGTGGCTGTTGAACAGGAACAGCGCTGATCTCTTCGAGTTTTCGCTGTTCTCTCAATAACAGCGTTCTAATCACAGCCTGTGCGACATGATGCTATAATTATCTGATTATGTATGCTAAGTCGTAGACTGAGTTTGGAAGGGAGTCTCAGGGGTAACGGTTGGGACACACGAATCTAGGCCGTGACCCTGTGACAGCCTGTGGCCTTTGCCCTGTGACATGAGTAATTCAGACAATTTGACTATACAACGGAACAGACTTGCAAGGAGGACACGATTTACATGAACATATTGTCTGAATTATTCAAGGCTTAGGTCAAAGGCCACAGGCTGTTACACGGTCACGGCCTAGATTCGTGTGTCCCAACTTACACCCGAGTCTCAGCAGCCCTTCATCCGCATCCTTTCCATGCTGGGACAAAATTTCGCAACGCGATGCGTGCGTGTCAAGGCACCGTATGCAGTTGGGTGTCACGGCTATCACGCTGAAAGAGGGCGTGCGACACGAAAACCGCCACAGGACCCATCCACATGTGGCGCCTCCGACTCGCACGCAGCACACCGCCCTGCGGAATCCTGTCTAATGATCCGAAGTGAAGCATGGTAGTCTTGTTGGTGTTCATTATGTCGAACGAGCGCGACATGATGCCTATCGCCACCACGCTAACTTTACTACTGGGCTCCCTTGTCAAAAATGTATGTATCAATTCGTTAACGTTGCAGATCTTTTTTATAGCCGTACGAACACACTGCTCGCTTCCAATATTCATTGGTTCCGGTGTCACCGCATCTAATGTCCATCAGTTTCGAAATGCTGATGCTTTGATTGTCGGATCGGAATTTAAGAAAGAAGGAAAATGGATGAATGAACTTGACGGCCACAGAGTGAAACATTTTATGAACCGAGTGAACACATTATCTTCGCAATTATAGCATATAAATATTTAGTAATGACTTAGTATCGTAAACAGCTATGCACAGTGTTGATTAGCAGAACTTCTTGCATACTTTGAGTGGATCGATTCGCTCTTTTACATACTTAATAATTTCGGGTAATTCGGCTTTAACGATGTCTTCACATAGGCGTTCTTTCTTCATGTCGGATTTGAAGATACGCCGACAAACTTTGTCGAGCACTTGTTCTGTTGTGGGCTGGAATGAAGGGCGATTTAATCACTATCGAATTCCAGAACACTTCTCGCAAGTGAGAAACAATGAACTTCATTATTCCACGCAGTAGCCACAAGAAAAGTCCAATGTGAGCTTCAAGCTGAACTCACATGCGAAAAGTGGATCGTATGAGCGCTGCATAGTCTATGTGGAAATAACAGAAAGGTATACGGGCGAATTTCTGCAGCCTTCGCAGCTTTTTTACTTGTTCTCTATTTTTACAGCAAGTATTGCTAAATAATGCATGGCATTTGCATCACTCAAATACACAGCATCGTATTGCCCCATGCCATAACTATTTTGTGTAATGGGTCGTGGTTGCGAATTCCACTCCGTCAAGGGGCGGGATATGTAAAATAGGCGGGATCCCCTAATTGAGCCGGCTTCTGGATAGCGAATTCGATTTCAGGCGTGCATTTGTGCATCATTTTCCTGATTAAGAATTGTAATTCCTGTAAATTAACGAAATGTTTTATAACAAATGCCTTTAAAAGCTGAGACATTGAAAAATGTCTTCCATAAGACATTGTGCGATGCATGTTTCGTTAGTTTACTCTGATGTGGAATAATGGCTACAAGCAACAACGTATTTCACAAAAGTTCGGAAATTGGTATGTGTATAACAGCAGATTCTTTAAAGGTTATTGAAAATTCAAAAAATTAAAAATGAAATGGATTACTCACAACATGGTCAAGAATCATTATTCTTGTGAACTGAACCACATCCTTACACACATTGCAGGCACATCCCAGGCTGTTACCGACCTAAATATAATTATTCTTTGCATACATATATTAACCCTGCAATTAATCAGCTAATCGATTCTGTTTACTAGATTTTGAGCAACATGGACTTTTTATTATACTTCCCCCTTGTTCTCAGGTTTTTCAACAGATGCAACGACATGTGTTTGTCCTATCTTCAAAGTTTACATGAGTGTGTCATCCTAACAGAACACACTCTGTTTTCCTTCCAGATAGCAGAGTCAGCAGTCTTATATCATGGGGAATAAAATTTATAATGAGCATGAGCTGACCCCTTAGACATCAGGATTCATGGGTTTTCCAATTCTATGAATGCATAAAATTTGCAAATCAGCTGACGTTCACCGTCTCAGATGAGCACCGCCCACCTTCGGTCTAGTCGGCGGAACAGCGGTGTTAGCTGCGTTGCAAAAGGATCTGCAAGAGGTTGCGATGCGATGATGAGAGAAAGTGAAAGATGGTAAGGGCACGTAGACAGGTGAAGCAGGCAATATCCTCATACCTTGTGTGACACACCAAACTAACGGCAAGCGCTATCATGTGGTAATATGCACTCAAACGTCTAAACTCCTTGATGGCACGTATGTAGGCGATACACAAGTCAAGATTATTTCGTTTAATTCTATTTCATAGGGTTTGTTTGATGATCGCGACAGCCACATAAGCTCTTGTTAGGTAAAGGCTGCAGGCAGCTCGGTTCAAGATGAGTTAGTAGTAAAGTGTAGGATTTCCAGAACACTGAACGCTGTTTAAACATATATCTGCACTTTACAATGGTTAGGAATATCCTCTCAAAACATGGGAAACCACGTATCACATAAGGAAAAAGGAACGCAATGTGACCCATTTTCAATGGTCGCTATCTCTTACTAGCCAGTTTTCTCCCGAAAAGTTTGATGAAAGTGAGAAAAGGCTTTGCTAATAGAAGTGACTGATAATCCAATCGTCAGTTAACCTTGACCATCCTCATTTGAATATTGTGCTCTTACGGAGTCTCGTGATCATCTGAATGTTCAGCAACAATTTAGACTCCATAATATTCATCCGAAAGAAAACTCAGACTCCTTTTTGAGAGTGCGACCGGGTGAGTTGATCATTTTCTGCACCATACGTCTTTGGCAGGGTGGGTCAGCCAAAAAAATTTTGAGACGGGGCCATAAGCTATTGATATACAAAGTGTATCATATAATTGAGCTGACCTCCATAGTTGCAGGCCTGAAGAAGGTGTTAAACGCCGAACTCCAAAAAACTTTCGAGACTTTTGAGGGGTTTTTGAGTTTTTTGAATAAATATACTGGAGTCTCAGTTGTTGTTGAACATCCTCATTGTATTTCGTCCGTGCGGAGAAGGTCTCAGCTTGGATGTTAGGACGCGTTCATACTTTGCACAAGCAGGACGTGGCTGCGTTCACAGGCAGCGACGCAGAGTGGCACAGGCGGAGACGCAGAGAGACGCAGCCACGCTCTGCCGTCGGCACTGCAAAGTATGAACGCGCCTTATTGAGAGCTAGGCAAAACTCTACGATAAACCATGCAAGGCTGCTCGCTTGGGCCTTACAGCTGTGTACAGTATAGTCGAGAGATAAGGGAGAGATGTTTCAAAAAATCAGCTAGTCAGAGTTCATGCGAGTATGTAAGAAAAGCGCACGAAAAAGGATCTTGAGGACTAATCACCACTCAAAAACTAACGTTTACCAGAAACATGAAAATCGGTGGGCAGATGCGACGTGTGGGTGGGCAGACAACAGGCGTCGCCGTTCCTTATTGGTTGTGCTTTACCATACCGCTTCCAAAGACCGCTGCCATTTCACCCACACGTTCAGCATGCTCACTGCCTTTAGAAAAGCAAATCTGGTCAATTCAACTGAAGACAAGTGCTGTTGGGTTGCTACCCTGATGAGCAGGCAAGCTAAAACTTTAAAGCTCCGATTGCTTACTTTGAACGGTTCCACGCAGTGAGCAATGCTGAAAATTGTGGAAACTTAAATGTGCATAGGTAAACACCCTTCAACTAAAGGGGCTCTCCATTGTTGATGACAGAGATAGCAACGCCCCACCCAACCGAAAAATATGCAAAAGCCATTTCTAAGCCGCTGGAACCTTATCTTGGTAATTATCTCACCAGTTGCAATTCTACATTTTACAAGAGCTAACAGGGAATTTCCGATCTGATTTCTGCTGGTGGGAATTTTTCTGCTACGACATGTATAATCAACAAACATGTAAAAATGGGTAGTCCAATGAGCCCGGAGAAGGTGTTGTATTTGTTAATAATACATGCAATAATACATGTCAACAAATAAGGGATTCTCTATTACACCAGTTGGGACTAGGTTCCCGCCGCTTTTGGTATGCTGTTTTACGGCGTATATTTTACCATGAGTAGACCATCGATGTTTCACCACCCAAAGACGCTTATCCCCTCCACAATTAAATACCGGCAGTACTCCGCCCAACAGTGCAAAACTCTGAAATGTGGGTTTCGGACGCCATAAAACAGCACCCAACGTGATTTTTGTCAAGTAATAAGTTTCTTGGACGCCGTGAACGGAAGGAATTTCATAGCCGACCTAATAGATTCCGATTGGATTATATGAATGTTTAAGTTCAATGGATAAACTGACACAAATTCAAAAAAAAACTCAATCCGCTTGCCTTCATGCAATCATCCTTGATAGTTTTCACAGGTCCAACACTTTTTGGCTTATTTCGGTTAAGTTCCACCTGCTTTTGTATGTCCAGTGCGTGGATAACCACTACTGCAACAAGGGCACATGATTACATGGTTGGATACTATTAATTAATTCATTTCACAATGTTAAAGAAAACTCACAGCATGAGAAGAGGAATGCAACCGTCCGGGACATCGTCCAAGAAGAGAACTGGATTTGTGTCTCTGAACACTTTCCACGGAACTATGCTGACCCACATTCACCACCACTATCGAAAGCGGCCACTGATCATTCAACGACGTATATGTGTCGCCATAAGAAAATAGTGATTTCATTGGTTATGAATGTGATCTGGTTTCATGACATGTAGGACGACAACGTACAATAAAAATTTGCAAGGGTCGATGCACCACCATGGCGCAAAGGTTCTTCAATCTTCTTGGAACGTTATCTGGGATGAGCCATAAACATATTTATTTATTTTATTACACGAGAGGACTCGTGTGGAACAACAACATACAATGAACAACTGAACAACCATGGCAACAATTTTGAACACACTAAAAAAAAACGCAAACGTATCTGCTTACTTCAATGCATGAAAATCAAGATCAACTGTAAAGCCTCATGGACTCAAGTGCTTACTCAAAAATCTTTTGAATGTGGTTAGCGCAACGGTATAGGGTGCTTTCTACTGAGCTTATCAAAAAGTGGAATAACTCTATGAATAAAAAAATACCGTCTACAATTGAGTTTTGCTTTGCTCACATTATACTTGATGGCAAAACCTCTATTGACAGATGCTTTGAGTGAAACGAGGCTACCGAGTTTAACACTTCCACCCTGTATGATCTTATACAAGAGCAGAAGATCATTTCTCTTTCGTCTAAAAGCAAGAGTTGACAACCCGGAGTTTCTGTTTCTAGCAGTACTAGATGGGATTTGATCATATGTGTACCCTAGCGCACGTATCATGAGCTTTCGAGTGAAGTTATTTTGCACCCGCTCCAATAAAGTGATCGTCTTGACCTTGTAAGGATTAAAAACAGGAGTTCCGTACTCTAAAACAGGCCTGATGAACATTTTATACGCCTGGAGTAATATGGATATGTCCTTGGTAGAAAAGGCTCTGAATAAGTTGTGAATTAGTACAGTAGCCTTATTGGCTATCATGAGACAGTGCTCATCAAAGCTGAGCTTATTCGTTACCAAAAATCCTAGATCTTTAACTTCGCACACACTGGTGAGTGTCGTGCCATTTATGGAATAAGAGTGTTTGGGATTGTGACTGCCAAGGTGTAGTATCCTCGTTTTTGATTCGGAAAGAGGCAAGTTCCATGATTTGGACCATTTATGCTTGATATTGATTGCATTCTGCAGCGCACACTTATCTCTAAAATCATGTATGGGCCGGTATAATTTCAAGTCATCCGCAAATGCGCAAAACTTAGAATCGTTGGCCGAAAGTAGGCTGAGCAAGTCGTATGTAAAAATATTGAACAAAATTGGAGATAGAACGCCACCTTGAGGTACGCCGCTGGAGGCGGATCTAGGCCTTGAAAATGATAGATTAACACGCACGACATACTCCCTGTTCGAAAGAAAGGATTTGATCCATGCAATTATACGAGGATGGATTCCAACTCTCTGCAATTTATAGAGCAACTTGGCATGCGATACCTTATCGAAAGCTTTGCAAAAATCAAAATATATCACATCCACACTTTTCCCATCATCTAGATACATTGTCCAGTCATTTAACGCCTGCACCATAGCAGTAACCGTTGATTTCCCACTTTGAAACCCGTGCTGATTCGGAGATATTATCGAGTACTTCTCTAGATGGGACACGATTTGCTTCTTCACAATTTTTTCGAACAGCCTGGCAAGTACTGAGGTTATACTGACAGGTCTAAAATTGGAAGGCTCTGTATACGGTGGCTTTTTTGGAATGGGAGTAACTATCGATTGTGTCCATCTTCTGGGAACTTCGGATCTCATTAGGCTGAGATTGAAAATATATTCTAATGGGCTCGATAGCACATGGGCCACCCTTTTGATAAACGATAACGGGATGTAATCCGGCGTGAGAGACTCCGAGTCAGGCCATTTGAGTAGGGCCGCAAGAATATCATCCCTGTGAAACCAGACGGAATCGTTCATTGCTGGGTACTTTTCACCTAGGACCGTAGCGTCAGCGTTTTCGTTGATAGCTCCGAAGTGGGTTTCAAATAAGGACGCCAACAGCTCAGCTAGCTCCGAATCGTCTGAGACAAGTCTTCCAGATGGTGCACGTAGGGATTGTAACTTTGGCCTACTCTTTAGGCGAGACTTTATCAATTTGTAGAAGGCATTCTTAGAGCGCAGGCACATAACTCTTTTCTCAATGGACCTGTTATATTTCCGTAACTTGATCTCGAAAATATTGTAATGCGAAAATATGTGCCACTCGGCTCCAGAAAGATTTTGCAATGGGTACTGATCATCAACGTAGAATTGGATTCCATCATTTTTGTCTCGGTTGTTCTTTACGAAGAGCACGGAGGGCCAAGCAGCAGGAGTCGAAGAGTCCTTAGAGGGTGTTTCATCTCGAGCTGGAAAAAAAGGTAGTGTCGCATTTCTGAAAAAATCTCTAGAGGTACTTTCGACAACCACTCCTTATTGGGAAAAACTTGGACAGTGACGAGATCTCCGAAAGTCCATCAATCAATAACCACACTTTGTACTATGTGGCAATCATATCATTAACTTGACTTTTTGATTTTTTTGGGAGAGACGCTCTAAGAATACTGACAGGGAGCGTCGAGCACGGAGTTGTATTCCAATGTTTTCAGCGGATCGCAGCAAAAGGTCCTCAGCCTTTGTTGAGAAGCAACTCGATGGGCCAATGTGAAGACACGTCTGATAACATGACTTTTCGATTATATTCAACCAGAAAAAGCATTCCAATCGAAACGATAATGCTCCTAGAGATCAACATTTTAATGGCCGTTCACTTGAATGAAAACCTGGAGCAAACTTACTGCACATAGCCGTGCAGTAATGAAAGCTTTGAAGAAGACTAATGCGGGAAACAGCCAGAACTATCCTATAGAAATGAAATGGGAAGTTTCATAAAGATTATCTGTGGCAAAACTTTTGCTGAAAAGCGTGTCTTAGGATATTAATCTAGGCCCCGTTTGAGTGCATTTCGGTCTGATGCGTGCCGATGGAGGAAAAGCTGTGGAGGGCGTGCAACGTTCATGGGTTAGCTCAGCTGCCCTCGCTGTCCGCAGCACGCCTTTCCGTAATTCAGAGGGCAGAAAAGCATTTCTCAGAAGAGCGCCCTATGTACGTACTTTTCGAATCTCGATCTTCAATTCGGTTTCTTTCTACTTTTTCAATACTTATCACACCTACGTTCATACTCTGAAACTGTCAGGAATGCTGATGAAATGTCTTCAAATGTGGGTTACACCCTGAGAACTCTGAGAAAATCATGCGCATCCCTGTCAAGACCCTCAAGGATCGCTTCATTGGCTGGGACTCTACCATAAGGTACAGACGCTGCGCTATGCATTTCAAGACCCTCCCCCCCCCCCCCCCCCCCCGAAAAAAAAACTAATGTCGAAGCTGAGTGGACAGGATAAGCGACCGAATCATGGCTGTAAGGTTAGGCACAAATGAGGGGTACTGGACCATAATGACAGTGTACGCACCGCAAGCTGGCCGCCCCGAAGTTGAAAAAGACCAGTTCTTTTGAACCTCGATGAAGCCAAGCCAGTCCCGGAAAATGGCTATCTCACTGTAGCCGGCGACCTGAACGGCCATGTCGCCAGTGACCGGAAAGGGCTAGAGAGAGTGCATGGGGGCAGAGGATTCGGGGCAAGGAATGCTGCAGAAGAGAGGATCCTTGACCTGGCTACAGCCCACAACCTGGCTGTCTGTAGCACGTTCTTCGCAAAAAGGAAGACTTAAAAGGTAACCGCAGCAGCGAAGGAAGGCAAGGAAATAGATCATGTGCTCGTGAAGAGATCGTTCCTCAAAAGTGTAAAGGACATCAAGAAGACCTGGTGAGGCACTGGCCACCACACACAGGCCTCTCCTAGCGGACATTGCCATAAAGCTCCCAAAGAAAACGAAGGTAAGGACCGAGCGCGGGATATGATGGTGGAAGCTACACAGGGTAGAGAAGCGGATATGATGGTGAAAGCTATTTGATATGATGGTGGAAGCTGGTGGTGAAGATATGATGGTGGGAGCGCAGGATATGATGGTGGAAGCTACACAGGGTAGAGAAGATTGATCTAAAAAGGAAGGTACTTGAGGCTGGTCTTCCAGACCCCACCGCTGCGGTTCAGGAGACCCGGGATAGGGCCGCCAAGGTCATTCTACGGTGTGCGAAGAAAACACTGGGTGAAACTCGAGGGAGCTTCAGAGGAGATGAAGCGGCTTGGTTCTGGAACGAGGAGGTTCAGCGAGGGGTGAAACGGAAGAATGTTACGTACAAACGCTGGCAGAAAACGCGGAGCCAAGAAGACCTTGCCATCTACAAAAGTTGCAAGAGGCTCGCCAAAGCAACCATAGCGAAAGCTAAGAACACGGAAATAGATGTCTAGTACGAGATGTTGGAGGGCAGAAATGCAGATGAGTTCGCGTTCAAGCTGGCCAAAGCTCGACATCGGGCCACCTAGGACATTACGGTGGTGAGGTCCGTAAAAAGCAAGCCAGCTGAGGTGAAAAGGATGTGGAAGGAGTAGTTCGATGGGCTTCTAAACGAGGAGCTCCCCCTCTAACGAAAGCCCAGAGAGGGAGGCCACGGCTAGTCCAATCCTAACCTGGACGACTGGAGAGGTCCGTCACATGCTAGGGAAGATGAAGACTGGGAAGGCGGTTGGTCCAGGTGGGGTGCCTATAGATGCATGGAAGGCATTCGGTGAGTACGGGATAGTGTGGCTCACTCGATTCCTCAGAGCCGTAACCGCTGAAGGAAGGATCCCAGATGGGTGGAGGACTAGTACAATCGTCCCCATCTTCAAACAGAAGGCTGATGAAATGGACTGCT
Organism: Trichostrongylus colubriformis; assembly: GCA_963978905.1. Classification (NCBI taxonomy): domain Eukaryota; kingdom Metazoa; phylum Nematoda; class Chromadorea; order Rhabditida; family Trichostrongylidae; genus Trichostrongylus; species Trichostrongylus colubriformis. Next base: position 9,024,533 of record OZ022261.1, read on the forward strand.
CCAACTACCGTGGAATCAAGTTGACAGCGCATACTATAAAGCTGTACAAGAGGCTGATCGATTCAAGGCTCAGGGAAGTCATCCCTATCTCCCAGGAATATTTCGGGTTCATGCCTGAGAAATCCACAACCGACGCCATTTTTATCACCTGGCCGGTGATGGAGAAATATCGAGAGAAGCGGCGACCATGCTACCTAGCATTCCTCGACCTCGAGAAGGTTTTCCTCTCTCCCTAGGCCGTTTTCTGGAATGCCTTGCGAAAACTCCATGTACTGGAACGGCTGGTCGCCCTCATAAGCGATATGTGCGATGGAGCTAAGGTGAGATGGAGATGGAGCTAAGGCAGCTCTACGTACTCCGCTCGGGCTGTGGAATGAAGTAGATGTTACGATAGGGGTGCATCAAAGATCGGCTCTGAGCCCGTTCCTCTTCCTCCTCACTCTGGATGTGATGGTGAAAGATCTTATGAAAGAACCACTGAAGACCATCCTGTACGCGGACGATATAGCACTGTAGCAGAAAGCAGGGAAGAACTGCAAATGAAAGTACAGCAATGGCAGGACAGGGTGGCAAATAATGGGCTCCGAATGAACGTCAGCAAGACCAAGTTCATAAGAGCTGAAAAATGCCTATAACCGATACCGGACAGTCATGGGGAGGCCATCGAAAAGGTAGAAGATTTCCGATATCTCGGTAGTGATCTAGCGGCTGATGGTACGGTAGACCAGGCTGTGAAGGCCCGGATTAAGGCGGCATGGATAAAGTGGAGGGAGTCTACTGGAAAACTGTGCGATCGCCAGTGCTTCAGGACGCTCAAAGGCAAGGTGTACCCGAGAGGTGGTAAGGCCTGCAATGCCGTACCGAGGCGAGTGCTGGCCCATAACTTAGATACATGAAAGGCAGCTGCACGCAGCTGAAATGAGGATGTTGAGATGGGCATGCGGATGGACGCGACTGGACAAGATCACGAACGAGGACGGAGAGCGATCATGCAGACGGCTCCTGTCCAGCTGAAGTTGAGAGAGCAACGGCTGCGATGGTATAGACACGTTTGAGGAGATCAGAGGAGCACCCCATAAGAAAAGCACTGGAGTTCGAAGCGCAAGGGAAGCGACCACGTAGAGTCCCAAAAAAGAGGTGGAGGGACGTCATCGAGGGCGACCTCACCGAAGTGAAGGACACGACGGAGGATGCCTTGTAGGAGGAAGTGGCGACGTTCGACAAGAACAGCGAACCCTGCAACGACGCGAGACTAACGCTGGAGAGAAGAAGAATAGGAGACACCCTGACACCCCACAATTCCAAGAAGAACTAGGGAACAGCGTACCCTCAGACTGTGTCTATCTTTCGCGTTGTCCATGCGCTCTCCTCTCTACAATATCGTATACCCTGAAAAACTTGTGCCTTTCCTTATTTCCTATGTGTGGAATGCTGCTTTCTGTTTCTTCGAGTTCTTAAGTGAAGATTGAATTATTATTAGTCTCGGATTTGAACCCAGTCAGTCAGTTCTATCACATCTCCCCTGTATACGTTGGACCACTAACCTAAGAGATTTCTTTGACCACTATCTACCTCAACGAATACGAACCCACCCCCTCCCAGCAGACTGAATACGACCCCCCCCCTGTCGATGATTCCTCGACGGAGGCTCGTCCCTGCCAAGCACCACGGCAAACGTCAATGGGACTGTCCGGCCGCTAAATTCAAAACGGGAAAACACTGCTCTGCCACAAGCAAATAAAGGTCATGTGCCAGTGCGGAACGCATTCATGCTGTAAAACACTTCTACTACTTGTCGTTTGACATTTTGCCTGGCACGAAGTCTGAAATTAGGTGAGGTACCTCGCTGAGGAGTATGCCAAACTTGGGATAGGCAAAGGATAAACCACGAACTAAAGAGCGTACAGAAACCATGGTAAACAATGATAAAATGATAGAAAATAATAATAGAAACGTGATAGAATGCTCGGCGCCCGAGTTCAAACTCCATCATTGGATTACAGAATAGCCCATGTGTCGAGAATAGGGGGTGAAGATGATAAACGAACGTCTGAAGGAGATGAAGGGTCTTTCCTCGTAAAGAGCGGTGCTTATTACAAAAACTCAAAACTTCATTCCATAACAACCTACAGGCCGAGGAAATCTGTGGAGGTGAGCAATGCCAGGGCATAATTGAAAAGTAGGGACTGAACATTGTCGGTGAAGTGCTTTAGAGACTGATTCTCAGGAACGAAGTGTGCAGTTAATCAAATAGTGTTTATTCTAGCTTGCAATCCTAATTCAGAAGGATCTAGGAACCGAGAAAAGTAAGCGGACAGCAGCAAGTACAGTGACAAAAATGATAGACGGGGGAGCTTTCGCTAGCACCACATGCTTAAGTGCCAGAGACGAATGTTGTTTTCACAGGTTGGACTCACAAGCGGACACATTGGCAACAGTATAAGAGACAGCAGGAGACAGTGAAAGTCTACCATATACGCCTACGAAACCGACCAATGAGAGCATGCCAAAGCGACGGAAACGATTGGGAGATAGCTGGCCCTTTGCGGCATCATTTTTGCATCTGGGTGCGTGTCCTCCTACCGTCTGGGATCTTCCAGATTTATCTGAGCCTTATGGTACTCTTCCGCCTGGTGTGTGACCCTAGGGCCGCAAGCATGATGCCAAGAAGGGTTAGCGATCTCCTCAACTCCACGAGTTGGGTGCAATGCCCACAAATGAAAATATAATGGTTTTAGTTTCGACTCCGAGACATTTCGAAGAAACGGAGTTCCGATTCATAGGACTCCGACATTCAATAGATTACTGGTGAATGAACGTGAGAGTAAGATTTCCGAAATAAGAAACTAAAATGTTACAATCGTGCTCTACTGATATGGCATATTAAAGGTACCGCGAGGAGTGAAAATTTCGAATACTGTTCCGGAATTTAGGGAGCCTCTTTGTCATTTGTTTCGCCTTGTTTCGGTTAATCCTATAATTCTTGTTCTTCCCGTCATAATGACAAACACATGTTCATATGCACCACGCCGCGCAGTTAAATAAATAAATTAATTAATAGCGAAATCACATGCAAGGCACCAGGCTGCATACACCGGCTAGATGGGTGAATGATAGAAGCAACATCACAACTGACGGGCATCGATAGGACACAGTTTCACAACCTGGCGTGCCACGCAAAGTGGGCGAGTGAGGGACGACATGTTACGTAAATGGATCCTGGGACGATTGCTGTGTCCTAAGCCTAAAATAGGGCGCAGGACATAGTAGCGGCGCTAAGACACGGACCGCGACATATTTGAAACAATTGAGAACGAAACCCTTTGATAGTGAACCAGCTTTCAACAATCTTCTGTTTCTCTAAAAGGAAGCATAACTAACGGCTTGACCACTAAATTTTGGCGCAAGGCACGGTAATCACGTACGCTGTGCAACTACACAATGGCGCGCTTCTTCAGATTTCAAATTCAATATTCAAATTCAATCATCGCTTTCAAATTTCCCTCCTGACGCTGCACTCTCGAACTACCCCGAAACAGATTCTCAGGCGGTTACCCAGCATCCATGAGTCCTCGCGCGAAATCGCCTGACGTCGCCGCGTGCTTATGGGGCGCCAGCTGTGTACAGTTGTCGTGCACAGGTAGTAAAACGAGCCTTGACAAGTTTCTACTCATGTCCAGATTCTACCCCATTCAATTGCCTTAATTAAGGTGGGTTGCTTGCGGGTAAGTAGTGCGAATATTTAATTCTGACATGAATCACATGTCTACAAAAGTTTAACATCCCCGACAACACTTACTTATTGGAGTGGGCAACACGTATCCATACCTTTTTTTCCTGATGTCCTAAACAAAAATCAATACATTTTTCATGTCCATGACCTACAGAATTTCTGCTTTTGCAGCTGTCTTCACCGACTAATGTGAATCATTTCGTGTTCATAGAAGAACCACGTAACTATTCATTCTTAGTTACTTAGCTATAGTTAAGCACAAAATAACGTTGAGAACGCCTTCGAGCAGAAATTGGGCGAAGCTCATGCCCCACTCTAACTCCAGTAGCACCTTCCAAAGTTTAGGAAAAGCACAAAAAGACAAAGTACAAAACACAAGACATCGGTATCCGAACCCAGTGGGGTGCCCCCCACACCCGCTCCTCCCGCCTCCTCCTCCCCCTGCACAACTACATAAGCACCCATAGAGAAGCCCTAACTCGCATCGTTCAGAAGGTGAAATTCCGAGTCTTGCATATGAGACATCGACCACGATTGTTGGCCCGGGGCTTCATAGGAGTTTCACTTCCGTCACTGTAGTTACAGTTTGGCCTGCTCTCATTGGTCGGTTTCATACGCGCATATGGTAGATGCTCCATGTCTCCCGCTGCATCTTACCCTTTTGGAAATGTTTCACTTAAAGTACCGCTTGGGAGTCCAACCTGTTGAAACAACATCCGTCTCCAGCATTGATCCATTCTCCTCAAGTAGGTCCCGTTTCGAAATTTTGGATTTCGGCGCCAACACATTTTAAAATTTTGGATTTCGACGCCAACAGAGCGAAAGTTCATACGGCTATCGCTTTCGTAACGGTACTTGCTGTCTGCAACTTTTCTCAGTTTCTTGATCGTTTTGTGTTGTAAACTTTAACCGAAACTGTTCGATTGACTAAATGCATCGTCCATTGTGAAGCGGTCTCTGGTTATTACGCCTTGACTTTAATCACCTTAACTTTTCTCGGCCTAAGGACTGCTCTGGAATGAAATGAGCTGTTCTGGATCGAGTGAAAGATTCTTAATCTGAGCACTGAATATTCTGGTGCGGGATTTAGCTCAATCCATGTATGCTGCTTATTTCGTGGTACATGCCTTGGCTCTCATTGGTCGGTTTCGTACGCGCATAAGAATCTTTCACTCGATCCAGAACATGTCTTCCGCTGCATCCTATTTTGCAAATGTTTCACTCAAACTACCGCTTGTGAGTCCAACCTGTGGAAACAACATCCGTCTCCAGCATTGATCCATTCTTCCGGTCCTCAAGTAGGTCCCGTTTCGAAATTTCGGGTTTCGGCGCCAACATATTTCAAAATTTTGGATTTCGGCGCCAACAGTGCGAAGGTTCATCCGGCAATCGCTCTTGCTGTTGATTGCAACTTTTCTCAGTTTCTTGATCGTTTTGTGTTGTAACTTCAACCGATACTATTTGATTGACCATATGCTTCGTCACTTGTGAAGCGGTCTATGGTTGTTACACCTTGACCATAATCACCTCCACTTTTCTCTGCCTAAGCGCTGCTTTGGGACGAAATTCTGAAGCTGTTCTGGATCGAGCGGAAATTCTTAATTTGGTGGCGCGGGATTTTCCGCAATTCATGTATGCTCCTTATTTCGTGGTACATGCCTTGGCAATCCCATATTTGATCCAACCTCTAAGCGAGTTTCCAGCTAATTCAGGGCTTCGTGCCAGATGGACTCTCAAACCAACAGGTCGTAGGGTGTTTTATTTAGCAAGGATGCGTACTACCCACCTGTTTTCATGACCTCATAATAATAGTTTTGCTTATGTAATGTTTTCAGCAGAAAACGAAGCATTATGCCTCACAAAGCTTGTCCAAAACAGTTCAAGAATGCGAAAACGCTGAAACTTTGCACTGTATCGGGTTAGTACAGTATATAGTGTGGTTAGATGTAATATTCACATTCTTTCAATTTTTTTAAATATTTGTTGAGCTACTTTCGCAGAGCAGATGGTTTCTTCTGAGCAATATCGATTGCAGAGTGGGCGTGTGCATGATCGATTATGCGCACGCCCACTCAGCGTGCAGTTGAGTGTATTTTCACTATTAGGTCTCGGTGCCACAGAATTTTAATGTACCGGTGGACATGTTCAGTATCCTGTAACTTCATAAATTAAACAGTCTTGCGAAAGTAGGGCTGCTCTAACAGAAGCAGGCTTTGTGGATGTTTTATGAAATAATGACTTGTAAATTATGCATCTTTACAGAACCCGAAGACCCGTTCGCGAATGAACAAGTGACTATTGCGAATGCCTGGACCAAACCCACTTCTGATGAGGCGGGAGATGAGGTAATGTTTTTTTTTGATTTGCATGTCCCTTTAGAGGTATTTCCAATGGTACTTGGTGGTACTGGAGTTGGAGGGGCAATTAGTTCTTACGCTGTTATCTACGCTCTCTCGCCGAGCTGGCGTCCAACGACCATTACCGCGCACAATCCACCGAATATTTTCACAGTTACGCAAAAATTGTCTTATTGTGGTGTTATACTTTCTTCCAGGTTGACTCACCGTGCTCTCCATTAGCCTGTGCTCTAGCCGTTGGCGTAGGAGACGCAGAGCACAATGGCATAATGCCCCATAAACTGGTATTTTCTAGTTTTCCCTTGAAGTTGTATCGCATAGGGATCTTTGGAGGCTCCGTCCTGTATGGAATTATACGATTTGAGAGTATTCGCACAGATGAGCCTTGTATATATGTGTGTTATGAGATGAACTGTAATTAATAAAGTGAAGTGTGTGGAACCATGCATGAAAGTTGTTTCGGTTGTAAGGGTTTACCTGAGCGCATGGTCGCGACGCGGTAGGCTTTCATTGCTTGCGTTTACCTTACACTATCGATAGTCATCGATTAGTATCAATAATTACGCACGAAAACATGGGGAATACTCCTACTTCAGTTTTTTCTCATTTACTTGATTCCAGTGGTGTGGTGATAACAGAAATTTCCAGATGTTTCCTGGTTTGGGCGGAACTATGCTGATACGATCCAGTCAAAGTTTCTCTGATGAGCAGGTTTCCTCTTTTCGACTTTTTCATTTGTCTTTTAGTAAAGCTTAATTGTCCCAAAATAAGGTGGCCAAGTGGTCGGAAGAGTGGCCACCACTAGGCAACGGCGATCATGGAGTGAAAAAGCCGGCAGAGCAAAGGAATGATCCGCAGGTCAATGGCGCGGGCGAAAGTAAAACATCAGATGGGGACACTGGGAACACCAAGATGAAAAATGGTCAAAAGGAGAATAGAAATACGGAAAGGAGGTGTGTTTCTCAAAATCTGTATCCTCCGATGCGATATAGCTGTTCTTCTAGAGACTCACGACGTCGCAAAAATCGTGGACCAAAAGCGGAATCAATCAACAACCGCCAACACCAAAATTATCGTGAAGAAACGTATGGAACAGAAAGAAATAAGTACCCCAGTAAAGACCCCTCTTCTAATTCTAAGGAAGCTGGTAGAAAACCACTGAATATCAGAGTTCTGGCTGATTTTCTGGAAAATTTACATCTTGTTGACAGACCCAAGCAAGTCCAGGAGGAGACTAAAGAGACAGATCTAGACAAAATAAGTAAGAAAAAACGTCGGCAGGTCATGAAGAAAAAGCATGAGCATACCCAGGCTACTTCTCAGAAGTGTGACGCTCCGTCAGGTTACAACAACAAGAAGCATCGCAGGAATGATGCGACTGGACAGAACAAGAGAAAGCGGACCTCCTCCCATCATCGAAATGTAAGCTTTTTCAGTTTCTACTACATTCTGCTAGACATATGGTCACATTCAGCTCCTGTTATTATGACTGCAGTTTGTTTTTAGGTAATACATCTGCCATTAAGGGCACTATAGTGGTAGAAAGTTAAATGAAAACCAAGAAGCATTTTCTCTGCCTATTAAATCCGAGTTCACAAGAGATAGTTCCGGCAAATCCGGTGTTCCAAAGCGCGTCTGCGTTTTGGGTCTCGCGCTCACCGGGCCGAACTGTTGCGAGGAGAAGAGAACTTTCACAGCTGACTGGCTTGGTTCCTCGCCGTCTGCATCACCCCTCAACGGCTAGTGGTGCAGAGGGAAGGAAGCTGAGAAGTGAGAAGGGAAAGGGAGAGTGCTACTGTCCGAGTTTCTGATCTTTTGAATTGGTTCCTTCTCCATTGTTGTGTCCCAGAGTCGGCTAAAATTACCCCTACTGCTGTTTTTGAACATTTCACAACTCATCTTCCCATTCTTGTTACTTGTCCTGCTAGTGCCACATTGCTGTAAGGTTAAGAAAACTCGGACATGTTAGACACTAGAGTGGATGCATGGAGGTGCTTCAACTACAGCAAATTGTTTTCACGATATTGTTAGAATGAGCAGTCAAAGTTGTAGTCACAGATGAGGCTAGCCCATTGAAGGAAATCGTCCACGGAAGTTCCATGATTCCTGTTTCTCTCGAAGTCACTCCACTAGATGCAATACATGAACATAGACATGAAAGCAACCAAAAATTTCCCTTGATTGCAGCGTAGAAATTGAAAAAAAAAACTGGAAGAACTTTAAGCTACTTCTAGACAGCTGTCTGCGGAGAGATCGCAGTTGAAATTCTCGCGCCCGATGTTTATTTGTTTCCCTCTCTGCTTCCCTGACCACGCGACCGTCGCTTCTCTGCTCCTAGAGCCACGTGACCGCGCCATCTTGGACTCCTGGATGCTTCGCCCCGTCGGGCGTCGGTCTGTGGAGCTCTATCTCAGCCAGATCCTTGCTTTTCTTGAGTGAAATTTTGCATGCGGCCCTTTATATGCAAATACAACATGAATCTGTATATGAATAACAGAAGAACTCAATTTTCTATGGACGATTACTTCAAGACATCGAATTAGTGATTACGTAGATTACTGTGTGTCATCTGGGAATTGAAGGTTTCGCATTTCAGCGACTGAAGCTTAAGCTGCAACCTGTCCAGAATAAATGTAATTTAGCGTGCACGAACATTACGCTCTGCACTCCCCAAAATGCAAAACCTTCGATTCTCAGACGACATATGTCCAGTCATTCCATTTTTTCTACACCCTAACCTAGACCTGCAGACCATGCCACCATACTCCATTTCGGAGCGCCTGATAGGGCGTGGCATACGTACATGGGTGAGTGGCGAGAAAGAGGGTGCGTGGCATGAGTGAGGGAGTTTGATACACTCTCACGCAAGTCCGTTGGCCACGCATTATCAGGCGCTCCGAAGTGGACTGTACCTCTAGCGCAAGCAATGCAGGTGAGCTCCAGTGGCTTGCAGATCCATTTCATGGAAATGCAGGGTACTTATTATTGCCTAAATGCTTTAATTGGACCCTACTGATGTGTGAAGGAGACACGTAGCTGAATCATAGCTGTCTTATTCTTTTTGCGGTAACAATTGTGTCCTTGCTCAATTTTCATGTAGACCTACTGCAGCCGAAATGTGGTTTGTTTGCTGTAGGTTTCGCGTGAGCTGGTGAGCATAGACTTCATTTCAGTGTCGGTTAACTACCGATAATTTCAGGAGAAGCCGGAGAAAAGAGCCGAAGAACCGCATGACGAAAAAGGGGAACTCTCAGAGGCTCACAAGAAACGAGATCTTCATAACATTACAAATACGAAACACAACCGCTATGGTCGGCGTCCAAGCAAAAGGGAGGAAGTTGTACAAGATGTCGCTGCAACGTCCGTCGACAAAAACATGAATGTTCTCATGAAATAATTTCCGTATTTGGTGCACTTCAGTTTTTTTTTCTGTAATTGAATCACTGTCTTTTTTGTAATTGAATCACTGTCTTTTTTATAATTGAATCACTGTCTTTTCTGTAATTGGATCGCCGTCATTGCCGATATCGGTAGGAATAGCACGTGCATGGGTGTGTACCCTTATGTCAAATTTCGCACCGCGTCGTGTAAGCGAAGCAGTGCGGACGAGTTGAAGGCGCCATGTTGTTGGGTCCCGTAGCGATTACAAGTCGACTGCGTATCGTGCCCCCAGCATTACCGTGTAATCGTTCTAAGACCCAACTACCGCGACGCGCAAAGCTCGCACACACTGCATCGCACGCGGCTCGTCGTCGTGCGAAATCCTGACATAGGGGTACACACCCCACGTGCTTGTACTGTAGAGCGGTTCGCTTTCGAAAAGTGCGCGTCAGATGAGTGCAATTGCGATGGGTGGCTTCACGTGACAAGCTCCTGATCGATCTCGCGTGAGCAGTGCCATCTCGCAACGGGACCATCAAAGAAAAGGTCGCGTGCGGTAAAACTTGCGCGGCGCAGTGATCAATTGCACCTATCTGACGCACACTTCGTTGTTGTTATGTTGTTATGCCCAGCTGAAAGTTGTTGTGCGAAATAAGGTTTGCACGCTTCTTCATTGTGAATTTTTTTTTTCATAAAACTTTCAATCGACTTTCTCGATTTCGAGCGAACCCTTGAGCCTGTCATAGCCGTCATTCTGAGGTCACTGATTCAGCAGTGGCTACTACGCACAAGTTCGCTGTTTTGAAAGAAAAGAAAATTGCGATAAAACTTCGAAGGAAATAGCATGAGGCATTCGGCTCAGTTCAATCCCTTTTTGGAATGCGTCACACATTTTATTATTGGAAATCACTGTAGCATTTGAAGGTTCAATCTGTTTTACACAATGACTTGCGAGATCGTTTCAAAAATATAATGCAAAAAATACCGTAATCATACATTGGTAGTTTGACTCAGCCAAGCCATAAAAGAGAGAAAATCTCAGTTGTTCCAGTAGAAAACGCTAATTGTCATTCGTAGTTTATTGACCACTAATTTTTCATGTCTAAGTTTTATCATTGCATAGAATAGAGCAGAAAACAGTAGAGCTTCTCGACCGGCACTAATCAAATACGACTAGTTTCCTGTCCGTGCCGGAATACGACCTTCCTTTGACAATTCCACGATCCTTGCTTACCCTGCTCAGGTCTTATGCAGTGCAGAGGTACCAGCTGAGGCGTCGCGCCGTGTTCGTGGTTCTGACTTTTTACCGCGTTCGTCAAAATGCCTTTTGTGTAACAGGATCACTTCTTTCCGAATCCATGCACAAATTCGCTTCCGTCCTATATACATGAACTCGCCTCCATTTTACATAGCCGACACCTACGGACCTTCACGAGGTATGGCAACCTGTCAAAATGGATAGACTGTGGACTGGGCTACACCGCAAGGGTAATGTGCGATAAACCTCATCTCAGTGGTGGCCTACTGTGTCTGATTTGTCGTGACTTGCGTACGACCTTTCCTGGGTTTGTACCATGCGCCAATAGGAAACCGAGCACAGGCGAGACCAGTTCTTTAAAGGAACGGTTCAACGCCTACCGCAAACGGTCGCAGCCACGTGCAGCGCGGGAACCGATCCGCCACGGGCCGCGCTCAATCAGTGTTCAGTCATCTGTCGTCTCCCGGAGGCGTCAGTCTGTCAGGTGCTCGAGATGCCAATCGAACGATGCTGAACGTCGCCGAAGAAGATCCACGACAAGGACGCTGGGCTGGTGGAACGGACACGCTATCCTTTCCTTTGCCCTCGGGTTTCCCTCGTCCCTCCAGATCGATCAGTCACCTCGTTCTCTTTCATCTATCTCTATCTTCCTATCCTCGTTATACAATGGCTTCACTTTTGTGAATTCAGTAGTATTCTTACAATATGTAATGAACTGGTTTAGTGCCTCTTGTGTTCTGTAGTGTAGCAATAATCACACATAGGTCCGATTATCTTCAGTGGTAGTCCACCTTATTCAGCGGTTAGGGTATAGCACTCAGGACGCCAGCGCAGACGTTAAAGGCAGCATTAGGGGAAAGTCGGACGAAAAGTAAAAGAAGTAGTGCATATGAAAGTAAAGATGCCTAGTAACAGGACAGTGGAGAAAAAACGGATGGAAATGGCCAACCAAGAAATAGGACCCCCTTCTCTCGGTTGATCCTCGACGTGGACGACCTTCCCGTCAAGAGGCGGGTGGTCTGATCTAGTTTTCCATTGACATGTTGCCAAGTAAACACAAGGGAATGTTTGAAAACACGACAGCATCTACTTTTTGGAGTGAGCTTCAAGCTAAAACTGCGAAAGCGCGCCGCAAAACCTTACCGCATCTCCTTGACCGCTCTCACCCCAGTCAATCGGGAATTACGTCATTGGGAGGCGGGATCGACATATCAAGGGGCGGAACAGACAAGCGGTTGCGGCGTTTTGCGGCGTTTCTACAGCTCGGAGGGACGCTTTTTCACCGGGATTTCGCCATAGATAGCCTTCTTAGGCCCAGGACTACCATAAGAGACTTCTTGTAGGGATTTCTCCATTACCGCACTACCCCTAATGCTGTCTTTAAGATGCATGCCTTGTGCGATAGACCCTCGCAGGGTGTGGGCCCTTCTAATACACGCGTTCTGCCGTGGTCCGGCGGCGGTTGTACCATCCGATGCAGCAACTCACACCTCTAGCCGCACCAGCTACACTATATTGTTACATAACCCCAACACCTTGAGTCATCCATATCCGAAGAGGATGGAAGATGGTCGGCTCACATATTCAAGGCACGGAGGCGTGCTCGCGGACGTTATCGTGACAACCGACTAACCCTTTCCGAATACACAGCGGGAAATAAAACTCATATCATTTACTCTGGCAGACTTCTCAACAACACAGAATTTCCACCATCAACAAGTAAAATTAATGCAAGAACGCTGTACGCCCATTCACGTCCATTCCAACGAAAACCTTTCCAATATGCCACAACACTTATCAGTGTTATAGCGTACAACAACAATCTCGACCCAGTTACTTAGTTTGACAAAAAAAAAAGACCTAAAACAACGTCTGACGACAAACAGAACCAGTAAAATAACGTAATAACTATAAAAAACAAAGCCTAACAATGGCGGACAATAACCGAAAGGAGTACACATGGAGAATCTGGGTCAACTGATTCGTCCTTCAATCATAAACAAAAACATTAACCCATTAATAAACGATCACAACAAACATCAATCTTACACATATAGAAAGCAATCATCATGATATTGCTCGCTTTTGTAGCGCAGCACTAAGAGAAGCTAAGCCGTTTTTCTATCACCAAAGAGTTGTTTAAAGGCAGCATTAGGGGAAACTCGGCGAAAAGTAAAAGAAGTAGTGAGTCTGAAAGTCGAGATGCCTAGTAACAGGACAGAGGAAAAAACGGATGTAATTGGCTAGAAACCCGAGAAATAGGATCCCCTTTTCTCGTTGTTCCGTCAACCTTTCCGTCAAGAAGCGGGTAGGCTGGAAGAGTTTTTAATAGGCTTGCTGCCGAGTAAACACAAGGGAATGTTTGGAAATACGACAGCATCTTTTTCCTGGAGTGAGCTTCAGGCTAAAACTGCGAAAGCGCGCTGCAATACCTTCAATCACCGCTTAGCCTTAGCCGCTCTCATCGTAGCCAGTCAGGTATCACGTCGCTTGGAGGCAGGGTCGATCACTAAGGGGTCAGCTCTTATCCGTTGCGCGGTTTCTGCAGCTCGAAGGAGCACTTTTTCACCGGGATTTCGCCACAGATAGCCTTCTTATGCTCATAGTTTCCATGAAAGTAACTTCTTTCAGGGATTTCTCGATAACAACATCACCCCTAATGCTGTCTTCAAATACACTACTTCAACAAATAATTAAGGAAAAAGAAAAAACAAGAACCATACGGGTTTTTTGTTGCACTCGAAGCCTTCAACACATGAAGGGCGGTGACATGGCGGAGCCTAATTCGAGGGCACCGAAATGACTATTCTCTGTTAGTATCACTCATCTTGTTCCACATGTTCTGATTCCTCAGATTTCACATGCTGTTCACAGATCTTAAAAAAGCGTTTCTTACTTACTGGGCTACATTTTTGAAAACTACATATGAACGATATGAACAATCACTTGGTGAAGTTAAACTCCGTGGGCACTGCTGCAGCCGCTTTGAAGTCGTATCCGCCGGCTTGCTCCACCTGTTTTGATTCCTCAGATTTTACATGCTGTTCGCAGACCTAGAATGGCATCATTTACTTCAACACGAAGAACGGTCAACCCAGCCAATACAATGAGGGACTCCTTCAGAAATTCGAAAATGAAGTAGGACCAGTAGCAACCAACTGGATGTTGTAAATGAAGACAAGAAAGATAACAAATTCTCACATAGAATCGAACTTAAATGTTATTGGAAAATCATGTAACAGGGGATCAGAACGGTTTCTACATGCCAATGATAACCTAATACCGGAAAAAATATATTTATTGTGAAACGCAGCTTACCGTAATGAGTTCAGAAAGAGACGCCGACTGCTGAGGAGTCAAATTGTGAACCATATTTTGGAAGATTTCCGGCTCAACTTGTTCAAATTCTGTAAATGGCTGAGCTTGGCAAAACAGAAGAGAAAGAATGGAATGGAACGGAGGAAAGGTATGAACATCGACCAACAGCTCCCACTCACTTTCCATGGTGTTTTTGAAGTACACGAACACATCTGGAGCAGTGTCTTCATCGAAGGCAGTCTTGAATTGCTCGGTATCTGTTTCCTAAACAATATTAGTTGAAACCTGTACATGGCACGTAGACAATCCGATGATCTAAGCAACAAACTTCACAAATCAATGAATCGCTTTCGTCATCGTCCTCATCCTGGTTTCCGGTAAATGTCTTGATATCCTTCGACATTGAATCGATGTAGTCAAAAGTGAGCTAAACAGTGACATAATTGGTCACGCGAACACTGTTCATAACAAGATTAAGACAGCGACATAAGTAATTTAGGCAGTTTGTGGAATAACTGTGGAATATGGAAGTCGAAATGATCGTAGTGCAACCGTAGAGAAAGCAAGGAACGTAACGGTCAAAAACTCGAGAAATGAGAGCCCGAAACTATCTTCTCACTTCTTTCTTTCGCTCAATCTACATCACTACCCGCCGAGGGTAGATGCTTCTCATCCGCTCCCTCTACATCCCTACCCGCCAAGGGTAGATACAGATGGGCGAGGGATGAAGTCAGCCAGCTGCAAGCTTGGCGCGCCCTCGCAACAACTCACGCATCGGATGCGAGATAGCGTGACTGGCAGCGCGACGGGATCGCAATAGAGACGCGCTTTTTCAATGCAAATCTGGCTACAGAACATCCTTTTTTGCCCGTGATCTTCGTTCAAGAAGGATACGTCTTCTCCCTTTTTTGCCTTGCCGCGGCGATCCCTTTATCAAGCTACCTTCGTAAATGAAAAGACAAGGAAAATCTAATGTGCCCTGAAGGGCTGCATATTTGGAAACCTCGTCGATTTCGTCGTCGTCATCGGACAAATGCTCCGGAAGCTTTCGGCGATTGAGGTTCTTCTTCTTTTTCGTAGTATCCGTCTCATCATCGCTTTCCACGTCCGAATCTGAAAAGTTAACATACGACGACTGACGGAGTGGTGCATTTTGTTACCTATCCTACCGGAGTCAGAGTCGTCCTCGTTTCGGTTCTCGGCTTGGGCCTTCAGAGTACGTTGAAGATTATCGAAAATTGAAATGGCCACGTCGATCACCTAAACCGTTCCTATGAAACTGATAAGAAAAACGCTCTGATAGACATGTGATTCATTGAAGGGTGAAAGGGTTTCCTTTGTATAAGCAGATTCTGAACAAACATCGTATACAGTGAAAAAGTGGTCATGCATGGGAGTAACTCTCAGCAGATCCCATTAAAGAGTTTATAATAGAAATGCAGCGATATTCCTTGTGATTTTATTCTACAAGTGTTCAATATGTTGAGCGATGAGCCACCATGCGCTGAACAAGGTTGATGAAGGGGAGTGTATTGGTTCGTTTCTAAGATTGCCTTCATACTTTGCGGTTGTGCTGCCAGGGGGGGGGGGCATGATTGAGTTCACAGCCAGAGTGCCGCGAGCGGAGAGACAGAGACGACGCAACCACGCCCTCCCCCCCCCCCCCCCCCCCCCTCCCCCAGTCACCGCAGAGTATGAAGGCGACCTTACCCCGTGTGGATTACGATGACCGGGTGCAGATCCCAGCTAAGAAATTATAAATGATACTTCACGCTATAGTTTTATTGAACCAAAAAACGCGAAAAGAATACCACTGGCAAACGCTACACCGACTGGCTGGTTGACTATGTTCACAGAAATCATACTAAGGTGGCCCGGCGCCTCAATCTCATTCGATTTTTCCAAGAGCTATTCTTAATGATTAAGTGGTGCATGAATAAAAATACCTTCTGAGGATTTGTGTTTACGGTATTCGGCCTTGCTTCCCTGGGTAGGTTGAAGAAGGCACAAATTCCGAATAGCGCCATTTTCCTGAATGAAAACGAGTATTTACAGAGCTTTTCAGAAAATAGAAATAGATCTTGTGATAAGCAACCTGTTGTGAACACCTTTGATATCCTTAGAACAAGCGAGCAACTCATCACAAACGTAATCAAGAGGATTCGGATGATTCGGCGCGATTTCAGCGAGCGCTCGTAAGGCGATTTCATGAGAGGTGTATAAGGCAGCAACAACGACCTAAAACAATAGATGTCACAGATATGCTGAGTTATAGGTGATTGAACAACAATCAAAAACTCACAAGCAGGAGAAGAGGTTTCAATTCACTTAGACCTTCCTCGATAGGTTTGGTAAGGCGTTGAAGTACCAGCATAAGCATAGTAGGTATGGCCTGAATAACATTGCAATGTACGACTTTCAAAACAAACAAGCTCGAGTCTCCTACCTGAGAAATCATATGAGCAGCAGGACCTCCACATTGAAGAAGTATACATTCCATCAGCTTTGCGGCAAACAAATGATTTTCATCACCGTCATCCTCATCCTACAATTATGAAAATAGTGACTTAGCCATCTCGAAAGAGTCTACTGCTACAAAACTATTCACAACATTAAAGCAGAGGAAAGCCAACCCAAAAAGTCTGAATAATCGAAACACTAAAAGCACAACAAAAAACTTCAACCTGCAATGAAATCTGACACATATCCATGAAGGCTTGCAATCGCTCAGGGAAGGCAAGGAAGCTTTCGGTATCAGTGACAAGGTACAAGTGAAGCACATGGAAAACATCTGAAACAGACCAACTCTTGAATACGACTCCCTTATTGCAAACAAACACCGTAACTGCCACAGGCGGCAACCATACTTTGCGAACAGCCTGAGTTTTGCGTAGAATAGAGGTGGTGCGCACGTGCTGCATAACAACCCGTGGAGAAGGAGTATTTGGAAAGAGTAGAGCATGGGAGAGGAAATAAGGCGCACACATGAACCACGCTGAGCCCCACCCACGGTGGGCGGAGCGTGCACTGAAATACTCTGTCCTCAAGAAAAAAGCAATTCTGATCGATCTGCTGGCGCCTATGGTGTTTCGCACATAGCAGTGTGCGCCAGCCAGCTGGTAAGCTATAAATTGGAATAAAGTGCACATTCCGCGACTTCATGCTCTTGCTTAGGGAGTCTTTACGCTCTTTCCCATCTTTAAGACTGGGCAGCTGATATGAGAAAAGGCAGGTGGCAATTGTTACTGTACCAGACAACTGTATTAGGGCTGGAGATGCAGCTGCAAATGACAGAGCATTCATGTGACACAAATGTGGAAGGAAAACAGCGACAGTGGTGTGTAAGAGATTGCTAGCCTGGGTGGCGACACTAATCGAGTAGGGTTATACCAGACAGTAAACGTTGACCTTGGGTCATATGGGTCGCACATTTAATTAAAATGTTCCGTTAGTCACCTATAGTCACTTACGTTAACCATAAGTTCAACAGAAAGCTAGCAGGTCCTACACAAATTAGATTTTTATGGTGGAGTCAAAATTCCGAAACAAAATTCATTGCAATACGTCAGCTACACGCATCTTTCGAGATAGCCCTTAGAATCGGTAAGAAGCAGAGATACACGCTATTTTACCGATTCTTTATTACTAGACCATATGCAAGTAACTAATTTCAGAAAACAAAAAAGTCTTCACTTGGTGAAGGAAATATGTAAAATGAAACCCGCCTGCAAATGGAAGAATCGTTTGATGATCAGTATTCTTGTACATTGTATATAGATCATTGAAAATGGCCCACATGGGTTCACTAACATACGACGTTAGAAGTGACTGCATAAGGACGATGATATCGCAGTAGAAATCTGAAATGATGTTGTTAGGATATCGTAAAATAAATCTTAAAAGTCAGCCACTCCGAGTCGCGGTGAAAGAAAAGATGAATGCCCAGAAAGAAAGCTCAAACAATTGCACTTCTGAACAATTTGCAAATAACAACGTACCAAGTTTCTCTTCAGTAAATATATACTTCACAATCTTCAAAACACTGGGCTCCACTTGCACCATGATCTCTCGATGATCTTCCACAAGCTGCAATTGACAATGATGAAGGCACGCTATAAACCTTAGAAGTTCAAAAATTACATCAAGAATGTTGCTGAGAGTCGGCAGAATAGACATTAATGTATGAGTCTGATCACACGCATCTGGGCTAGTGATGATTTCCAAAAACAGATTCGCCTGAAACAAAGATGATGTTTTACTTTTACCCGAAATATTCGTGACAGGAACCCAAAAACAGTTCCTCACCAGGCTCTCAGATATTTCGGCAGCTATCGGTATCACAGTATCCATATAGTGTTCAATAATTTCGTCTACCACTCGAACAACATCTTCAACTTTCGTCTTTGCAACTAACTCCAGTACCCGTACTACGATAATCTTCACAGATGGTTCCAAAATGGCATGAGCTGCAAAAAAAATCACTTGATTCCAGGTATGAAAGGGTTCACAAATGTGGACCAACCTTTTTCTTGATCTTTAAGGATGCACTGAATAGCTAAGGCCGCCTCGACCTTCACTGGTAGTTCTTCATTTGGATCAGAGAGGCAGCGGACGAGTGCTTCGATAGCCTGTATATAAAGCAATAAGAACCTGCGCTGAAGTTAGTGTTGCAAAAGCATAATTTTTCGTTTTCATGATACAGAATCCAGCAGATTCAAGATGTTCCGCTTCGTCAGTAAATATGTAAATACATTTCTTCACTAATAAATCACAATAAGAATAATGAAAAATTCAAAGGATAGTGTGCTGCATATACACCTTCGACAGAATGCTCGTGTTACGAAATTGAGCATCGCTATACTGCTTGAAGCACCATGCAGCACGGGCTTTGACAAATTTGTTCGGGTCAGTCAAACGATTAGTACATAGCGTATCCAGCATGCGTTCCACATCTCCTTTGTACTTCTGAAATTTGTTGGAAAAATGAAACTCAGAAAGTATACTCTGGATGGACAACTTCATGTGAAATCTACTTAATGTACGGTTTTAAAAAATTGTGTAGAAGCAATTAAATGCAGTGCGTCCGACAACTTTCCTGTCCAGGAGGGTAAAGAGCGTACTACAAAGTAAGGTTTAGATACAGTAACACGATGTGGGGCGATTCTATTCTGAAAGACCTTGAAGCGTCTTGACTACGCCTTCAGAGGCCATCCAGGCAAACTAAGGGCTCACGTAAACGCGCGTGCTCATCACCCCCTCGTGTTACAGATCTGCGCGTTCTCGATCGAACCATTGGTGATACGACGCGCAGGTAAGCATGACCTCCGTCAAATCAACGGATTGATAAGGGCGCCATTTATTTTATTCATGATCCGTCTTTTTTTTTTGCTGGTCCGCAATACCTAGCACTTAACTTTCATTCTGAACAAGCGAACCAATAAGGTACGCACACCTTCGAAAAACTCGCGAATTCAAATGGGAGCAGCAAGCACGGGATCGTGGTGAAAACATTGACTCACACTTAGAGTTTCAAGACTGTCGAAAGGTGCATTCCCGCCATTCCCTCTACTTACAGGACTGAAAACCCCATCACAAAAGACAATCATTGCACAATAAAGCGAAAAAAGAGACAGCATACCTTGCTTTTAGTCAGTTGCGTTTCTAGCTCTCCAATCATACGAAGTGCTCCTTCAACTTCACGGGGATTGGTGGACCGGGTTAGCACCTTAATATCGAATTAAGCCAGCACTCCGAATAGAATCATGCCGAAAGACAATATGCAACGCTTAACATCAATGCCACGCATGCAGAGAGAAACATGCACATTACATGTAATAAAAAACATAAATAAACTAGGTTCTTACATTGATTGCAAAAGCAAGGACTGGCTGTACGATATCCTTACGCTTCGCTAACCCACGAAGAAGTGCTCCAGCCTCATAGACGGGATTATGAAGATCCTCAAAGATGTCTGAACGAAACATTAAAAGTATCGACCATTGACTGAAGAGGATGCGCTCCTCCCAATTTTCTAGTCCGGCTATGAATAGGTCAAACACGTGAGAGACAATGCTTCGGTCAGTACGAAGTTCAACCTTGCCTCACAGTTTTTCAAAATTAATGTATAATGCTCAGTTGAAACGAAAAAAAGCAATGATGCATCGTCCAGTTCATTTGGGGAAAGAGAACGTTCAACAAGTACCATGAAAGACGGATGATCTGATGTCTAAAGTAAGAGCTGTGATAGAACAGAGCGGAGAACAGCCTACCAAATTTGAACCTGATGAACTCCTCAACGTCCTCCTCCCACATTTCTTCATCCTCATCGTTGTAGCACATTAGCGGGAATAACAGATTTCGGATCAGATCCTAAATAGACCTCATTGTAGGCGATACCTTAACCTGCCGAACGAAATCCACCGTTCCTTAACGTCCTAGTAAAAAAAAACATAAAAAAAAGAATAAAGGAAAAGTTCACAAGTGCATGGGGCTTCACAATCCTCCAACAGTAGGAGTGGGCTACAGCAGTCTGCGTGAAGGAGAGCGCATGATGTAGAACCTTGAAAGAAACTACTCATTTAGACGAAATATCAGAAATATAGAATTTTAGAGAAAGGTTCAGAGATATTTGCTTTCACCTCACAACGAAGTGATGTCTATAATGTGCGATGATTGAAAAGCAGCAAAAGGGATAAGTGGAGAATTCAGCAGGGGAAAATATGATTACTGCGAATAAACGCTAGGAGTCCAAAAATAGAGTGACGCGATTCGCAAAGGATAGGTATTTCTAGCTCGTCCAAGACCCTACGATACCTAGCCCTCTCGAAGGTGGGTGTGTCAGCGCTGCGCATGATCGCTACACATTAGAGATTCACATGGCTCCGACCAGCCTACAGTAGCGCTCAAAAGTCTTCGGCGAAATGATCTTTCACTTTGGTTTTTCACTTGTAACTTTTTTGCAACTGCACCAATCTAAGAGAAATTTTAGTATGTTGTACTTGGAGACACTGCATACTTAATGTACTATTTTGGCGCTCAATGGTATAGGTTACGCGGTTATATGAAACTTTTTGTTTTTGGAGTGCCATCGCTATGCCGTGCCGCCCGCTGTGCCGCTGTCATCAAAAGTCGTGGTCTTTCTACAAAATATTAATGTTCTCTGAGGCTTGCTCGTTTTGTTTTTGTGAAGAAACCCGTTTTTCTTGACCAAGTCTTTTACTTTATATTCGGTGGTCTTGTAGTAAATTCTTGTAAAAAACCATAAAAAGTGTCAAGCGGCACTCAAGTAGACGGAAATGTTGGCAATAGGTTCAGGCACCGAATATTAAAATTTTGTCAAATTTGGTCAAGTAGAAAAAAGTTATGACAAAAAAGTTTTGGCCGAAGACTTTTGAGCGCTACTGTATATTTAAGTGAGGGGGGTGATACGAGGAAACAGTTCCACAACAGAAGTGAATGAGGTGCAGGCCCAGCCAATGAGGGACAATAAGTGTTCTCTATGAAGCAGTACCTACCCTGTCTGATACGTATACATTGTTGCGTTGGGCGTTGAGCAGCATCATAATGACTTCAAGAGCAGGGCGCGACCATTTTGTCAGGAAATGTTTCGCAAAATCATTATAATTGACCGGAACTTGGTTAGGCGATCCGTATCTGAACATTTTATCTGAAATCATCTGCAGAAGTTCGCTTACAAATGCAACTCTAACTACCTGTCGAAGATGCGATCCAATAAAATTATGGCCCATTTCTTGCATTTCCACCAAACTGTTTGAGCACGTTCTTCCCTGTCTTCAATAGTGTCAAGCTTGAAAGCAGAATAAAATTCGAGAGGGAACTTGACTGAAGCCGTGTTCTCCCCAAAATCATACCTCAGTTGGACACGGTTGGGAGAGAACACTTATCGAAAATTGAATCCAATCATCGAGCCTTTCAGTCGGCAGCATTGCAAAATTAATAGAGAACTGGAATAAATAGGAATATCATGACGTCATAACAGAAACAAAAACAGTTTATCAGCATCAGCAACAAACCTGAGTCAGCACATAGATGATTTTCAATCCTTGCTTCTTAATAATAACTGCCTCAGCAGACTGATTATTGAGCAACTGATTACAATGATAGAAGACCAGGGGTTCGATCTTCGTCAGGGGCTCGGCGATTGCTTCCTTATCCTTGCTTCTTTTGAACCTTGAAACGCCAGTACTGCGAGCAGGTTCAGTTGCGGATAAGCATTACTAATGGCGAAAAGGAAATTACTCGTAAACTTTGGCAAGAGCATGTAGAACAGTGAGACTCGCGGACAGTACAGAAGCATTGGCTGGATTCGAAATCTTCGTGAAAAGATGGTCCATGAAACCAGGCCACTTAGCCGGGTAATCCGTGCGGAGTATGTTCTGCACTGCTGTTGCTAACTGGATTCTGAAAGCGGTTACAACATTTGACTAAGTTAGCCAAAACTAGCAAAAGCGAAAAGAGAATGGCATACTGGAACGGTGCTATCGTAGTAAGAGGAAAGGGTGTATCCCAGTCTGGACATTATTTTTATCTAAGCCTAGAAGTGGGAGCTTATATCTGCTACTCTTTATAAGACCCCCTCATTGCGATAGCACCACTGGAACAACGCCATAACATCGTAAATTGTACGGTTTACGAACCCAGGTACTTTCAATCACCTCTGAAATTTGAAGCTCCTTTTCCAAGGCACTTTTCAATATCTACCAACCCTTATGTCCTGACTTTGAACCGCGGCTGCAGCGTGCGACGCAACTGCGCAAGCTAGGGATAGTTGGATCTTTAGACAACTGCCGAGCCCTATGCCCAATTGTTTTAGGACCCAACAACATACGGTGCCCCTTGGTCGCACACAGCTGTGCGGAATCCTGATGTAGGACCATACACCCCAACCTGCATACGACTCTCCTCCATCCGTATCGAGGATTGCCCACTTTTTCAAAAAAGACCACAGCGTGGCGTCACTCAAGAGAGAAATGAGAAAAAAAGAACTAAGTCGCACCTTGCAGCTTCGGTAGCTTCGCAGATGGCATTAATAATATTAGCTTTGACAGCATTTTTGTCGTCGTCAGATAGACATTTGACATCGCCCGCGTCTTCATCAGAATCACTATCATCGCTGATCTGAAAAAATGTGAATTGACTTCATTGCTGATCACCTTACAAAAGTGACCCTACCTCCCAGTTGCGACTTATCGACATTTTGAAAAAAATAGCAGCCGATTGGCGGACAGGTTCAGGAACAGAGCCATCAGCAATTATGTTGAGCAATTCTGGTACAAATCCCGGTTGCTTAGCACACTGAAATACTTCGTACTCATCTCAACGCAGTAGACTGTAACTTTCCTACATGATACTGTACCCGTTTCGCAACTTCAAAATCCAATAGGGCTTTCTATGGATTCGCCACATTCATTAGGCCGGGACTCGAGCGAAGTGCAGCATTTTCAGAAATCAGGAAGCATCAGTGAAAATCGGTACGACACAAGGATACGGGATTGTTGATAACCACCCATTTCCGAGTTTTCATATAAATCCCACCGTCCACCTGTCTGCATTAACTCTACAATACAGCATGCTGCTGCAAGAATTAATAATATACTTTTTTCGACGATTTTTTCTCCGTGTACCCTATACATTTCGGAGATTCCAACTCAGTTCACATGAAACTAAAGAAGCTCAATCTTCTGCCCTTCGTACGATGTACTTCAGAGATCGCAGCCATGGCGGTGCCCAGCAACATGGTGGATAAAAAATTAACTTATTCAGACAATTGAAGGTTGAATATTTCAGAGTTATTTTCGGATACCATTTACGAAGCACATTTTTGCGAAATTTACGCTGCATGCCTTCTGTATGAACGGACACGATAACATATGAGTACAGCCACACACCACTTGCGACGCATCCATTACGATACATCTCGAACATTATCGCTGACATACTGAGAGGTACGGCAAGTGGTCCACCGATGACATAGCTGGCAACTTTTCCACAAACTGATTTTTGAAGTTATGGATTTGGATGAAAGCGAAAACGTGTAACGCCAAAAACAGCATGAATCACCTGATACATCCACTACTTTATCCAGCAAATATGCAGTGCCCACGGCTAGTTCATCAGCGGTCTCGAGATTTGACAAGGAAAGCCCAGATGTGGGCTACGTTTGACTGACATTGTTTTGGCCTTCACTCATATTTTTTGAGAGCCGCGAACTTCGAATACATCGAAAAGAACTGTGATCGGTTGTTGTCATGAGAGTAGGTGTATAAGGTAGTCCCACATTATAGAAAAAACCAGAGAAAAGGTGCAAAAAACTCTAAAAGTAAGATCCCTTCCAGTAGATTCCTCGCGGATGTATTCTGATGCATGCTGCATCACTGTGTCGATCCGAATGGAGTTGTGCCTGTTGTTCCTCCCCTCCACGGTGCTCGACCATTTTGAGCTTATCGAAGCAGGCTCGCCACTGTAGGATCATGTAGGGTGTGCTAGAGGACTGTCCAATGAGGTCATCGCGCCGTGTATATTGCTCGATCGCGCGCGACAAGTCCCTCGTTGTTCCCTGTTGTGGATTCACAACCATAGTAACTACATAATTCTTTATCTAACATCTAGAATTGAATGATGACATGTAAGTTCGAGTTGTTTACCCTAGGACATAACTTAGATAAGCACCCATTGAAAAGATACTGCAGGGATGACCTCGCGGTATCATAAGTGTGCAACCAACTATGTATCCTAGGTATTGCCCCTGGCGCGGTGCACTCTTTCATCCCCTTGCAGGAGTGTCTCCACTGGACCTTTTCGGTCCAGAATTGAGACCATATCTATGCACCGCCCACATTTGTCTGTATATAAACCCCTATTGCGATGTATAATGGTCGGTTATAGTACAAAAGGTACGTCGTAATAAATATATACTACACGTGCCTGTACAACCTTTGGTAATCCACCAAATTCCCACTGCCAACTGAACCACTTCGCAACGGCACCAGCAAATAACTCATCGCTCGTGATGAACTAATTTCTTTGGCCCAACTGAACAGTCCTGACGCACACACAGGTTATGTCAAGCAGCTTTTCGCGTTCGTTTCAAAGCTTTTTAATATACAATAGCCTGCCCTAACGTTTTTCAACCTAAGAGCCCAGTGAGACACGCTATGGCTCCCACCACAGCTTATCTTCCTCACTAATACGAGACTACATGATATTTGATTTTATAATGTCGCCGAATTTATTGATGGACAGATGAGAAGTTTCAGGTGAAAAGTACCAGTAGAACTTCAAATTTATCGATGTACATGGAACACTCGGATCTAAATACAGAAAAATGAAAAATACATGCAATTCAAAGTAAGCCGACGACAGTAAGTCGTATTCCCAGAGACGCGAGAAATATGGAGCACGCCATGACATTCTACCCGAATATTGAACAGCTTGGCTTAATAAAGTAACAGACATACAAGAAAGATGGAGAGGAGAGGAACTCTTAACGCGCACACATTTCTGCCTGCTCATAATATTTATTGGCTAATTTTCCCTTCATTGCCTCAATAGCCACTTCAGCAGCTTCCGTGTACAAGTTGTAGGCTCGCTCAAAGTCCTGTGCTAGACCGCATCCTCCTTCCTGATACATTTGTGCGATCTTTGCCAATACCTCATACCGTGGAAGCACAACTCCACTGCTATCGTCGTCATCGTTGAATCCAACAAGTTTTTCATACCACTTTATTGCATCTGGATAACTCGGTTGACCATTGGCACCCATCCTTCGCCCAGTTTCGTATGCCTCGGCTACGAACAGCATGGAGCCACGGTCACCCATTTCCGCAGCTGTCAACATCAGTTCAAAAGCGAACTCCTCATGATCGTTCAGTCCATCACCATCGTCATCATCGTCTTTCGCCCAAAGCTCATCATCTCCGACAT
The DNA here is from genome assembly GCA_963978905.1 of Trichostrongylus colubriformis. NCBI lineage: Eukaryota > Metazoa > Nematoda > Chromadorea > Rhabditida > Trichostrongylidae > Trichostrongylus > Trichostrongylus colubriformis. The sequence goes on from OZ022261.1 coordinate 9,050,523, forward strand.
CCTTCAGAAGATCATGAGGCAACTTGAATGCCATTTGTGCGACAGTGATAATTGCCTCCAACACACCACAACGTCTTGCGATGTCAAGATGGAAGAGGGCAGACTCTTTGTCGTACTTCACCGTTTGTTGCTTCGAACACCGTTCCACATCCGTCTCACCAAGCGCGATTCGTTTGTCATCGTTGTCTTCTTCTGCCAAAAATCTCCCTAATTCGTGATATCGTGCGAGGTCAAGATGAATCTGACCAAGAATAGACGCATGCTGTGTGAGCCTCGTAGCCTCCGCTGCAAGTTTTTGTAATTCCATGGCAGAAAGGATTCCGGCAGGTATAGATTTCTTCCGTGCCATTGACCAAAACTCCTCCTTCTCAGTGTCACGGGTCACACGTGATGAACTCCCAATTGAACTGGATCCAAGAGAGCTGCCGAAGCTATCAGAACGAGAACGCTCTACACTGATAGTAGCAAAGCCGACTTTTCGAACTGGGCAGGGCTTCACGGCTTCATCATCGTCATCGGCTACGACATCGATGAGCGCCTCGCACGAAACGTCAGCAGTTGCCTGATGTAGGCAATCTTCACAAATGCAGTCGTCATCATGTGATTTTCCATCGTCCGAACGTGATTCCAACCGAGACTCGCATACTGACGATGCGTGACTTCGCATTGACAGTGTGCGTTGTCGAAGGCATTCCATAGCATCCTCCTGAATTAACTCTGGAACAATCGCTGAGCATGCACTGGCTTGACGATTAAAGACTGTCGATTGGTTCCGTGAGCTTGTTGACGAGCCGCTAAGTAAAGCATATCGTTCCGAGTCTGATAAGTCGAACTCCGTCAAGCAGAGCGAGTGACAAATATCGTTACATAGGTGAGAATGGAAAAACAAAGCCATTCCTCGTGTGCCCAAATTGCCATCACCGTAGTCCGTGCCAACAACTGTATGAATCTGTGGATCCGTGTAAAGGTCACCAACACCTTGAATATCAACAACAATCATTTGATGACCGGATCTCTCGAATGTAAAATGAGAGAATGTTTGAGGAGTTTTACGCGCCACTTCGGACACGAAACCAGAATTCGAGTTGTACTTGATGTAGTCACCTTCAATGAAATGTTCGAGATGAAATAATGGTTCAGATGGCAGCTCAATCATCTCCAAAACACACATTTGTACGATATCGATTTTTTTCGGAGGGTTATACCGATTGTATTCTTCAGACCACAACTTGGCGTCCATTTGTAACTTGACATCCTCGAATAAAACAGATCGATCCACTTCTTGAATGTAGCGCTTGGCCACGTAATTATGCGCATATTTCCAATCTTTATAATTTGAATTCGTCGGAAGTTTCTTTAACCGGTAGCATTCTCGCATAGCACCACGAGCAAACGGTTCAGGGTTAAGACGTACTTCAACTATATCTTCAGTCCATGATTTTCTAACAGAAGAATAACGATAACGTTTAGCACGCATAATAGGAACGTCGCCAATAAAAAAATGCGACCATGGATCTTGTGTAATTTTACGCGCTTTACGTGCAGCTTTACGCCATCGTTCCATAAGTGATTCAACACGATCACGTTTCGAAGCCATTTCCATCTTGTTTAGCTCGTTCTCCGAGTCACCACCATCGTTCGTGAGTACGCACAAGTTACGCCAGTCGGCACCATCACTCGATGAGGTAGTGGTACGACGACGGGGAATTTCGATCCCGACATCTTGCGGGCCCGTTCGCTGCAACATACACTCCGATTGAGTAGTGCCGACTGACGCAACCTAGTTCTACAACTGCAAACTTACATAGTATTTAGTCAAACGAGTTAAAATTAATACCCACCTCATTCAGAAAACTCTCTGCCTTTTTCTCTTCCTCTGGAGCTGTTGTCGCATGTAGCGCCTTGATTACTGATTCGCGATTCATTGCTCTAAATATTACCAAATCAGTTCCAGGATCGGCAAGTCAAACAGAAAGTAGATATATGTCGTATGGTTAGTTGCAAGATAGCAATTCGTCAAAAATTTGGTCCAGGACGAGGGAAAAGCTAGAACTGTGAAGATCATCATAGCTGGACACTTGGAGCGCATAAGGGCCATCTGAACCGTGTGGTTCAAAATAAAACAGAAAGGTGGCTTTGATTTTGAAGAAAAAGATGGTAGGGAAGCGATCTACTAGTTGGCAAGCTCAATCGAACACCTTAACCTCTGAACTGCACGGTTGTTACCGCCTTTGGCCACCGCAACTGCATGGAAGTATAAAAATGCGACCAAAAAGCAAGAGACATTAAAGGATAGCGCTTGTATAATATTGACTACTAAGGTTCTAAAAACCATGCATAAAGATAAAAAGGAAAATTTGGTAAGGTTCCCAATCCACATCACATCCCAAAATTTGAAGCGCTTTAATAGTCGACAATACCGATCCTCAGGCAACATTGTACGATACATTAAATACCAATGAAATTACATGTCCCTAGTCTTACCGGAAGATGACTGCGAAGAATAACAAGAAATAAAAAATAATATTGCTAGGTAAAAGCAGGATGCCACATTACCTTTTTCAATCCTATGATGACACCTTATAGGTAGGTGAGAAACTGATGGTACCCTGAAAAACACACTTCAACTATCATGTAAAAATGAAAACCTGCATGCACATATAACTCTCGAGTATCCTTCCCTCTTCAAAAACTTCAGCAATTATGCAATTCTCTGAGCATAGGAGTTTTCTGGAACTATAACGACTACCATGTTAACAGGTAGATAGGGTTTCTGGTAACAGGCAAATAGTAAAAGGAAAGTTGTAGCTATTAATCCATCCTTTCAGAATAGACCACGCACTCAGTTCCGTTCAAAACCGTAGCCTTCAGCACGCACTTGGCCAGTGCAATCACTCGCAAGCGGCAACAGGTACACAAGCAGTCTCTACTGTGCTCTCAGACGAATCACCACGAGGCAGAAGGCCGCCGTCAAATTTTGCGATTTTGCGGGGCCGCAGCGCTGCACGCGAAATTGCGGCATAGAAAACCCTCAAAGTCGCACAATCGGTTCGCGAAATCGCGGAATGGCAAAATCGCGAAGTCTGACAGCGTGCGAACCCCAGCCGGATATAAGACGCTACCCTGTTTCCCCTTTCATACTCAAATTTATGCAAAGCAAAATACGAGAATAATTATCATCGAAGGTAATTGAGAAGACCTCATACAATTTTTGTCTTATCTATCTGTCCTATTTGGAGCTACCTAAAAACTTATGGAATTCAGTTCAAGAAAATATAAAACGAAAACATACATAAAAGAAATTCATAAATGAACTCAACAAACTCACCAATCTTTGATATGAGAGTTCCTCACTCAGTAACTACTGCGGAAAGCAGCTTATAAAGGGGACCCTGCAAAGAGAACGCATCAAAAAATATACCACTATATGCAAACAAAGAGCGAGCAATCGAAGACGAAAGAAACAACATCAGATCAATGAAATTCTTTGACGGGCAGAAAAATAGAAGTGTGGCGGAAGACGATATTCCGGTAGACGTACTACTTAAGAAGAAGACCATGTGAAATATGAGACACGATTTCATGTGGTTCATCATTATCATCCCAACTGGATTGCACAAGACCATCAGTAAAGGTTAGGAAAGAAAGAAATAATGTATGAACTGATCAAACTTTTTAGTTTTCTTTTCCATTCCACAACATTTCCTATCGCGGTGACATTTTATAACATACCCAATGTAAACAAACTAGAAGTTTTGACACGTAAGCCGTTGTCAATCTTCGCGATTCTACGATTCCTTACGCAATTCCGTAATCCAGTGATGCTGCGCAATCGCAATATCGTAAAGTTTAGCGATCGCTTGTATTCATGTGTGGTTTCATACAGGAGATCTACATAAAAATTAAATTTATTCTGTGATCGATAGTTGAGAAATAAAGCGGAGGTTAAGTGGTGCAGAAGTTTAAAAAAGGAGGTAGTGTGGAAGTAGTAAGGAAAAACAGGAAATTGGACCAACTCTACCCGCGAAACCTGTGGCGGACATCTTTCCCCGCGCGCCCTATCACTGGCGCAGTCATCGGGGTCACGTGGATGTCACGTGGATATGTGGTGTGTGGCAGTCATGCACGGCACGTAACACTGCTTGTAAGGAAAGTAGGCAGCTAGCGTTCTTTTTGCTTCAAAATGCTTCACACCCATCTCCTTCGACCCTAGCATTCATTTGCAATAAGCTTAATTCTACTCGGAGGACAGCTAAATTAACCCCCGTAATGTAGATAACTTGGCGGTTTACAGTACCACTACCCGCATTATCTAGTTGCCAAATGACGTACGAACTTCGCTTTCGATCTCATTCAAGCTCCACAAGAAAAATCACAAGAAGGTCGAGAGAGATTGGTCAGCTTAATATGATGAAATATTAGTGAATTATCCACAAATCAGCCTTCCCGTCGACACAGTAACTGAGTCATATGCGCTATAGAAAACACCAGTGATCATAAGGGACGGTATTCACATCCCATTGCATTCAAACTTGCTTTCAAGGTGTTCCGAGACATCTTTTCAAGCGGCTTCAGACATCCTGAATTCGATTTAAACTCGCGCACGGAAAGCATCGATTTCCCCCATCCTTGGCGGTTTGAGTTGAGTAGCCTTGCACTTCAGCCGTCCGCGCTCCGCCAGCCGGTAGAGATACAAATCAGAACGTCTATCATCCCAAAGCCCTTTCAGAGGTGACTGAATGTATCGTGAGCTTCATCTTCTTCTCTCAGTCACATGAGTGAATAGCTTGATTGGCATCGAAGCCCGTTATAGAGGGCGACCGTAACCATTAACATGCATGAAATTGTACAGCGATTACGAAACGCATGGTACATCAATACATTATTTAAAATGCACCGATTATAGCTGAATGAGCTTTCGGACTGAGTGGTAAAAATACCACAAAAAAATTATTCTGAATCCAAAGTTCAACAGTTCATGTGTAAAGTCGGACCGCATCTAGAACTCTACGGAAATATAGAAATACAGTACTTCGCGTTGATTCATCCAAAGAAATACATCCATTCATTTATTCAATTTCCATTCAGAAAAAGAGACTAGTATGTAAAATAGATTCACCAAATCACCATTGAAAGAGGTGGTGAAACTTCAGACGCAAAAACACGCAAAAACCATGACGCTCACTTTCCGAGGGTTTTTAGGATTGATCTGGATACCGAGCGTAAAACTAAAAATAAGACGAGAACGTCCGGATGATTGGGAAAAAGGTTCAGGAAACAGATAGAGGCCAAAGGAGTTCTATAAAAGTACGAAATAAAGAAAAAGGATCGTCGCATTCAATCGCATAGCCACATTAAGACCCTCCTTGTGCACCCATGGCCGTTATGTGTGTCATTATTGCTCGATGACTAAAACTTTGCCAAACGATTCGCAACGGTGACATAGCAGAAATTCCACTGCAACTATACGACCCCTTCTTCAGCCACCATCCGGCTCTGAATACGTTTGCTTTCAAATTTGCTGCTCAGAAGAAAACTGAAGGTACGTCAAATAAAGGAATAAAATCTTGAGAAAAGTAAGCAGCAAGGGCAGATCCTAGCAATGAAAGTACAACGCTGCGTGGATTGATTCGGTTATCGAATGTAATTTTTATGTGCAGCACATCTAACACACGTCACTCCGCGGCACCACGTGCTCCCAGCATACCGCGGGTGGACAACAGGGTACATCGTAACTAAAAAATAGCTCTTATAAATGAAAGGTGAGCATGATCAAAAATATCGTTACCGTTGAAGACCCCCGTTGTCTTAATCTCGACACTTTGACGTGAAACACGGTACAATAGTAATTACGGAGGGGTGCAACTGCTGCGAGAGGTCCCGCAGCACCTTCTCTTGAGGTTTCCCAAATCAAGGCTACTTGAGGTGGTCAACCAAGCTTGTTTGTTGATGACGAACACTTATAGACATTCCCTGCAAGTATGGGCGCTCATCGCTTCCTGCCGTTTCAGTTGAAGCTATTTTGTCAGTTAATAATTCAAGCGACTCGTTCCCATTTCTGCACTTCTGGAACCAAGGACAAAGTGTTCCATCCAGTGCTCCACCCCCTCCCCTTGCAGCTTTCGCATTTGTGGTCACCTTCGCTGGGATTCGGCTAAACAAGGCTCGTGAAGTGAAGCCATCCAAAAAGTGCCATTTTCGCAGTACTTCAAGATTCCCCAAGTAATTCGAAATTCTTGTGGCATTCCAAGAAAAGCATATACTCAGAGAAAGCTTTTTATCTATCTTGGCAGCACAATATGTAAGTTGATTCATGTTAACGCGCTCTGATATTTGTATTTATCTTGTGAACGCGAAAAACCGGCCAGAACTTTACTTACAACCTAATACAACGCCCCTGACCACTATAGCACCCAAAACTATTCTGCAAATTAGGTGATCCGACACTTTACCACACCTCTATTCGCGCTGAAGCAAGGGAATTCAAATACTCAAGGAGAACTCCGAGCAAAAACTATTTCTTGTTGACAGAGTAATCAATGGAAACGTAGAAAAAGTGAGACCCCGCTTTCCCATCTGGGAAACTTGAATGATCAATGATCCACTGAAGAAATCTGGAATATCGCAAGCCACGAACTATGGTTGTAGAGAACTTGCATGAATTACAATCTTCATGAAAATTCTATAATGAAATAGGGTAAGCATCCACAAGCTTTTTATAACGAGCTAGGACGGAAAAGGCCTTCAAAAGTTAGTGAACACATTTTTTGATAGACAAAATTCATGGAGATGCCCGGAAATCCGTTCTTCATAAGTTCTTTTAGACGAAATAAAGCTTGACCATTCTACCTCAAAGGCCATAAAGTGTCACGTTTAGCGCTCAAAAAGCTCAACAAAACTATCATTTTGTGACTTACAGCTTCTGGTTGGCTTCTAACGGAACAGTGAATCATGAAGTGGATGGGATACCATGTGGAAGCAAAATGAATTCACTGCAAGTTCAAATGTTTCAGCCGTATGGTTCTCATCAGCTCGGAATCCACCTGATCGATTTCAATCAGCTGGCTGTTTGTTTTAATTTTGAAAGTCCAAATATTGAGAAATATCCAAAATGATTCATAAATATGCCCAATATCAAAGAAAGTTGTTAAACATTGAACAGGTAAGCAGAATGAAATTGCTTTTAAAAAGGTTGAAGCGAAATCGACTGGAGGACCGGATTATATAGAAAACTACTTCAGCACAATGCGTGGTATATCTCCATGGGAGAACACTATTTCGTTCAAGTCAACAGTCGTAGAATCGATTGCGATCTATTAAGCCCAGTTAATTAATGTGAAGCTAACGAACAGCTGTTGTCCGATGAAGTTGAGAGCAATGCCATTCACTCAGAAGGCACGAACAACATTTAGCGATTCCCTCGGAATGCTCTCTGTGACCCGATCCCTCGAACCTAAAACTACTTCCGCGACCTCTGTATAGGAAAATGGGTTGGAAAACGAAGGTTCATGCAGAGCTTAAATAGAGAAAAAAAGATGAAAAAGGAGTAAGCACCTGAGAACGGCCGCGCAACATGGAATAAGAGCGCCTGACAAATCTAATAAAAAAATTGTGAAAGCCGGATGAGATACAGAAGAAAAAAAGCCGATTATATGGTTTTATGAGTTTATGCTGCAACATTATGCAGGGATTAGCGGACACACAAATCCACAGGTTTGGTCCCCGACATGGAAGATTGAACTAGTCCTTAGCCACAAAGAAAAAAAGGCATACAAATGTAGTGGAGCTATCGAAAAAAGGTGACGCTACAACCGAGGTATGCTTAAGAGAGTTGCTTCACAACAAGGAGAAAGCAAAAATTAAGAAAAAAAAAACCAGTGGAGGTGAAGAACGAGATGGCGCAATCTGGTCAAAGCTATGGAAATAATTTCTGTTTTCATATCAAACTTCAAGCAGCGTCACCACAAAGTATTCAATAGGTAACTTTCGCAATATTTAAACAACGGTACCGCTTAACTGTAAAAGCCGTCAAAAAAGTGGCTCTCTTTACTTTCATCAGTTCAATCACGTACTTGTGAGCCCTCATCAATGACATCACCCTGTCGAATGACAAATTAATATAATAGATAATGTTAGCTTACCTTGGATGCGTACTAGAAGAGACTCTACATGATCATCTAAAGTGTTGTAAAATTAGCACTCAATACTGAGAGTGGCTTCATTTTATGAGTCTGCTTTATGCTGGGCTTATACCTTACGATCGCTTTGCAAACCGCTTACAGTCCTACGTTGTGAAAAAACACAACTAAAAGCAAAAAATAACATTGACAGCGTTTGACAATAGGATTACGAATAAGTACATAAAACAAAAATATAAAGATATCAAGCGCCTTGACAAGACGAATAGTGTGGGGCCCGATCGTGGAACGAAAACATTTGCAGTACATTGAAAACGTCAATTCGTGCTTTACAGGAACCTAATTGTGTATACCTGTACAATGAAACCAATCTGCAAAAAACAACTTTAATCATTTCGAGAGTTTGTATTTCAAAGAAGGTCTAAAAAACAATTAACAAAATCACCGTAGAATAGGCCTGCGCTGCAATTAGACCACCTGTAGTTCTGGATAGCAAAAATTACGTTGAAATTTCATCCAAAAGCTTAAAACTCTCAATAACGCGCCCAACGCCACCACAGGAGAGTTTAAATGTTAGCTACTTATGGCAGACTGGAGCAGAGAATAAAATATTTTAGAAAAGACCAATAGAAAAATTGGAAACAAAGAGTTTCGCAATACATCAAACGTAAACTCCTCAGTAGTTAGAAAAACTAACTCTTCAAATATCAAGGCCACGTACCACCTGACGACCAATCAGAGATGAAGAAATTTGATATTTGAAAATCATTTTCGGCAGGCTAATATATGGAGTGTTCGGCAACTAAGGAAAGCACTCTTAGCATTCAACGATAATCAAAATGAGCTCTCTTGAGATATAGGTTCTATGTGTACGCTCCTAGATATATTACCACGTAATCAATAGAAATTTCGAGAGTTCGGTGTAACCATATTTGCATCCCAGTTCTGGGAACATCATGCAATAGGGGGTGCTAAGGTAGTTCGGGGGGGCCACTGCAGTAGTGTCTCTGCGTCTCTAACGCATGGCTAGTGCGCAGAGAAGCCATAGCGCTAGCCGAATCGGGTTCGAATTCTGCATTGAAACGATTCTGTAAAGCTAATTCGTGCTTTTTTTCCATCCTACGTTAGCCTAAGCCTTTGGAAAGGAGATTCCCTTTCCCTAGGCTTAGGCGAATACGAGTAAGTAGTTGTTTAGTCTAGTTGCAGCTAATTTTTCGTAATATTCTAATGGAAGAGTAATTCAATCGTTTTATCGGTTAGTTAGCTGTATCTAGGCATAAAATAACCTTGAGAGTGCCTATAAGCAGAAATTGGGCGCAATTCTTGCTTTTGTCGAGTGGCCCCCCCCCAACTACCTTAGCACCCAATAGGGTCTTTGGAGTACAAGCAAAAAAAAGGATGCAAGCAGGTACTTAGTCTCTGGTACTTTTGAAACACAAAACAAAGTTTTAAAAAGCGAAATAAGGACTAGGCCCATTCGTAACGAAGTCTCGCTTCTTATTACAGTGACAAGATTTCGTTGCAGGAACAAAGTACTCAGAAAGCGCCATTATGCCCACCACCAGTCAATAGGTGAGGGAGCAATGTAATATCACGAGAGCTCTCAAAAAGAGAATCTTTGTTATCCTATTCCACATATTGGACATGAAGAGAAACGCGGACTGATTAACACCAGATTCGTCAAAAACAGAACCAAAGACCATTGAAGGACTGATCAGCATATAGGTTTGATGGGGCGCCGAATTCCAGCTGTGATGCAGGACATGGGCCTCATAACATGGGTGTATGTCGTTTGGCGCGGCCCTTGCAGCTAATTTGCCAATGGGGCGCGTGAGCCGTCTGGACTCTCCCAGATTTACCTAAGCCTTTTCAAGGGAGGAGCTTTGGCAGTGCCCCATTGGCAAATTAGCTCCAAGGGGCCGCGCCAAACGACCGTCTCCCCATAACATCCGCGAAGCGCTTCTCCTAGTACTGCACAATCGGGGAAACTAGACAGCTTCTGTTAAAATGCAAGATGGAGGGTATGGTGAAATACGTGAATAGAAAAACTAATAGCCCGAGCATCTTGTCCTTTACGTTTGTGCTAGTCATGTGATGTGCTCGCACCGAAGTGCAGGATTAGTTCTGAGGAATTCAATATCGCATGCAACTCAAGTACTTGGCTACACTGCCGTAATAAGGCTACACATAATCAGAGGGAATGCTAACGCTGCTCTTGCCAACTGAAATCAGCAAATGTGAGATGATAATTCGTTGCAGTGAAAAAATACCTATCATTTTTTCTTAGCAAGTGGCGTAACCATGTTGTGTACAGCACTTACAAATGGATGCGTGTTAAAAGTACCGCTCGGTGGGCACGTTACCCGCGTGCTAAGGGGTGTGCACTTATGTCAGGATTTCGCACCGAGGCATGTCGCAAGCGAAGCAATGCGGATGAGCTAAAGGCGCTATGTTGTTGGGTCCCAAAGCGATTACAAGTCATCTGCGTGTCGCGTTCCTAACACCGTGTAATCGTTCTAAGACCCAACTACATCGACGCGCATAGCTCGTATACACTGCGTCGCACGCCGCTCGTCGTCCTGCGAAATGCTGACATAAGGTTACACACCCCGTGAGGAGGAACGCGTGGCACACTATCGCCGATTGATGGAGACGGTCCAGCATGCTTAAATTTGTGCTAAATTACAGTTTAACATAACACAAGCCATTTCCGCCGTTACTTACAATACGACTTCAAAAAAAAATATACTTGCAGTTTACAACAAGAATGCAGAATTATGGGCAAAAACTTCGGTGTCGGACGGGACTCAAGTTACTTTCGCATCGCGGTCTGCGGCGATAATCAGCAGCTATCAAAAATTAAAAATATAGTGGCAATATATTTAAAGGCGTCAGCAGAAGTAAAAGAAAACTGAGATCTGGCAGTACATGTTCTCTGAAATCGAACCTTCTATTTCAGAAGAGGTCATATTGGCGAAAAACGCATTGAAGAAACGCGGTTTGAGGTCTCCTGACGACCCCGCGGCACGGCATGTCGTCCTGCGGTCATGCCGCCGAGCGATTCGCCGGGGAGGGGCGGGAAAATGATCGCGGCCGGTTGTCAGCCTCTGGCCTGTCTGCAGTCCACCCCGGCTAGTGACGCAAAGGGACGCTGGAGAGAAGGATTTTCGGATTCCTATACCTCGGTTTTCGCAGATGTCGTTCTTCTACTCTTATATTGCTAAGCTCCTCAACTTTCGCAATCTCCCGAATGCCGAATTCACCTCTGCCGGTGTCTCTAACCCAAGGAGTTGCAACCACGCCCATAAGCGTAGCAACGGCACGATTGTCTTATCCCTGCGGAGTTCCACTAGGCTTAGGTAAACTGACGACTCTGAAATTCGCCCAACGCGACATCAAATGACAGTGGCGTCAGCTTTCTGTGCTCGCTGTCAACCGTCTCTGCCCTTCGCCAGCAGGCAGCTCGGCCGCTAAAGTGTGTTTTTTGAGGTGAAGTTACATTCAAAGCGAGGTTTGCTACAAATTATCTCTTCTGAGCTCGGATGTTTGTTTACAGAAAATAACGTCCCCAAGCACGCTTTTACCCATTGTCCCCCTTTCGGTGCCTTCAGTACTAAATTCAATATTTTTATTATATTCGACAAATTCGATAATTTTATTATATTATTTTAATTTATCGACACAATTCGATATTGAACCGATATCAAAGACAGGTAGCTATGAGCCCGCATTTTAGTTTCCCTACTGTTTCCTTCATTTGCTAGCCATTTAGACCTCGTCTTCATGCTGGACGCGTTATCCCACTCTAGCCTATCGCGAAATGTGTTTTTTGAAACAGCCCTCAAAGTACTGGAAATCTTCGGGAACCATAGTGCTTTTAAGACCGGTGATGTGTATTACATACGTTACAGTGAACAGTGAAGTGAAATTCTTCGCAGGCGACACCAGAAGAGTCACACTTTTATGTCTATCGAGCTGTTTGCGCTACATTATATTACCGCAGGAACAAACAGGGGTGTGTACCCTAATGTCAGGATTGTCGCACGACGACGAGCGGCGTGCGACGCAGTGTGTGCGAGCTATGCGCGTCGCGGTTCTTTGTTTAGAACGATTACACAGTAATGCTATGGGCGCGAAACGCATTTGACTTCTAATCGCTCCGCGACCCAAAAGCATGGCGCTTTTAGCTCGTACGCCTTGCTTCGCTTGCGACATGCCGCGGTGCGACATGCCGCGGTGCGACAATCCCGACATAAGGGTACACACCCAACAAACAGCGCTTCATCTTTCAATCACATAGAAACCTGTGACCCAACGATTCTCCTGATTGTACCTGTCTCCCAATCAAGCCATCAATAGATAGAGTCTAAAGAGAGTTTGGCGGAAATCAAGTTTTTAATGATGCGCCACGCATATGACATACAATTGTAATCCAGGACATTTGAATTCGAGCCGCTTCAAGAAGATCGATTGGGAGATAGGTTTTCATGTTCAACGCTTGATAATGTAGATCCAAATATAAAAACCCTCTTTTGACATGGCTTTATTATTGCCGGTCAAAGAGTTCAACACAACTATTTTTTTGATGGCGCCTCAGCTATGCCAAGGTTGGAAACCTATTAATACGGGTTGTACCATTCGGACGGACTTTGCGATGAGGCATGCGTTATGCGGCGTGCCCGCGATGCGTGTGAGCTTGGAGCGTCAAATGTACAGCATCAGGGGAAATTCGGACGAAATGTACATGAAGTAGTGAATGTGGAAGTGGAGATTCCTGGTAATAGGACAGTGGAGAAAACACGGATGGGAATGACCAAAGAAACCGAGAAATAAGCCCCCTTCCCGCCATTAATTCTCGACGCGGACGACCTTTCCGTCAAGAGGCGGATACTCTCATCGAGATTGGCGTGTTTCCAATAAACTCAAGGGAATGTTTAAAAATTCGACAACATCTATTTTCTGGCGCGAGCTTCAGGCCGTAACTGTGAAAGCGTGCTGCAATAACCTCGATCCTGCCTCATTTCCTGGGCCGCTCTCATCGTAGCCAACCAGGAATCAAGTCGTCTGGAGGCGGGGTCTGTCATCCATGGCGCCAGGTGTTATCCGTTGCGCCGGACGCGGACGACCTTCCCGTCAGGAGGCGGATACTTCGATCGAGATTGGCGTGTTTCCAATAAACACAAGAGAATTTTTGAAAATTCGACAACATCTATTTTCTGGAGTGAGCTTCAGGCCGTAACTGTGAAAGCGTGCTGCAATAACTTCGATCCTGCCTCGTTTCCTGGGCCGCTCTCATCGTAGCCAACCAGGAATCAAGTCGTCTGGAGGCAGGATCTGTCATCCATGGCGCCAGCTGTTATCCGTTGCGCCGGACGCGGACGACCTTCCCGTCAAGAGGCGGATACTTCGATCGAGATTGGCGTGTTTCCAATAAACACAAGAGAATTTTTAAAAATTCGACAACATCTACATATTTTTGGAGTGAGCTTCAGGCCGTAACTGTGAAAGCGTGCTGCAATAACTTCGATCCTGCCTCATTTCCTGGGCCGCTCTCATCGTAGCCAACCAAGTATCAAGTCGTCTGGAGGCGGGGTCTGTCATCCATGGCGCCAGCTGTTATCCGTTGCGCCGTATCTACAGCTCGAAAACGCGCTTTTTCACCGGAATTTCGCGACAGATAGCTTTCTTAGACCTATAGTTTCCATGTAAGTGAGTTCTTTTGGGGATTCCTCGATAGCCAGGTTACTAATAATGCTGTCTTCAAGTCCTAGGGCGATATGCCCGCACGGTGCGTTGTGGAATACTGCACTAGCGATACAAACCCGATCAACACCGTTCGCTATGAAACCCTGACACATTGGTTTTCGAAGGTCAATTAGAGATGAATACCCTTCTTAACAAGCACATTTCATGAGTTTTTTGTGAACTGCTACCTGTATTTTTATTCGCGTACATCTAAAGAATCTACTTGTTTATGGATACGTAGTTAGCGGAAAGCTGAAGATAGTGGATAAACAACGGTGGAAGACAAGTACTAATTTCCACATAGTTCGATAGTGGTAAAAAGGCCATCGGATTGGGGGCGGGACTTGCTACATCTAAATGCCTTCCTTCGCAGGCACTGAGTCACTCTCAAATATTAGAAAAACATCGGCAACACTCGGAACATAGCTTCGCCCTAGTAAAATTCAGCTTCAACGCCTGGCAAGTGGCTTGATTAATACGAAGCAGTGCAAACGTGAACGTCGGCTGCAGCCAAATGCATCCTTCGAGTGTTTGACGGTTACAATTTGAGCTTGGATATGTGCCCGATGTGCCGGACACAGAAGTATCGATCAGAGACACCTGACTCCGTGAACGAGGCGGTCATGCGCGGCGTCCTCTCCGAGGCGTCGACCATGCCAAAGGAACAGCGGGTATCACATGTAATAAAAGTAAGCTTCTGAAGTAAACCCATAAGAAATCTTTATCCATAAGTGCTGTTTGCTATCATCCCCCCTACAGTTAGAAAACGAGGCCTGATTCGCCTGCTGCGAGAGTATACATGAAGCCGCATTCCAGTGTTGACCTGAAATCAGATACCGTACGGAAGCAAATCAATATATGAGCGTAATCGAATAGGAACTGATTGAATTATGCGTTCACCAAGGACAATTTGAGGTATGTTTGCGTTGATTGATAATCAGAAACGTGTTTTTACCGGCTTGTGATCATTCTTTTTATACTGAGTCTTCAAGCAGCAGTTCTTTTGGCTCATCATGTACTGCTTATTTATGTGTTTGTTTATTTTCTGAACTCATATAACAGCTCAGAAGGATAAAAGGGAAATGAGCTTTGTTATCGGTTCTATGCAATACAGTGATTGATCGTACTTAGTGCCTGGCTACATTCTCTGCAAAACTTGCTCACTCAGTTTTAGTTTGGATGTCAATTGTGCGAATGATTATTGAAAGTGGTCCTTCTGATCAGTTGAATTGACCAAAACAGGTAAATTTGGGAGATTGAGGAGTAATTGATATGAATGTAGAGCTCAACAGTGTAATAGGAGCGAAAGAACGAAAAAATGTGACGAAAACCCCGAAAATAGGTACCCGAACCCCCTCCTTCTTGCCCCTTTCCTTGTGCTCCCCTCTGCATCACTAGCTGGTGGGGTAGATGCAGACGGGCGAGGGGTTGAGTCAGCTGGCCGCAAACGTTGCCCCGCCTTTGCTGCAACTCCCCAGTAGTTACGTGGGAGCCGGCGGTTGGATCGTGACAAAACTCCAAACCACGCTTTTTCAGTGTGCCCTTGAGCAGTGGATTCCATAGAATTTTGTGCTGGAGGGTGCATATCTGAGCATAACACATTGGCCCTGTGAACAACTATGTCACTATAACCGTCCCTTTGTACAGCGCTTAAACGTTCTGCTACGTCTGTCAAATAAAATATAACAGGAATGTAATGGGCAAACTATCCGTTGAAGTTGGCCTAGGTACAGTGGGAACTATGGTAGAGCCTAGTGTGCTTTTACATAAAAGGTGTACTCACGGTTGCTAGACGGTTTTTGGAGGTATATGCGCTCGCAGGGGTTGTAATGCAACATTGTCTAGCAGTAGTGAGGGATCCTACACTTTTGCTGCAATAAGTTTGACGTACAGAAGATGCCCCCACCTCTCCTCACATGCTGGGCGGGTAGCACTGGGTGGACCGTGGGGTGGATAACCCAAGATCTTGTACAATACGCAGTCGATGAACAGCGTCGGTATGAACAAACACTCATGACTGCATGTAATCTTCTCATTCTACTTCAATTTTAGTGCATTGGATTTGTTAATTTCGAAATAGTACGGTGGCTTTTCGAGTTTAAAGCTTTTTGGATGTAACCTGTGTACATGTTCTGTGGGCAAACCTGAATCCTAAATTCAATAGACTTCAAGGAACTGCTACTTCTACATACCCTCTGGACCGTTTTTTGTACTAATCATGGCTAAACTTTATTAATATTTTTTTATTCTTGAATTTCAGTTGTTTCTTATTACAGAGCAGCCCAAGAACATGTGAATTGAACCGTTGGACTGAATGAGTTGTTCAAGGGATGTGAGACCACAGATCTAGCCACTCATGCGCCCTACAGGTACGCCCATTTGTATGTAGTAGAAGCGATGGCAACCACGTACTGTGCGTCTCTGTCACTCCCCTCTTCCACCTCTGGCCTTCATTCAGCCTTTTTGCCCTGCTCCCACCTCTACAAACTCGTGTGATAGCTAATGTGACAAATAGAAAACAGAGTCCAAACTCTAGTGTTTAAACAGTTTTCATACATTTTTCTTCACCGACTGCCATTGGAATATTAGGAACCGATACCCTCATCAGTGGACGCGACCACTCACGAGATCATCGCGAATTATGCCTTAAATGCACATTCCAGGATTACCTCGAGTGGGTTAAAGCACTGAACTATGAAATTAGAGGTGCTATGAAATACGCCGACAAAGAAAATCCGAAAAAGCTCACGAAAATAATCAGGCCTCCTTACATCTGGCCTCGGACGAGATTACCGCGTGAAAACGAGCCTTCAAATCAGTTCCCGCTGGATGGTATCACAGTGAACTCTGAGATATCACCTGTTCCCTCATGTCAACTTCTCCTTTATCATTGGTATCTCTTCCTTATCTTACTAGATTATCACACAAATCGTAGGCCTCATTTGCCACGTTGTTGCCACCGCTGCCACCGTTGCCACCGTCATTGTCGGCAATCACGGCCGGGGCGGGCGGGGCCGAGCTGCTGCGCTTGCTTCTTTGGCTCTGCACGCTCCAGGAACTGACACCCACGCCTCAGTAAAGGTACAGCCTACGTGGCTTGGGTCGACCTATCCATCTACAGCAGTAGATGTGATACCCCAATAATCGTGGAATGTGCCTTTAAATAGGATATTCCCCGGAGGATACACATCCATATTGATTTCTGCATAGGAGTACGTGGGGGTAGTCCACACCAGGAGAACTGAGGAACGGCAAGCACTTCATAGCCTACCCTCTAGAACGGAAAAAATAACCAGTTGAACAGTATTTGTCCTATAACAAAACGCCCTTCTGTCGAGAGTTCCTGGTTCCGCCTAAGTACACTGGGTGAAGAGTGATGCTAATTGACCGGAAACATGTCAACATTTCTCTCTCGTTTTCATCGTTTCAATCAGCTGAAGACGAATGATGTCATCTTGAACGTGGTGCTTCCCACTTGAAGATCCGCACCGAGTCAAAACTGTACTCCTCTACAGTAGTAAAGATGGTCCTTAGGGCGTTCAGAGCTACAGTTAGTGGCGTCAGATCTTGAAAATATGAAATATGGGTTGAGACTATCTGCCAGTTCGAGGAAAAGCGGTCTTAATGAATAGTATATAGTAAAAATGCTATGAATAAAAAACTAGCATTAATCTCCTCATATGCTCGGGGGTAAATTGTGAATGTGCGATTGAGGTTAGTCAGACGATCTGCAATGCAACCCGCGTTGAAGAGCGCTCTTGAAGTGCGCTACATCATAGTCCTACTGTGGTGCAGGCACTGCAGATGGCCGAGTAGCCGCAGTGGGTGGGACAACGGCCACAGCATGGTTTATACGAGGATCTCCTTTTTCCATGTTCAACAGTCACCAGATTTCTTCATCTCGAAGAATCACATCGCTGGTGTTTATTGATTCCGAAAAGATTAACAAAACGCTCAGAAAATTTTTATGGGCTTTTGCTAGCCGCTTCTATAGCCACGCGACCTTTTGAATTGCTTCAGCATTAGTAAGTGAACATTTCACGTATACTTCGACCAAAAATTGCTGAATAATCAATCAAAGCTGGATAGTGTGTAGATGATTCATCACATGAACTAGTATCCATGTATCGTATCTTTAACTCGGTATATTCAGTGGGGCATCCGAATGTGCATGTGACCGGCGTGTGAATCCTTATGTCAGGATTTCGCGCGGCGCAGTGCGGGCAAGCTTGGAGCGCTGCGTGTAGTTAGGTCCCAGAGCGATAAACGCGCCCCACGCCTTGTTTTGAGCGAGAACACGATAATCGCTTCAAGTACCGACCGCACCAGCCTACACACCTCAGTTAACCATTTGCATGATCGGAGGGTAGAGCTGATGCTCAAGTCAATGTTGCTGTCCTCCGACTCAGGCTGTGTAACAAATTGCTTGAAGGAATGGTCCACGGGAAAGATTAGTTTCTTTGTTACATTGATACTTATGTTGTTTTTGCGTAGTAAGGGCCGCATGCAAAATTTCACGCGAAACAGTGAGAATTTGGCCAAGGTACAGCTCCCCAAATTCGTAGCCGGATGGGTGGAGCCTCCGAGTAAAAGCCCCGTCATCAGTCATCCGCCGCGGTTGGGAACGGGGAGTGAGGCTGTTTACGTAACTTTCTGTTCTTGCATTCGTCTCCGACGGCGACGAAGGACGGGGTGGGCACTTGCTCGGAGGCCCCGCCCACCCGGCCAGGAATTTGTGGTGCTGTATCTAAGCCGGATTCACATTTTTTCGTGTGGTACTTTGCATGCGGCCCAAATTAGGCAAAGACAACATAAATATATGGATAACAGAAAAACTCATTTTTCCGTGAACGATCCCTTTAAGCTTACTGTCCCAACTGTGATTCCACATGTTAGAGACTTTGTAAATGTGCTCAATCAGCTCGCCACTGTAAGGCGTGAAAACTTAATGACTAGAGTCTCAATGGCTGTTTATTCGGTTAAATCGATTAGTTTGGTCAATGAGAAGTTCCTACAGCAAATTGTTGCTGAGGCACGATTATTGGCTTGACAAATCTGTGAAACTTCACTCGACTCCAAAGGCCTTTGCAATGATTCGATGATTCAATGATAGGTTGAATTTTCGTGGAACTTTTTGGAAGTGATAGGTGATGAACATGGATCATTACAGTATTGATAGAAGCTAATTGCAACTATAAAGGTTATATATGAACACAAGTGAGTGAGCGTGCGAAACCCGCCACGCATCCGTCAATTTCTTTTATACGCGTAATCGAATTATCGTCTGTCATCGTGTATTTGGGGACTGTCTTTGCTGTCAACCGGAAGTCCCTCTGTTCAGCTGAAGATCGTTAATTCACTACTTCACGGTACCACTCGATTCATTGCATATGTCGCCGCTCGTCACTGCTAACACTTCCTTTTACTACCATTCACTACTTTACTACTTAGAGTTTAGCTGCGGTATACTTGGTAGTAGAATCATTAAGCCACTTGCAATCAGCTTGAAGTCCAATCTTGTAATCCAAACTAGAAAAACTAAAAATATCGGACTACATAGCCCATAGTGTCCACTGCTACCAAAGAAGGATTTCTTCTAGCATTTTTTGCATGATTGGACCACCTTGTCATAAACGATTTAATTAAAGGCGCACAGGTGTAAAGGCAATTGGCAACGTGCCAATCTTACTGTTATACGTCCGACTCTTGCTAACACTTTCGGTAATTCGTTTTGATCGTTCGTGTTCCAACATATCCACACGCTTCAAGGACTTCACGAAACCTAAATAATAAGAACCCATAACTTTATCCTCGTTCTCTAAATCGAGATTTCTGGAATTTTTTTTCGGTCCCTTGTAGGTTTGTACAGTCAGACATCAGTCCAGTAGGAGACCGTGTCATTGGTTTGATTATTTGATGATGTATGACAGAAAATTAGCTGATATCATGGTATCGTGAATGCATAATTGCAGCCAAGTTATCACAGCCAACAACGATTTTGGTGATCGCCGTCGCCCGCGCGATTTCTCCTCCTCAACCAGCGTTATTCGTTCATGATTCTTGTTACGCTCGTATATATTTGATTAAAGACTATCTTCCCGCTTTCTTAAATATGACTTAATTACGAAGCTTGTTCACTACGGTAGTAGAAGGTTTTACAGTAATCCCGCATATCCGAATCGAGGAAGCGGTTGATAGGTAGTAGTGGAAGAATGTAGCTCTAGCAATCTCTTGTATTTCAACCAATACGGATGGGATTGTGCAGAATAATTCGCTCCAAATAATGGTAAATTAATAACAAACAAACAAGCGATTCACTATTTCCAATGTGGACTGGGAGAAGTTTGTTGTCCTAGAATCGGTCAAAATCGTTAGTGCAGTTGTTGAATTTTCTTCTATTTTTGTGGATAGATCTCATTCGAATTTAGACCTTTTGGAAAAATTTCGAGTCTCAAAAATTTAGACCTCGGAATTGCTATCGGTTGGAGTCACAGGGTTTTTGCCGCTGCTCTGTCTTTCTCTAAAAACTTTACTTCTTGTCTATCGATCCATTTTTTTAGGCCCAGCGCTGATCCTGTTACAAATTGTATATCTTCTACCTGCTTTTACCAAACCTAGGACCTGAGTCCAATTCCAGTTACGTTCTTAATTCGGTACTAAGGCTCCAACGATAAAATACCATCTAATCTGAGGTATTTGCATTATATGGCAGAGCTACTGCCCAAGAAATGCTACTGTGAGGACTTGAAGGTTTGGTCAAAAACTGATGAGCTGTATCACCGTCTTGAAAATCTTCTGTACCATTAAGACAAAAAACTCGTTTTGCGACGTATTTCATGTGACGGCGTGCGTGCTAAGGGGCCATATGTAGTCGGGTCCTGGGCAGACCGCATACGACGTCCCTAGCTCACTCAAGTCGCGTTGCGAAATCCTGCCCTATTGACATAAAGCCATGGATGTACAGCGAAAGTACTTTATTCCACTTCATTGCCGTAGCCTCATCAATGGTTAGAGGTAAATCCCCGCGATTAATGTCTTAAGAAGCGCCCGGTGAGCAGTATTAGGATGCAACGTGACCCTTCTGAAATGTAAGAGAAGACAGTGAAACCAGTTCTCATGAGAGATTTGTCATTTTCGGTTGAGCGCCTCAAAAGCACACTTAACATGCTTTCGAGATGAAGTTCCGGGAGCCATACACATCCCCCATTGCTGATCCGTCCTTCACTCCTTTCGAAACAATGCATCAAAGAATGTTGGCCGCGGTCCCAAGCATGTCCACCGGAGCATTTCACATTTCAGCTAGAAGGAACTACGTCCTGACACAGTATTCTACAAGGTCTTCGATAGAGCACTGTGAAATTTGCACTTTAAGTAACCCTTTGAGATGTTGGCTGTCAAATTGAGGAACTCTATAGTAGAAGCAGTAACCACGTTTGTTGATGACTCCGTGTAATGCTTTTCGCAAGGCTATTTTTCCAAAAGGAAACAGCTTCTTATATGTGCAGTGGGAGGAGGTAGTGTAGTGGCAGGTGGCGCGCATTCCCACTATCATGGTGCGGGGATCAAACAAGCTTCGTCCCTTCGGATATAATATACGGAATTAGACCTGTCTGGGAGTATAAAGGCACTGACTTGCGCTGCAGATCTTTGTATAGACCCAATCGCATTCACCTGCCACCACGATTCTGAATGATAATAGAATATGCAGCGCATCCCAGAGAAGGGATTGACTATTGCGAAAAAGTTCATCTTCTTATCCTTTGTATGTACATATGGTTGTAGTTGAGATGATAAGTTGTTGAATAAGTTCCAGCAACCATTTGTTTCTCATCGCTTTGTTTGAAAGCCTTAGGATGCGTTTATACTTTGCGCCGGCAGGGCGTGGTTTCGTTCACAGGCAACGAGGCAGGGTGGCACAGGCGGAGGTGCAAATCACACAGCCACGCCTTGCCGGCGGCACCGCAAAGTATGAACGCGGCCTTACATAGCAGCGAAATCTGTCACATTCGGCAATAAAAGTGATGAAGACTTCCATGAACGTTACGCAATTATTCTGTTCTTTGCCAAAATCTGTAATTCTTCAGAGAAGTGGGCTGGGAGGATACTGCACTGGTGGGTTTACAGGAGACGGATAAGAGGAAGGAAAAAAAGCAAAAAAACTTCGTCCTTTAACAAGGTTTGCTTGAAAAACAGTGCGCTAAATTTCGCTTTCAATACGACGAAAGTATGGAAGGGGGGCAGGGGATGCCTGCAACTTTGATGGAAAATGACACTGCCCATATAAGGACTGCAAGGCTTTTCGAATTGTTTCAAATGCACTTGCAAGTTCACGTCTGAACTTAATGAATTTCTTCTAAAATCCAATTCATTCTATTTTCTTTTTTCTAGTTATACGAATGGTACTAAGACGATAATGGAGTTAATGAAAGAAGTCGAGAATGAAAGCGAAAACGTTTCACAACCGTTATCGTCCAGTTCAACGGCTCAAGCTGTACAGGAATGCTATAATGATCAAGTGTTCTTGATTTTCATGTACACGGTTGAGTTCATTCCTTCCTACAATTTTTCGTTGTTTTTGTTCATTTCATAAGTCAAAAGGGTTACAGTGTTAGAACGTAATCCCACAATGATCCCAGCTTCACAGTGAAGCCATTCTGGTTTGCCGAAAGAAATTTCATGTAAAACGAACAATCAGCTTACCCCATCACCCAGCTGAAATACTCAGAAAACTAAAATATTGAGTCGGCACTAACTAGCAAACCTAATGCGGCTTTTTTCAACAATTTTATTTACATAAAAACAATAATAAAATTCAGCATAAATGTGTTCGAATGAATATTTTGGAGCGTTTGCGCTGAGGTAAGCTCCCTATTTCTCAGTCGTCAAAACGCAATTTCTACTGCAGACGTAACAATAAAATCCGCATCAAAATAAAACAGACCATTATATTAGGTTGTAGGGAACATTTTGCACATCTTTTAATTTTCAATTTATCTTCTTCACCGAAAATTTGGACTCAATTTCTGGAGGATAGTTTTTACTGTTTATATTTATTTACACAGATATATCGAAAACATGAATGATAACATATCTATATATAGTTCAATCAAGTTGAATAATAATATTTGGAAGTTGAAAAAAATGAATTTTCAAAATGTGGGGAAATCAAAGTAAGTTGTAGTCATGTCTTCCATGGCATTTGAGTCCCAGGCGACACTATGGAGAAGGAACAATCGAAGTTCCTTCCCCTTTTTTGGCAAAGGCGTAGAAATTGGAATAGTCTGAAGGAGCTGTTGGATTGTACTGGATGCCTTCATGAATGCCACCCACCGAAGTTTCTACAACCTTCAGAAAATGTCGCAAAAATTAACCTCCAAACTTATTTAACAAAATTGTTGAGTAAACAGATAGCAATCAACTGGATTAATTGCATTTAGCGGTGAAGATCGTTGAACAGTTGAATCAGCTGATAAAAACTTAATTAGACATGGTTCCCAAGTTTTCCAGTAGTGGTTGCGCTTTGCTATCGGTCACGTGACATGTGTCTACACCCGTGCTTTCCTTGTCGTTATAATTCGAAACATGGGTTATTTTTGAGGCTCGCAATTGACGCTTGAAAAGGACAGATAGGGATTGGTGAAAAATAGCAGAAACCGCATTTTTGTATCGATTAAAAGGCAGGATTTGCAATGTACCACATCAGATGATTGATTAGAACGTGCACGTGACCAAACGGCGTCGTTTCTCATGGCGCCAGGGCAATTTTTGTGTTGTTTGACTGTCTCGTCACCTTTGATATTGATGATTAATCGGTGATTTTGTGATATATTCATTGGTGCAATCAACAAAAGTAGCATTCAGTTTTTTGGCAAGTCTGCAGGTGCTGCCAATTGTTACGGTAATGACCTTAGGCGATGTAATCGAATAGCAAACATGCTGTGTCAACACATATACAACTGGAAATACCTTTCAGATGGAATACTTTCCTTCTCAACAAACTTATTGATGACCTATGTCTAAGAACAGAATGTTATGACTGCTTTTGAATTACAGTGTCCAAAAGCTTCAAAATGATCTTCTTAATTGTTTCGCCCAAGAAATGATATACGATGAATTACACAGCATGTGGGTGTGTAGCTTTATGTCGAATTTTCGCTTTGCGGCGTTGCATTAGCGGTGCTATCAGCACAACTTGCCGCGATCGGTTGATATTCGGCTCAGGACGCAATCGGTCGATACCACTGAGTCCCTTGAAAAATAGCGTTTATCCATCAATGTCTGAAACAATGACTTTTATACCCTGAAAAAAACAAATTAGTAACATAAAAAGTAAGAGAAGCAATGACTACATAATCACAATCCTAATCAAGAGATAATTAGTTCGGGAGTAAAACCATAAAAGGAGTGTGCGCAATGTACGCAACCACACGCGAGGAAATCCGCCGCGCCGCTCACCGCGCGATATTCGACATAAGGCTACACACCCCAGCATGTTTGATCGTTTTTCTGAACTTACACCTTTTCTGTTGGTTCTTTAGACTGAGAATATGGTCCGCGCTATCGCACAGTCGCAAAATCGCATTTCTCGTGGTGCATACTCACTTGAGCGTGCTTCATTATTTCCGCAAAGCACGACACATGAATGGTAGGAGACCGTGAGTGAGGGAAAATAGTGCACTCAAATGGAGTGCGCACGACGACAAGCCATTTTGCAATTCTGCAATTGTGCACGTGTGAGTATTGCCCGGGTGTGTGGCCTTTGGCTCGTCCGAGCTGACACGCGGCTACTTGTGCGGCGAAGTGCGCGGCGTCGTTGATTGGGGCGCGAACACGTAAGAACACGTAAAGGAACGGATAAAGGCTGAGGTAGTCAGAAATTTTACTGGGCACAGGCTTCTCCTTCCATTAGCGGTTATGAGACGAGCTTTTCTCGTGTAAAACTTCTGTTTACTTGATACCCTCATATTACCCCCCAGATCACTTACTACACTTTTTGACACTTACTATTTTTGAGAGCATCGTTTTCCGAAAAGTTTGATGGCAATAAGATAAAATCCGATTCTTCCCCATGTGTTTTATGTCATTACATACAAGTTCACTTGAGTACATAAAATCTAATTGTCACTTTAGCGACGGAAAAGAAATGAAGCGGATTGGGAGGATGGGAAAGCCCTTTTCTTAACAAAACCCCTAAGTATCTAATCTAAATCAGCACGATTGCGAATTCGCGCTCCAGTCAAAGACGACGAGGTCGGACGTGGCGTCGCGCAGTTTGCCGCGCAAATTGTCGCGTGCCAGCCTGGACGAGCCAAAGGCCCGTCTCCCAGTATTGCCCTTTATTTACGTCGTAAGGGCAAAAAATCACTTGGTCGCTTAGCGCGCAACGCGATGCGGCGAACTGGTGGCGTTTTGTGCAGCTGGGTTCCAGAACGAAAGGGGTGTGTACCCTTATGTCAGGATGCCGCATCACGATGTTCTCCGCGCGACATTGGCGGGTGAGTAGTCTGCCCTCGGTGGGAATCGCGTGTAATTGCGTAAGAGGGCGAAGACCGTATAAACGCCTAAATTTATTAATTTCGCCGCTGTATTGAGCTTGTTTTAGAACAGTTTTTTATCTCAACAGCCAGGATTCGGTTAAATTTGTTCCTTTCGAAAGTTTTCAGTACACCTTTGGCCGATTATAGTGTTTTGCATGCAGTCGTTCCCTGTATCATGCTTTGCTTCATCCTTATGCGCATCATTCTTGCTCGACCGGACCTTTTTGCTTCATACGTCGTACAGTAGTGTCAATTATGTATTTTCTTCTGCATCGAATTGCGAATTAGTAGTTTCGAGCGCTTCCATAACTCCCTGTAGGGTGAAGGAGCTCGGCGATAAGTGAACCACTTCGGTGTAATACGAAAGTGTGTCCTTACACAAGTAGATGACTTCGCTCACCTTGTCTTTCTCCATAGGCTGAGGTAGTAGCTTATCTACTTTTCTGATATGCAAGTAAGAATACAATATGTAGTTTAGAATGCAGGTAAGGACGACCCATAGCACAGGAAATAGGATGAAAGCATGCAAAACGCCCTAGTCAACCAGGGTTGAATGGAAAACATTCAAAGTGAACTGAATTGAACTGAGTTCTGTATATTTAAATGAAACAATTCAAAAATCCCAAAATAACAGCGAAATGAATAAATATAGGCGTAGTTACTGTCGCCGCTTTTCTTACGCAATTACCTCGGTTCCCACGGAGTCAACCATTTCGCGCGAAAACGTCGCTCGCCGCTTTGTGCCGCGCAGCATCCTGACATAAGGGTACACACCCGAACGAAAGCAGTTCAGTGTTCTACGCCCAAAACAAATCTTCTTGGGGTGTACCTGCTATTGCTCACAATCGCGCGGTGGCTCTTCCCTCATTAGGTCCCTATGCTTTTTTCAGGAAGAATGAGAGAAATGATATCATGTTGATGACCATTGATAGCTAGCCAAAGATCCTGCAGCTACGATCACCCGGAGCTGTCGGGTCCCGACAAGAAACTCTCGAGCATAAAGAATACAGCCATATTATGTCAAGCATGTATGCTATTTATATGTAAAATCACACGTCCTTATGATTTCACCTTATGCCACAAGCAGTGAGCGACTCTGTACCAACTACTGGAACTCGTTTTTTCCATCTTTCTTCGCAACTTTTTTCGGAAACTGGGGATGCATCTCTGCAGTGCGAAGAAGAACAGTCGAATAGCGTTTTCTTTTTGATCCTAACCAAGTTGCCATTCGCTTACTTCCGACTTCCCTCTTCTGCCTTCTATACCCTCACGTAGCGGCCTTCTTCACGGAAGGTATAGGTGATTCTGAAAGTGGATACTTCCGCTGGATCCATTTTCGGTTGCTACTACGTATGGGCGGAGGTGATGTAATGACATGTGCGCATATCCCACTCTCATAATGCGGTGATCAAATCCCGCATCAACGCCCGACCAAGCCAACCAAGCTTTCCATCCTCCGGGGTCGGAAAATTGGTACCAGACTCGTCTGGGAGGATGAAAGCACTGACTTGTACATCGGCTGGCAACCGCAGTTCATTGTATAGGCCACATCACATTCACCAGCCATCACGATTCTGAATGGAACTAGAATGTGCGGCGCATCCCAGGAAGGGACTGATTAACGCCGAAATCTTTATCCATTCTCTTCTTTGCTACGTAATTCCTGCCCGCTTTGCGAGCTTCAAGTTCCTGCTGCTACATCAGTGCTCTGCATAATTATACAGCCACCTATAAATTGTCCAGAAACTCGGTTCGCAGAGTGATTCAAAAAAGTCTCTAAGTGAAAGATGTAGCCAGTGTGGACGCGCATTCGCGCATCCATACCAAATTTTAGCCATGAAGCATAGAAGATTCTTTTCTTAATTTGTTTTGAAAATGGCGCTTATACCATTCTGCAAAATCATACAGCCACTGAACAGATTCGTCCACCGAGAAACAACGAAAAAGAGAGAAATGCTGATTTTGTGATCATTTGGCGCTCCATTGCTTCGTATAGCAACAAATTTTGATGAGATAGGTCGATGTAAAGATTTTCGGAATGTTTTTAGACCACATGCTGCCACGCTTCAATGACAACGTCTTTAAACTCCCTGACACCTTCCAATCGGTCTGAATTCATTTCCCCGTGAAACCCCAGATAATCTTCCATCATGTAAAGATCGGAGCCGTTCGTTATCCAGGTCAGAAGGCCCATCCGGTGACGGCTTCACCATGATCGAGTGTTCCAGTTGACATGGGATGGTCCATTAACTTACATAAAAACAAGATTTTGATGAAGATTCCGAGATGCGTGACAGGAGAAGGGTACGGCGCACAAAGGCTCGGTAATCGGATGGTTCATCCTTTCGAGAACGAAACAAAAATCCGAATGATTATTTGATCCCATATCATGACACTTCCTTCTTTGAAGTTCTTCCTGAAAACTTAAGTTTGTCCCTCGTGCGATAGTGCCCGTAGCCGTCGGGGACGTCATAGCTGAACCCTTTCTTCATCAGACAGAACAATCTGCAAAAAAACAAAAGGGGAAAGGTGCACAAGCTTAAGGGAATTTTCGGACAATTTGTCATGGTGTGGGATCAAGTAATCATTCGGATTTTTGTTTCGTTCTCGAAAGGATGAACCATCCGATTACCAAGCCCTTGTGCGCCGTACCTTTCTCCTGTCATGCGTCTCGGAATCTTCACCAAAATCTTGTTTTTATGTAAGTTAATGGACCATCCCATGTCAACTGGAACACTCGATCATGGTGAAGCCGTCACCGGATGGACCTTCTGACCCGGATAACGAACGGCTCCGATCTTTACCTGATTGAATATTGTCTGGGGTTTCATGGGGAAAAGAATTCAGACCGATTGGAAGGTGTCAGGGAGTTTAAAGGCGTTGTCATCGAAGCGTGGCGGCATGTGGTCTGAAAACGTTCAGAAAATCTTTAAATCGACCTATATCATCAAAATTTGTTGCTATACGAAGCAATGGAGCACCAAATGATCACAAAATCAGCATTTCTCTCTTTTTCGTTGTTTCTCGGTGGACGAATCTGTTCAGTGGCTGTATGATTTTGCAGAATGGTATAAGCGCCATTTTCGAAACAAATTAAGAAAAGAATCTTCTATGCTTCGTGGCTAAAATTTGGTATGGATGCGCGAATGCGCGTCCACACTGGCTACATCTTTCACTTAGAGAATTTTTTGAATCACTCTGGGAACAGAGTTTTTGGACAATTTATAGGTGGCTGTATAATTATGCAGACCACTGTATATCAAATAGTAGAATGCCAGTGCGGGACCAGATTAATGCGATCTCTGCTAGAGTAAAATGAGCGAAACTCGAATTTCAAGTATGATTAACTCGTTGCTGATGGTTTTTTGATGCTATGAATTGCTCTCTAGTTCAGCTCTTCTCGCAACAAGGAAAAGACGGAGAACAATCAACATTTGGGGGCGGGCTCGATTAGCGATTGTAATTCATCTTCTACAAACTACGATGGCAAAAAGTCAAATGACAATTATTGTTCCAGACGTTGTAGTCTTGAAATCAGTGGTTTCCCTTCTATTCACACGTTATGTGCACTTTGCAGTAGAGTTACACCAAGGCAAAAAGAAAAGCAGCTTACTGGAACCTGACTTGTGTTGCAAACAAAGAACCTTCCGGGATAAACTGAACGAAAACTGAAATTTCTTAGGTGAATACGTCTTTAATTATCCTTAATTGCAGACAGATGACCTACTTCTTGCGGCCAGCATGGCAGCTACCGTTTTTAATGTCATGGTCATATTCTGTGCAGTGAAGCTGTTCAAACGAAGTGGTGACACGATGCATTTATTCATTCTTAATATGACTGTCGGCGATCTGATATTAACTGGTAACTTCCTCCAGAATTTTACCGTTTTTTCCGTTTTGTGATTAGCAATACCCAACTTATTACATATATGGCAGCAGCTGGAGGTATCGAGTCAGCGAACTGGGTTGGCCATTGTTCTGTGCCATTGGGACAGAAAATTCGCGTCGCAGCGCGGCGTGCAACGCGATGGTTGCGAGTTGGAGGCGCCGTATCAGTTGAGTCCCAGAACTGTGATGGTTCTGTACGCCTTATTTCAGGCGTAATCGCTTCAGGACCCAGCTTATAGCGCTCATAGCTCGCACCCATCGGATTTTCTGTCCCTATGCACACATCCGTCAAGCTCTGATTCATTTTTTTGGGTAGCGCAATCGATTGAACACAGTGTTTGCCCCTTACCAAGCTAGGTTGATCGGCATAGGGATGTTGGAGTGAAATCCCGTCCGAACTGTCGCGTACGGGGCACTTATTGTGCGCCATCTCGTTTTGACATTATGTTACAGATCAGTTTTCTAGCTGTCTCTGACCGCATTATAATATTAGAATTTTTCATTTCTGTAATCATTTAAGATTTCCTTTTCTGACAATCCACTATTGCATATTGTAAGGTTTATCCGACTTCATACTCTGCGAGCGGGACGAGAGTGCTATCTGATTGATACATATGTGATGTTAGAGGCAGAGATCGCACTCCGTCTCCATGCCCACCTCGCGCTGTGGGCCTCGCAAACGGCGTCAGAGCAGCAAAGTATGAAGGTGGCCTTATGGTCGTAAAGTCTTAGTGGTTGTGGATTGGTTGGGATATTTTAATGAATCTGTCTCGGCGCAGACCCACCTATGATGAGTATCTCAGAAAAGGAAAGCAGAAAGCAATAGAAGAGTTCATATTCATTAGTAAAGAGGGCTACGAAGAGTAGATGCCAGCTTAGCACAGCTTTTAAGCTGCGTTCATACTCTGCGGTGCCGGCGGCAGGGCATGGCTGCGTCTCCGCCTGTGTCACCATGCCTCGTTGCCTGCATCGGCTCTGCACCTGCCTCGTGCCACTTTGCCTCGCTGCCTATAAACACAGACACGCCCTACCGGCGCTGATTATGAACGCGGCCTTGACTGCGCGCTGCCTTTCAAGCGTCAGCAGCTTGTTCGTTACGATACAACACAGAAAAGCAGTTCATAATAATACAATTTTCTTTATTCGACTTAATGACCGAGTAAGTCAGTCAAACAAATCTTTTGTTGGTCAAGCTAATCCATGAGGCTACAACGTTCCATACAATTCCCTTTTCTCTATATTTTATTTTCAGTATTTTGTCATCCGAACGAATTGCTTATACGAAAACACGATTTCCTTCAACAAGTTCACTTATGTGCTGTAGTTCATTATTTTAACTGGACAGGATTAGCAGTCTCTGGATTATCACTTACAATGCTGAACATTGATAAGGTACTTGCATACTTTTGATGAAGGCCCATTACATGTGTGGGTGTGGGAAGAACGCTTTGTTGCGGATCCAACCAATCAAATTATCCCGTCACACTCTCCTCTCATTGGCGGGATCCGCATTAGTGGATCCTGTGAGCACCTATTTTCATGTTCCCATAGTTTTTTATAGCATCGAACACATATCAGTGATTCCTGATTCATCCATGAGATGAGGCATGTAATGTAAAAAACTTTAGTACGTTGATTTCGTTTAGCACTTCCTAATTACAGAAATTCCTGATTTTCAGTTAATTTATTTCCGTTGGCCACTTAATTACGACAGGTCAATGTCGAAACGAAGAGCTGCTTTATTTTGTCTTCTCATTTGGGGACTTTCTGTTGGGTAAGCTACTTCGTTCTATGGACCAAGTAACCACGCACTTAAAACAGTCGTAGGGGTAGTTAAGGCCGCATATCAAAGGATTATCCAATACGAATGTTCAGGTTCATGCTAATACAAAAGTGAAGAAAGAATTAAGGGAAAGGATAAAACCCTAATGGATACACCCCTTTCCCAACGTTGACTTCAAAAGAAGGCGGGCTCTGTCAGCGGAAGGGACCCGTCAGACATGTGCCAGCCTTTGAAGAAGACCGCTCTTACAAAGTCCGGGGAGCTCCTTTTTATCGGATTCGCCACTTCCAGTGTCCCCGGTCCCGCGGCCTTTTTTTTGTTGACTCACTTTTGGAATTCACATCACTCATATTACCCCTACCACTGTCTTTAAGTGTCTTGATTTTGATTTGATGTCCAATATATGGCACATCTGAAAAACGTAGTCAGCACTCTCATATTTATCAATCTTATAATTATCGATTCAGGTTTATATCCTATTGTTGGCTATTCAACATTGTTTATATTCACTCGTTTGATTGCTCTCTTCAGATAAGTTTTGAACATCCCACCTTTTCGCTCGTTTCACCGCTTCGCGTTTTATTTAGCTCTCGTCCCAAATCTTTAGGAACCCGGGAGTGTTTCGTAACTTCCATCCCTCAGTTAATCGTATTCTGGGTTGGCGGACGGGCGAGAGGGGTGTGTGTACTTACGACAAATTTTTGCGCGGCCGCGTGCGACAAGCGGCTCGGCGTTGCGAGTACCAGTGGCAGGGCATAGCAGCGTTCAAAAGGCAGTGTGGAATGGGTGGAAGTGCAGAGGTGACGCAGCCACGCTCCGCCGGGCTCCCAAGGGCAATCGATTCGGCAAGTCGTACTGATGGCGCCGCGAAGGCGACGTCGTGAAGCGAATTTTGGTTGTAATTACTCACACCCGGGGAGAGGGGGAGGGTCGTGTGTACTCCCGGAATCCTCAACCTGCAGTTATATCGTGTTGTGAGTTGGCAAGGGGTGAATTCATTTCTTGAAAATTCCCTCAATGCAATGTTTAAATGTGTGGTCTGTGCCAGAACTATCCAACTAGGTCAGCTCACGCGAGGAGGCTTCGGTCTCACCCATTAGCTAGTAGCTGGTAGCGACGAATTGGTGTTGCGCGGTGACTTAGAGGGAAGGTTCGGCCCACATCTCTCGACCCTGGTACCTGTAGTATGTAGTAGTTCCATCATGATACAGTGTATCAAGGAATCATTCATAAGTCTATGCTTGTTTCAAATTACACGCATTCAACGAGTTATTCAGGTTTACATGTCACCGGGTAAAAAATTCTACTACGAAATATTTCTTATACTTTTCTGCGTGCTGCCAGTGACGTCTTCCTTAATCGTCTCCATATATTTGTTTAATTTGACGCGGCAGAAACGAAATGCTGGAAGTGGTGGCGATACATCAGCATTCAAAAACAAGGTTCACCTTGGTTATCGTAATTTTTCTAGTTTTCGTTTGTAATGTTTTATAATTGTACAGGTCAAGTCGTTAGTCTTCATCTTTGCAACAACAGCTTGGACATCGTGCAGTTTGTTGCCATATCGTATCATGAACCTGGCCAGAATACATCTTTTTACGTGAGTTTGAAGTCAAATAAAATGAATTAAAGTAGCGACAACGCCAGCTTTAAATATTACGCTAAAGTCAATGGATGGAAATGAAAATGACGGGAGGCGTCGCCGCGACCCATGGGATTGTGTGTGTATCATCAGGACAGACTTCCTTACGCGGCTCGCTTCATCCGACGGCACGCGTGCGAACTAGGGGCACTGTGTATGGTTGGGTCTCAAAGCGATTACCTCAAAGAAGACGCCTTATTGTGGGCATAATCGCACGTCGCGTGGTCTGATCCTCCCCTGAAGGTATACGGGGGTGTGTCATTAGGACAGAGAATTCGCGTGGTCGTGTTCAACGCGCGACGAGATGTTGCGAGATAGGGGCTCCGTGCTGGCTCGATTACGCCTGGAATAAGGCGCAGAGCAGCATCATCGCCTAAGTACCCTTCCATTACGGCGCGCATAGCTCGCACCATCGCGTCGCACGTCGGACTCCGCAACGCGAATTTCTGTCGTAATGGCACACACGCCGTACACACACCATGGTGTGTGTGCGAACAGAATCGATCTGTGTAGGCCGCTTTCATACTATACCGTAGTAGCGGCGGCAAGTAGTGGCGTCCATAGGTAGCGACGAGGAGGGGCATGAGGCGGAAGCGCAGAGACGACGCAGTCGCCCTGCAGCCTGCACCGCAGAGTATGAACGTGCGTAGCGCGCGCTTGCTGCGCGCGCTGTAATCTAGTCTCGGCCACGACATTCTTCCTCTTCTAACATGTGTTAAATGGTAGATTTCCCTTAGATTTAGATATTGCACGCATCGTTCCTGCCATCACTTCTCTATTTAAATATGAATAACGCAAGTGGCAACTCGTACCTATCATGTTCGAGGTCGCCACCTGTCCATTAACCCGGTAGCGGTTGTTAGTCTTGACCGTCCCTTGACCTTTGTTGTGGAAACTCTAAGTGACCTTGGACTTGCTTGGAGTCAGTGCATTACCCAACCTTGAAAGAACGAAGTCATTGTTCAAACATAAGCTGGCCCGCGCAAGTACAGCGAAGTAGAATAAGAAACATTTTGTAAAGTGTGTTCCATGCAAAGTAGTGAATAAATACGTTTACTTGGAGGTGGTCAGAGCTATCGTGTGAGGGCAAACAACTAATGAACTGGATAGCATGGATTCTGATTTACCTTCTAACTATTAATCCGGTAACGATTATAGTTTGTGATGTTTTTGCATAAATAAATACAAAAGTTCCAGATTATTAACCCATTGATTACTTCATTAATCTACGCACCATACCGTATGACTATAAAGAAGTTTCTCGTCAATATTCCTGTAGGTAATCGACCCTTTTATAATTATCAGGGAGAACAACTGCATCTGGACAGCAGGTACGAGTTTTTTGAACAGTTTCGTGTGTTTCTCCGTCTTTTTTCTTCCTTTTTTTTTCTAGAACTACGGACGCATATGGCATATGTATTTTCGAGGTGTGCGTCAGGCTGTCCAATAGAGTCATCGCGCCCCACGAACGGCGTCGTCGCACTCGCCAAGTGCCTTGCTGGTCCCGTCGTGAATTGACCACGTGTTGTAGAGCTCAGCCTCTTCGTGTGATCTGACCTGACTGGACAGTCCTGACGCACATCTGGGTCGTCAGTGGTAACTGCGCGCTTGCGGCGTTATCGCCACACCCCGTCGCCAACAAAGGGGCGGAGACGACACGTATCTCATCGTTCGACTACTAAAGACGACTCGGCTTATCCCTCTCCTACGACGACGTGAAATGCGCCTTTACACCGTGCACGAAAAAACGATGCGCTTCCCAACCTTGATTGCAACTGACGAAAATACAGAGCTTAGTAAAATTTATTAATATTAGCTCAATTATAGCTTTGCATCGGTCCGTCGCAGCCGCAATCGTCGCTCCTCGTCTACAGAATCGGCCAGTCTGAGGCAGTCTACTGAGGTATGATACAAGCTTACGCCGGTTATTGGTTTCATTCAAAATATTATCTACTTCCATAGGTGAGGATGTCACTGGGTGAGCCGTGGACACCTTCAAAAAGTCCTTCGAAAGATCGCGCAGAACAAGAATTTTCTTTTGATAAGAAAGTGGATGTTATCGCCGGAGATCCACAATTACGATGAGGTATTTTGATTATTCGTCCATTCTTCTTTGTGTATCTCGTTCCTCTTCGTCTGCATCCTCGACATGGACCTATAGGTATCGCGTGAATTTGCGCAACGGCGAAACTAGAGCCATGGGTGTGTGCTATCACGACAATGAATTCGCGTGGCAGCGTGTGCCGCGCGACGTCATGAGTGCGAACTACTTAGCATTGATTCTGATTCGTATTGAAGGTCCTGAAACGATTACACGTTGGATAAAGCGAAGGTAGGACCCAGTCATGACGGCGCCTAAAGCTCGCACCCGTAGCACGGCGGGACGCCGCGAAGCGAATGTTGTTGTGCGTCCGTCCGTCTCACCGTTCGTCCTTTCGTCCGTCCATCCGTCCCTCCGTCTGTCACGAAATTAGGTATTGTATAAAAAAAAAAGACTTGTGAAGATGGGTGCAAGAGTGGTATGGGTGGTGTATGGGAGAAGAAGTAAAAACGACACATGAACTATGTTGAGTTCCGCCGAAGCGTGCTCTGAAACGTCCGATCCTCCAATCGAAAATTGTTCGCTTGTTCGAAAATGGTCCAAACGTGAGGACAAGCTGGATTTAGGTCAGCGGTGAGTTTCTGAAAGTCACGAAAGAATCCTAAGCAGAGTAGGCGGGCCGTGCCACAATAATTCATAACTCGTTTCCAACGCAGCCTAAAGACTAGAAAAAATTTAGTAGAAATGACCTATTCCGAACTATCTTGTACACTCCAACAGTGAGCGGAAGCCCGCCCACATTGGGCGGAGCATGTCATTGATCGTGTGGGACGCGCTCTAGTATTGCAGTTAGTTTAGGCAGTGGTTCAGGGACAGGGAGAAAACACTCAGAATGAGCGGGGACCGTCCACCATGGACGGGGCGTGTTACAATCTGTAAGTAAAATCTATAGAAAAATCATTTCCGATCGACCCACTGACGCCCATGATGTTACGCGCACAGTATGTGCGCCAGCCAGCTGGTACTTTCAAAAAGCTTTTTTGAAATACGTGCCGTTACTGATATCTATTTTTTCAGTGTCAGTAAAATATCGAGCTCATCCGTTGCCCCAGCTCAGTGCCACATATCTTGCCCAAGTCGTCGGCCATTGATTCAAGGAGATCGTCGTCGTGCATTGCCGGATTTGCCACTAATTAATAAAATGACTAATTCTACATAAGTATACACTACCCACATTACGTTTACACACGGCGGTGACGAATTTCCAGTGTTGGCCGAAGGCTCAGCTGGGTCTGATACTTTTTTTAATTTCCAGTGGTGGATCATCTCCCAATTTGGAGCATTTCCAAATATTGAGAAACAGTGAAATTTTATCTCAACCTTATTGATTTCGACTTTGATCACAATTAGAGTGTGAATTCAAGAAAAGTAGGAATTGGTAATGGGGTGAAGTTGGTAGCTCGTAGGTTTCAGCTAGCAATAGTTACTGAAACTGGTACGTACTCAGGGATTCTTCTGGTCAGCATTGTGTCATCACTTCCTCCAAAACGTAATGCGGGTTAAGTGCTATACATATGATGAACCAGTATTCAATGCTGATCTTGCCAATTTTTTCGCTATGCTAGTTTTAATTCGTTTTCATGGATTAAAGAGTGTTTCAAACTAAATGAACGTTTTTCCGAAATTTATCTCTTTCATGGCTCTGTGGTGCTATTCTATAAAGGCTTTTTCTCGTGACAATATTGAAGATTGCTTACGACGGCCTTCAAATTCACTTGCTGTGTTGCTGTTGTATTTGCAAAAAAAACAAGTATTCCTATAATATCATTGTCAGAATATCGCTGTTACATAACCAGAGGGTGCGTCCAATGTTTGACACTGACCTTCCAACAAGTACTGTAATTCCTAGAAGCATGAATGAACCAATATAAATTCTTTCCGATGCATAGGTCAAAATGTCAGAATAATATTTTTATAGAATTCAATAGGATCGGGTGAGAGAAGGATCGTTAGGCCGCGATCAGACTTTGCGATGCCGGCGGCAGGACGTGGCTGCGTATTCTGATGTCTTTAAAGGAACCGGAAGGGGTCCGAAACGAGAGGAAGATGCAAAGAAATGAGCATTTTGTAACGAACACTGACGGTTAGAAGCGATAACCGGCGAAAAAATCCGGATTCAAAAGCGTGACGCTGCGGTGTGTATTCGCATCCCATTCGCATCCACGCATCCCTTTCCGAGTTGTCCGCTGTAAGAGACGGGCCGCGGGCCAACGTTAGTTGTAGCACCTGACTCGCAACGCAGTGGAGTGGCCCTTGCCAACTACATTAGCATTCATGTAAGTACATCTAGAAACAATATAAGAAAGAACAAAGGAAAAAGTAAAAGGGAAAAACAAATTTATAATAAAATGATCTCCTCTTGGCACCATGCCAAGGCGTCAAATTGGCGCGTTTGTGCAATGGCGACCACTTAAACTCGTCTACACTACGTCTGTTCTACCGTAGGCCAAAATTACCCCCCTCCGGTGTCTTTAAAGCCACGTTCATACTTTTGCGGTGCCGGCAGCAGGGCACGGCTGCTTGTCTCTGCGTCTCCGCCTATGCCACCCTTTTAAATGATTAACTGTGCAGGTGGAGATTTATGATGTTAGGTGGTCATTGATAGGAGGTGGTGAGTTCGCGGAGATTGTTCTGATATTACTATTCGGGTGAGTGCCACCAGGACAGAAAATTTGAGTGGCAGCGAACGGCGCGTGGCGCAGTGTGCCATCTAGGTATAAGTTGCATATGTTTGTAGACGCTCTGGCGATCTCCTTACGCAGTTTCTCTTGATAATTTCCTGGAGAAATCTTTCGCGGCTCTTTTCTGGCCTTGGTTTGCCAACGTGTGTGTAAAAATATTATGTCGTCCCCTACTATATAGGAACCATCACGCCACTCGAACAATTCCCAGCGTACTTACTCCGTCCGTTCATTCGCAAAACGATCAGAACGCGAACCCGCTCGTCTTATTCAGCAAATTCGGTTTGATAGCAGGACTGCTCGACGAAACTGGATGTGTGCCATCGGCACAGAAAGTTAGCGTCGCTGCGTCCGACTCGCGATGAGCAACGCGTACGAGCTAGGGACGCCGAATATAGTTGGGTCCTAAAGCGATGGCGGTGTCCTACTATTCAGATGGCACGGAATAAGAAAGTGCGGCACTGGGCATTCGCGTGCCATCACAGTGCACACACTCCAAAAAAAAAACTGATCTATTTTGAGTCGATGCAGACTCTTTGAATTAAGTAGAGCAGAGTAGTACCCTTAGCCTTATAATATTCCACATAAGGTATTTTGCTTAAGACATTTGAAAAATTTCAGAAACGCAACCGGAAAAATAAGGAAAATAAGTGAGGAAATAAATGAAATAATGAAAGTACACTTATTATTGAACCCGCAGTTCTACCACATCAATATTTTATTTCATTTTTTCAACGATTTTATAATCTCGGTAGCCGAACTGAGCAGTTGCAATCGAAATAATCAGAGGAGAGTATTGCAGGTGGCTTCAAAATGTCTAGAAATTCTTTCTGATGAACAATCAGTGGGCAGTACATATTACCACTGAATACCCATGTTCAGGCTTCAAAAAAGGCATGTAAGTAGGCACATTCAAGCTCATCCAAGTACACCCTCATCGACCGCGAAAGATCAGGGAAAGGGGGGATCCTAGATAGTTTGATGAGAAGAACCGCCATCATATGTATTCTCTTGGTCCCAGCTGGGCTTGTGAGCAAATAGATCAAGTGGATACGTAACATTAAGTGTTTCTGACAATACTTCCTCATTCAGATAATTTGTTCTTATTTACGCAGCATCATAGGTATATTTTGAACAACACATTACCTAAAAATGAAGTAAGATGTTCATCGGAAAAAGTAAACAAAGAAGCATTTTCTTAAATTAATAGCCAGCCGGGTGGAGATTATCCACAGGTGGCGCACACCCCCTCTCATGGTGCGGGGATCGAATCGTATCGACACTCGCCCAGGCCAGCTTCCATCCTTCCAGGGTCGGCAAATTGGTATCGGACTCGTCTGGGAATAAAATCACTGACCTGAACTTCGGCTAGCCTCCGCAAGTCATTGTACAGGCCACATCACATTCACCAGCTATCACGACTCTGGATGGAACTACAATGTGCGGCGCATCCCAGGAATGGATTGACTAACGCCAAAAACTTTATCCTTTATCCTTTTTCTCGTTAGCCAGCCAGTGAAATTTGATTTTAGTGAAAGCCTGATAAGCCCTTGTTTTGCTCTTTATTGATGGCGGAACTTGTTTTGCATTCAAGCACGGGCCTGCGCATTAACCATCACATCGCCTTGAAGGCATCACAAAACTGCCAAGTTTTCTGGCGGCAACGGTCGATTAATGCTGTTATAATGTTGATGTCCGAGGTGCACTTACCATGCCCTCCGACGTCAAATCGTTACCGAGTAAATCCCCGGATATTTTAGTCGGACACCACGAGATCTTCGAAGCGATGACTTTACCGTTGTGATCGTTCTGGTGAGTTTAGGATCTAGTAGGCCTTCGGTATACGAGCTCAAAGGTTACTGGAACCCATGTGCTTACGACGATGTCCACGGAAGGATAAGTGAAGACCTTTTGTTGCGGAGTACATTACCGCGACTTTTTGAAAAGGTGCTCTCTTATCTGTACGCTCTCCTCCAGCTACTACTCATACTTAGGACTAATAGAATGCGGTTCAAATGATAATGTAGAAGGCACCGGTATAGATCAATTTGGCTCTGGAATATGTAAGTGGAGAAAAACAAAACATGTCACTTAAAATGCGGAGAAATAGGAACGCGGTGACCCCTTGTCTTTTACGCCCCTCTGCATCACCGGTGAGGTAGATACAAACGAGCAAAGGGCTAAACCAGTCAGCCACAAACGTTGTTCCGCCCTCGCCGGCAGCTCGCGGTGATGCGAGTTCGCGGTAGTCCGTCTTCATAATTTGCGCCGGCAGGGCGTGGCTTCAATGCGAGGCAGCGAGACAGAGTGACGCAGGAGGAAACGCAGGGGCACGCAGCCACACCCGCCGCCGGCACGCAAGGTATGAACGCGAAATGAGATCCAACGCTGCGCTTATTCGATACGAATTTAGTCACATATACCCTATTCTGAGTAGAATGTTTGTCATCAGAAAAATGTATTCCTAGTTTTGACATTCTTTCTCCTTCATGGTGCCTTTGGGAACACCTACTCACGTTCTTCACATCTCGGGTCATCTTCTTATGTCATCGTTTTACTGGTTTACAACCTTTTCATGCGATTTCGGTGGGTTTAGATGGTGTTTAAACGAGTAATTTCTTGAAGTTCTTTCGTACTTCCAGGCTCTGATCAAGGCAATATCGCCGGAGCATTAGCGACCTGTGCAATGATTGAGATTATTTCAATCAAAGGCTCAAGTGTACCATATATTAGGTTGGTGCAATTGAAATTGCCGTTTCGGCCACCCTTCTAAAAGAACGTGTCTTTGCCCAAGACGCTTCGTTTGATACTTTAGTGTGGTATACCGATTTGAAGCTTGAGAGCCGGCCTTTACAGCTGTGCCACTTGTTTTTTCAAAGCACTCCATCTAATCGTTTTTCAGACCTTTAAAATGCTAGTGGAAAAAAGTCAAGTTCGAGCTATTTTGTTCTACGAATTCAAACTTCGTCGCAACGCAGCGGAAACAGCTCGAAATATTAATGAAGTTTTTGGAGAAGGAACGCTCAACGACCGTACAGCTCGGCATTGGTTTGAGAAATTTCGAAGCGGATGCGAGAGCTTCGAAGATGAGGTAAGAGGGCATCGACCTTCGGCGATAGACGACGAAGAACTGAAGAAGATCGTCGAGGCCGATCCACGCCGATCAACTAGAGAGATAGCTAAGGATTTGGAGGTTGACCACACAACGGTGGCTAGGCATTTACATAAGATCGGAAAAACCAAAAAGTCGAAAAAATCGAAAGGGACCCATACTCCTACACGACAACGCGAGACCACACATCTCTCGCATGACCTTGGAAAAGCTAAACGAGCTAGGTTACGAAACCCTACCACACCCAGCCTACTCCCCAGACCTCTCCCCCACGGACTACCATTTCTTCAGACATCTCGACAATTTCCTGAAGGAGAAGGTCTTCAGCAATCAAGGAGCTGCTCGATCTGCTTTCGAGGATTTCATTGCTTCCAAGAATCTTGATTTTTATGCTAGCGGTATGAGCAAACTTGTTTCTCGTTGGGAAAGATGTGTAGAATGTAAAGGGTCTTATTTTGACTGATAAACTTTATTTGGTCATGAGATATGTTGATTTGAAGAATAGCTGTGGCAAACGGCAATTTCAATTGCACCAACCTAATATTAATGCCGAATGATTTACCCTTCACCTACCTGCTTGCATTCACTTTACGACCTTTGGACTGTTCCATGTTCTTCTGTAATCTGGGTATCCCCATACCCCGCGTTGAGGACGTTGAGGACGTTAAGACAGTACTGGATCAACCGCATCTGCAAGGGCGCTTCAAACTACGGGACTCCGCCTAGTCGGTGGGTCAATCCAAGGTCCACAAAGCTCCTCCAGCTCGCACATATAGACCCATGGCAAACCAGTGGCACAAGTCCTGGGTTTTCACCCTACTACCATGTTCACATGGACATGTCGGTTGGGCAAGGTAAATAAGTCGGTACAGGTAACCATAATCTGACCGTGCATGCTTTCCAGCCATGCGCAGGAGTGGTCATCGAAGGCTCTTGTACACGCTATAGGTCACTGGCTAAATCCCTCGCCACCTGGCAAACGAAGGTGGCGATGGAATTAAGCCTGAGCTGCAGACGAAAACCGGTGTGCACCCGGAGGTTATTGGAGGTTATGACCTGTGCCTGGTGAGGTTGCAAGAGCATCACAGACTAGGTGCTGCACCTCGTAAGGGAGGGGTGACGCTGGAACTGTACTGTCAGCAGCTGAATAGGATTGACTAGAGTCGCAGTAAAACGTCCGAACCGTCGCAGTAAAACGTCCAAACCATTCTATGCCCAGCTCCACAGCAATCATCTGCATGTTGCGGGAGCGATTCGCCAACAGGTACTCGAGTAAAGATGAGAAGTGACTCCACCTACCGTGGAAGCAGGCAACCATCCTTATCTGCCTCGTTACAGCCATAAAAATATTCGGTGATTAACAAGGGAGGCCCATCAGGTCAAGGTGAGCTTTTTCAAAACGGTTTTTTGCATTTCATAGGGTCACATACATGGAGCAAAAAACCGGTTTCAAAATCGGCTAAATGGTTTTGGGGGGTCCAGAAAATGGTTGATGGTTCGATCCCCACTGAGGACAAATTTTTGCATTTTCCTAGTTTTCATCCACTTGTGCTCATGTATGACCACACGTGCAAAATGTGTGCAAAATCAATTTATATTATGTCAGGGAACGGCTATCTCCAGTATTTTTGCGTATTAAGCGAATGATTTGTTTGGACCTGCCAGTGCCCATAAAAAGGAAACTAGGGGTTTTCCCGCAAAGCACGTGTGATATTCATGCTCAGGGGGCCGAACTACCCTAGGTAACAAGTTTTCAGCCTAATCGAGATTTGGACCCAAACTCGAAAAATTGGGCGACCACTAGTGCTACTACTGCCATGGTAAAGAACACTCAACGAAAGGAGGTCGGTAGCCGATATAAGGAAACATTTGCTATCTTTTGCCATCGCATGGTAATGCTAGGTGCAGTTCACTTGAAATACGTTGATTCTGCACATGCTCCATTGAATTTAATCGAGGCTGCTAGTTGTTCGTCTGTACAAGTAGAGCAGTGACTGTGTGCCCATGTCCATCTCATTGTCTTG
The DNA here is from genome assembly GCA_963978905.1 of Trichostrongylus colubriformis. Classification (NCBI taxonomy): domain Eukaryota; kingdom Metazoa; phylum Nematoda; class Chromadorea; order Rhabditida; family Trichostrongylidae; genus Trichostrongylus; species Trichostrongylus colubriformis. The sequence continues at coordinate 9,093,174 of OZ022261.1, forward strand.
AGTTTGGGACAAAATCTTAATTTGGATAATATTTTGTATTTAGGGCTAATTGAGTCTCCTGAGCACGAATATCACACTAGTTTCGCAGGTAAACGCTTGGCACGCGTGCTAGGGGCGCCGAAGTGTCCAAACACGTTGACCACTGAAAGCTTGTAAATGGGGTCCCTTTCGTGCACCAGCGACGAAAATTGCAGTCATTTTGCATGTGCGCAAATAGTATAGCACTGGACAAAGAAAATCCAGAAATGCAAAATCGGAAACGTCAAGAGGAGTTGAACCGCAAACGCCCCCTCCACGGTGCCAATGCCAGTCCGTCCCACTGTCCATTCGGCCATCCACGCACTGCGAGAACTCTGTCCTGTGCAACCCCTATGAGTCTTCTTTGCTTCGTTTAGTAGTTACCATAAGCGATTCTACATTTTTGAACGAGCTCGCAGTGGTTTTGGCGTAGGTTTGAAGACAGTCTTTCGATGTTCATATACTGAACGCCGCAGCTGGAAAGCATTGCAGCAAACTGGTCAAAATTGTTTCTTTCTACGCAACTATTGGCACTCATTTTCTGGGCTCGCCAAAACCATTTAGCCAAATTTGAGACCGGTTTTTTGCTTCATGTATGTGACCCTATAAAATGCAAAGAACCGTTTTGAAAAAGCTCTCCTTGATCTGATGGGCCTCCCTTGTAAGATGACATCGCTGGTTGAAGACGTTTTTGCTGCACCTAACAACAGCTCCACGCTGTAGGCTCGAAAGGTGTGTCTGCAAAATGTTTGGAAGCAATGAACGTGATGGTGACTACCTAACGTCTTAAGATCATTTTTTAAACATAAATAAATGTTTGTTTTTCTTTGTTATGCCAACCCGAGGTTAGACGTGGAATCTTTATTGCCTAACGTTTCGACCTTCTCGTCTTCTTTAGGGGCCCAAGATTCCACCAGCGGAGCAGCAGCTTACATGTGTCAGTAAGGGCGAAACGTTAGGTTCCATATCTAATCTCGTATTGGCATAAAAAAGGAAAAACAATCGACAAGTTATGCCGAGGTTTCAACAAGGAAGAACATGGGAACTAGATGTGGTGCTTTACAAGCGAGCTGGAGCTTCCTCTAGAGCTTGATGACAAATGTGGATTATGCGTAAATCCACATTCAGGCTTGCAGGGTCAATATGAAGAAAGAATAACAATGGGAGCTAGCCTAAGGACGCTTTCGTACTTAGCGGCACAGGCGTCGACCGCGGCACTTTGAGGAAGCGCTCCGTTTATAACGCTCGACCGAACCACACTATAGTATGGTGATCGTGGCAAGATCCGTACGGTCAGTGGCGAGCTTGAATCTAAATGATGCAAGATTCGAGCGGACTTTCGCCACGGTTATCATAGTGTAGTCGGTTCGGTCGAGCGTTATAAGCAGAGCGCAAGAAGTATGAGGCAGGTGAACCACTCTCACGTGAGGTTCCCTCTTGGGTAAGAAAATTATCTCGGAGTTTCTAACTCCCGTAAGCAAAGAAACTTGCGCTTTCATTTGGAATTATGCATTATAATTAATTACTTTCAAATCAAGAATCGCGGTTTACTTCAGTTTCCTTTACTCCGAGTTCACCATTCAAAACGACCGCCGTCACCATTTCTCCATTTTCTTGGACTCTTCTACAGTCCTTATGCAACAGGTCTCGAGTTATTCTCATAGAGATTTATGTATATTATGTATACAAAAACTTGGAATTTCGCTCTTTGCCGGCCCACATTAGGCAGATGCAGCGTGAATATATGGGTAGCAGGAAAACTCATGTATCCGAGGATGATTTCTTCAATGAGTCTGTAAATCAGAATCACTCATGTTTCATGTTTCCGTACACAATTACCCCATATTCTACCTTTCTGTGCCGTGCCACTACTTTCCTTTTTACGACATTTCCAACGAATGCCACAGTTCAATAACTTTACACACACGGAAGGAAGTTGCGGTTTGCAAGGACGGCACCGCGGTTTGTTCCGATTAGTCGAAACGATCAATACAAGGGTGTCAGACAGCCGTGATTTGGCGTTGTTTGTCAGGCGGAGGAATGCCGACAACGGCGGAGGGTACGAATCCTCTAAGCAATTCTCACTAAGGGAGCGGGCAGTTTCGGACTAGCAGTCACCGCGACACGACAATGCGAGACATTTCAAGTGTCCCGTCGCTCTGCTTTAGTCCTTTCAATTTGCTTTACTCTGAGTTCACCGGTCAAAATGGCTACGCTCAACGATTCTCCATTATTTGGACTCTCCCTACGATGGCCCCTATGGGATGACTACTCCTACAACGTCTCGCTACACTATGGCAGAAACTGGTATTTTCACAGAGCAAGAAGTTTTGAATAATCTGTAAAGAAGGCATTTAAATTCATGGTTCTGAAATATCGCTCTCCTTTCTTGAATATTAATTGTATTAGTAGAACGATCATGAACTACTAAAAAACTAAAGGATTGAGTAATCCTTGAGAAAGATGTGCGCGAATGAGCTTGGAAATGCATGATTAACTTCAGCCAAAGCTCTTGTTGCGCGGCCCTGCACTTGGAGTGAAGCGATCATGAGATTCCACCACAGGTCCAACTTTCTGTAATCACTCCATAGGGAGTACTCCTCAAAAAAGATTGTGATTCGCTTGAGTGTAGATTCGTATAAGAAACTAAATTTTCTTTTGTGATTGCCTTGAATATTCATGCATGTCCGCATTAGGCCGCGTTCATACTCTGCGGTCGGCGGCAGGGCGTGGCTGCATGTCTTTGCTTCTCCGTCTATGCCATCCTGTCTCGTTGCCTGCGTCGTCTCTGCGCTTCCCCCGTGCCATCTGCCTCTCTGCAGGTGAACGCAGCCAAGCTATACCGACGCTGAGTATAAACGCGGCATCAGTGACATGGAAGGAAACATGCCACTCGTTCTAGCGACACTGATCATTGGTGCATTGCATGCAATAACCAATCCGATATATTCATGGCCTTGAATAAGGAGTCCGCAATAATCTCTAGGAATAAACTCGTCGTCTCTTCTGTTTTTCACCAGTGCTCCTTCCGCACTTTTTCTTTGATTTTGTGCTTCTATTCCTTTTCCTTAAGCTGTTTTTCTAAAAATGAACACTTGAATAGTCAATTTTGCACGATCATTTGCACTCTATGTCTATGCTGGGTCGTAATTGGACTCATGCGTTTAATATAATACAGAGGGAACAGCTTCATTAAGAGTGTTCTGATATGGTCTGCCGTCTCCGTCAAACCACAAATCGTCAGCGCATTTATGGCCTCCAGGTCTTGATTGAGTGTTTAAGCCTTCTAACACAAATGGACAGAAAGAGCGGATATCCACCAATGATCTACGGAGTCACGTTCATCCATGAGAGATCCCTGCCTTTTCCAATTTTTAAAATAGAAAGATGAGTCCCGTGGGAAGTGGCTCAAGCAGACTGCAGCTGTCAGCTGTTTAATAGGGGAAAAACAGCATGAATCATAAAAATGTCCTGGAGAGCCGGTCATAGTTTATTGAGCGCTAAGCTCCATGGGAAAACGCTCGTGAATTTGAAAGAACCCTGGTAATACTGTCCTTATTTGTCTACGTGCTTGTATTTGGGTTTTTCAACTGAGACTAAACTTTTTTAAAATCCTGATAGCAGTAAAAGGCGTCGAATTCCAGCTATTTCCTCAAATGTTTGAGATTGATGTTTGAAATTGACATGTTCTCTCATCAGTTTCGCAACTGAAGCGTAACTGAATCAACTTCAATCCAACAGATCTTTGATGTCAGCATCTCATGCTTGTTGTTAGGAGTAGTTGGTCGACTAAACATCGCAATCTGTCGCCGAGTAATCTCATAAATTGCCCCTAACGCCGCATCAAAGTATCGTCCGGCGGCTTTGTCCGATTAGTGTCACAAATGAGCGCGGTTTGATATTTCCACGAATTCCGCTCTGGAAGTACATAGCTAGCTAAAATAATGAAATTCATGACGAACAGGTGATCAGTCATCCTGGAATGTACTAGTCATCAATAAGATGTTTGCTATAGTTATCGGGAACTGTTTTTCATAACACAAAACACCTCTGACGTGCAGAAATGCTAAGTACACTTGTTCGGATGTGTTTCGTTAGGATTACGTGCGACGTGCGTGCGTGCGACGCGTTGCGTGCGAAGTAGCAGCTTCACATGTCTTTGGGTCCTAAAGCGATCACCGTGCACGGAATCGTCTCAGAAGCCAACTACCAAATCCTGTCGTAACGGTAAACATCCTAGTTGACCGGAACGCAATCACAGGTCCTATTTGCGTTCAGTGTGTGACCACTCTGATTAGTATTTGTGGGTCACTGAAGCATATATAATCCTTCATACTACTGTGCTGACAGTTGTCTGCTCAAAGTATTCTGTTGCACATAAATCTCAATAATTTCTTAATAATGATTTTTTTAATAATATGGTAATTGTAGCATAGATGATAGGCTTCCAAAGGAATCTGGCACTTTACATTCGCCGTTTTTTGCCAGGCAGTGAAATGCATAAGTAATTCCATCGAATTATATTCGCACTCGACCGCGGCGCTGCCTCCCCCTCAGCATGATATCGCTGAACTCCTCGCCTTTTCGATGTCATTTGCTGGAAACCGGTTTCATTACAAGTTATGGCATTCTTTTCACATTTCAATACAGTATGCTGATATATGGCTGATTTACTAGTTGGATGGCAATAATTCAAGTCGCCTCCATTCACTCCGTATCGCATTTTTGCTATCGTCTTCCTGCATCCCTTTTAGCTGGCCAGTCAGCCGATTGGTAATTTACCGGTTTACCCATTCACCTTCCTGTGTCTTCTCCGTTACTGTTTTCACTTGGGGGTTGGAGGGCAAGAACTAGTCATGTGTTATGTGTAACGTTGGCGCAAGACCGAGACGCGAATGGTGCGCCAGCCTAGTAGTCAACACTCGTCTGGCCAGGTCACCTCGACACTGCTGCGATCATTGCCTGTTGGTGATGCCTGTGACGTTGCACATTGTTATACGCCGTTTTCCTGGCTCTTGTGGATTATACCGGCCATCAAATTTCTGCCTACCACCACATGCATCATTTCCCCCACCATCACAACAATTACCCCACCGCCGTCCGGTCCATCGCCAGTCAGCAGCGTTTCGGAAATGAGTCGTGATGAGTGAATGCATGATGAGTTGTCAACTTTACTGCATGACTTCTCATTTCACTAAAATCACCATTTATCAATATATCGTATAGTGAACGCATGACCTTGATCGTCGCAGGACCCTGCTATTTACGTCCAAGTGATACCAATCGATACCGAGCGTATTAAACACGTATCATCTCTATCATCTCGAGCGACTGTTGCTGTGTCAGTGACGTGAAGGACGGATTGTGTAATGAATATCCTCGATTGCTCAATCCCGACGTATTATTCGGGTACAACATGTAATCACCGCAAACAATTTTTTCACATCGTCGTTGAACCTCAAGAAGTGGGCGTGTCTTCATCACTTGTTCAGCAGGAACTATCCTCTCTCATCATCTGATGTGTTCTTGTTTTCTAGCGTAGATAGCTGTTGAAATCCACGGTGTTTCACTGAAATCATGTGGACTCTGATCCGCAGCTGTGCAAAGTGTACATATCGACTGATGTCAATTTTCGTGACGATTATGTTCGTTCAGCAATGTCATCGGGTTTTGCACATGCCAGATGGTTGGTCGACGAAAACACAAAACAGTCGAAAATACATGTGATAGGGAGCACCTATACACATCCCCCCAGTCACGGCCAGTCGCATTCAACTAGTTCTCGTTGTCGTCGTCGTCCAGTCCAGCTCGCCTCGCAGTTCCATTTCTGTCCGAGCAGTCCGATTCGCTTATCGATTACTTTCCACCGTTTCAATTATAACTTCCGCTATATTTCTATATTTCTAGGCTAGCTATATTTCTAGGTCCTTAATCAATCAAAGCCATGCATCAGAAGAACTGTAGAGAATCCTTTGTAGAAGTTACGCATTACCTGTTTGTTCCATAGATTTTGTTTACTCTATGGAAAAATTGTCAACATTTTTGCATGAGATTAGTCGTACTTCATGTCCAAGGCATCAATGTTCCCGATAGGATCAGACATCACATGGGAATTAAGATGGATTAGGGCAGATGAAATTCAATTAAGTAATGCTATGGTGGCTGATGGAAGGCGAGCGGAGGCGGTCACTTGAATTTTCATGCAACAGATCAGTGATAAGATCTGCTGCCCACAACCTCTTATCGTATGCTTCCGCTTGAATGTTATGTTCAGTTCCTTTTCCGATCGGGCGGGAGCCGAGAGGATAGTGATACTTTTTCGAATATGTTGTAAAAAGCGTCATTAATAGTAGTGAAAACAGCCATTTTGCTATTGTCCGACGACATTTTCGAAGGTAACACAAATCGCAAAATATTAGCTGTTTTGCTTTAATTATTCCTTTGTTAATTAATCGCACGTAATTTAACTGTAAATTTTTTGGAAATCAGCCTGACCGCGAGTACTCGGTTCTAAATGACTGCTGTTACAAGGCAAAAAATTCGTTCAATTTCCGTTTTCACCTAAGTATTGGTGCGATATGAATGAACATTAAATTTAAATATGCTGCTGGTTTCTTGTTCCATTCGAATCCAATGCCTTCCTTTTCTAGCGCGCATCTTAACGTCTCAGTTTCACATGTACACTATAAACAGCCTCAGTTATACCCTGTTGTACTATTGTTTATGTGATTTTGATACTGAGGGGGGGGGGGGTAGTGTAATGACAAGTCGCGCCCCTCTTCTAGGATAGTACGGTGATCAAATACTGCAGCTATGCCTATACAGGCCATGGAAAACTTCCAGTTCTGCGGAGTGGGTGAATGGTATCAAGGCACTAAATTGTGCATTCGCTGGGTTTCTCAGTTTGCATAGGGAAATCGCATAAAATATTACCTTACAGCTTCGAATAGAAGAAGAATGCGTGGCGCATTCTGAAAATTTTCTTTAATGCCGAGTGGTTTTGTGCTTTTATCGAAACCCTATTCTTCAGTCGTCTTTCCAAACCTTCAATTTAAGTGTGAAATGCGCCATACTATTCATCATTCCCTGGAAACCAACGCTATACCACAATTTTTTGGTAACCATTGGGTATCGTGTGGACAACTTGCGTATGACTAATTCTCGCGAGTTATCGTTCCTGGCACTGCCTAGGGTAAAATGAATGAATTCCCTGGCAATATTCCATTTCATGAGTTGCATAGTCACTAAACTTCTACCATGTGTGGTAGCGGTGTTTGAAGTATACTTTCTATCAGCTGGTAAGTGTAATTGGGGTTCTCAGGTTACCAGGCACTTGAAATACCAGTGATTTGCTTTTCTATGGATATCACGATCTCTGAATTATCTACCAATTGCAGACCGTGCGCATCCAAACAGGGCCTGATTGCCCCTTCTTGCATTTTCTCACCCTTCAGTAGCCTGTAACATTAAGCGAGCGAATCAACTCAATTGAAATTTCACGAAAAACGACGTGGTCGATTTCGCTAAATTTAAGGAATCATATCGGAAGTAGACTGAACTAAACTCATTCGAGATTTTGCTAGATATCCTGGTTTTAATGAATTATGATTGGTAGTGAAGATCCTTCTGTTCTTCAAATTTATTAGCATAGGCGTATTATTCAGTATGGGAAAAGTGTGCGATTATGCATTCAGAAGCTTCGCAATTTCTTGCCAAGCCGTCGCATTGATCTGTTGAAAAGTTTTCAACAATTTACATTACGTATTTGTCTTTTTCCACAAAAAGTGACCCTTACTGGAACTTTTTGTGAGATAGTAACAAGCAAAGTCAAATTAGCCTGAGTAGAAGAAGGGACGCCGAGGGAGGAGTAGTTGAAGCGATGCTTCAAATTCAGCATCCCTGCTGAACCAATTCTAGTCAGCGTTTTTTAGCATCATTCTCTATATGACGGTCAAAGCAGTAGAGACTGCCATTCCCTTCAGTATGACTTCATTGCACCCCACTTTTGGCCGTTTGCTTATTACAAGTGTCGAACACACGACGCGAGCGTACGGCGCCTGTGATTGGTGATCGTGGGCTATTCTCCAATCACGTTCGCTACTATATTTTGATCTGTATAGCCATTGTTTGCCTCTGCGCACCAGGTCACTGGAACTGAACTCATGGTCACTTGTTACTTTATCCACCATCTAACCAATCCTTTTAACATGAAAACGTTCATTCCACCCATCTTTCCATCTAGCTTGGATCTTACATGTCCACTCTCAAAAATGGATGTGAAAAACACACTTTGAAGCCACTGCTTCACACCTTGAAATCGAAGAACTAAGGGATTTACCAGAAATTCATGTGATTCGGGTCCGGTAATATTTGTAAATTTTTAGAGCCAAGATGACGTCGTACAAGTATATGTTATAGAACGCTATATATTTTATCTCCCTTTATGTCATGCAAAACGTTTTTGTAATTTGGAGCACCCCTGCAATTTGAAGGCTTTTCAGCTCTGAGGTGCGGCGTCCACACAAGAGAGGGTAATAATTGCAAAGTTTGTACGGCAGTCATGGGTCATTGATTGGACCAGTGCTATAAAACTTCCGCTTCTTCAGTTATATTTGAATTTATAAATTGATATGGTAGCAACAGAAGTAGAACAAGAAAAGTAGAAAAATGAAAAGAAAAAAAATGTGGAAAAAGGATATCGTTGTAATAAGTTAGGCTTAGAAGGGAGTTAAGATTGCAATGGAAGTTTGCATTTAAGCTAAAGGTGAAAGAATATTGCTTGTAGGTTTTTACTCGCCATTCACTCTTCCACTGAATCATCAATGTTTACTTCTCCGCTGCACGTATAGCGCTTACTTATGGCGCTCAAGCGTCAATGCTCTTCACTGCGTGCTTTCCCATACAACTGTAGCGCACTATTTGGTACTAGTAGGTGTCCTCTCTTCAGTTGTAATGTTCCCTGGAGGTGCCACAATGTCAAGAGGTACATTGATTGGTTTCGCTGCGCACTTGCTAAACAAGTCTTTCACGATCCGGACCGGCTGAGTACGTACAACGGTAGCTTGAGTATCCAAATTCTAAACCTGCTATCCATCGTATGTATTAAAGCAGAATTCAAACAAATAAATATTATATGAAGCCATATATAAAGTTGATGTGTTTGTCTATCTCTCTGTCTGTCTGTCTTTCTTTCTTTCTTTTTGTCTGTCTGTCTGTTTGTCTGTCTTCTTATAGGGTCGGCCGGGTTGACACTAATTTGCAACGGACAAGCTCTTTCTTTACTATTTAATATACTCATATCAGAAATCAACCCTGTACTGTACTGACAAATCGGTACCATTGACTTTTTCCTCCATCCTTTTGGTCCTGATTTGCTGGATGTACTCCTCTTACCACTCTAGAATAATTGTAATGAAAGTAAAATATCATTGGCACCACTGTCAACTATATATGGATAATATTGCTCAATATTCCGTTAGCACTTAATTAATGAAGTTATCGTTTAGTTTTATCATTTAATACCTATGATAATAATTAGACGGCTACTAGTAAAGCACTAAAGTGCTCTCCGATATCGAGAATGCTCATCTTGTAATTATAAATGTTAATTTTTATGGGGGTGGCAGGTGGACCTCTACGGTCGACGGTTTCAAAGGTTAGTCAGTATTTATCTAGGGCATCTTTCCCTTCTACGAACTGTCAATTTTTCTGTGAAATGAAATGGCGTTTGAACGAATAGTCCTCATGAAGTCTTCACTCTTCCAGACTCTGAAGAAGGCGACGACGCCGAAACGTCAGTCGAAATAAAGTGATTATCAATCTTGGTTGAAGGCTAAAGCATCCGAACAACCATTATTAAGATCATGCCAAGATTCATCGAAAGTCGTACATGGACATTGCTACGATTTTCCTCCGTCTGTAAGAAATTTGAGCATGGAAAACAAGTCCGCGCTCAAGCGGTTGAGAGAAGGAAAACTGGAACTGAAAAAGAATGGCAATTTTACGATGCCCGATCCCTTCGTAAAGGAATCCCTGGCATTCGTAGCGCTTTTTATTAGCTAAGTTTAATTCCTTGTTTCCAACCGCTATTTTCTATCCCCGTTTTGTTTAGCAACAGCTAAACGTGCTTTGCTTTCATATTGTCTAGTTTTTTTGTTGAAGGGCTCATCTAGCACTTTTTGGACTCCTCACTTCATTTCTCCTTTATTTCCTTTTGGAACCATACGAATCTGAAGGAACGCAGTATACGGGTCATTATGAAAAGGCTAGATTAGCAAGGAGAGGTAATGCTTACATGGGATTGGTCGCGGCATGTAATCCACCAGTCAGAAGCGTGCGTGGCACGCACTTTGCGCTTACCATTACATCAGCTCTTTGCGATGTTGGTGAAGCTATTTATCCACGCATTCTAGTACCATAAGGTTACTCATCTGTCCGGCTAATAAGAGATTACGGGTTTCGGTTTCTATTTGATAATACTATTGTAATGCACAGATGCGGTTTTTCAGAAGCAGTATAGGATTTGGTTGGCAGTACTTAAAAAGGCGTTGTAAAAATCCAGGCAGTGAAATTGCAGCAAAATATAGCCCTTAATTGATCTGAAGCCTATTGCAGACACTAAATCATGGCTATTTGAAAAAAAAAACCTGTTTTATTTTATTTGTTTGGCTTCTGCCTTGATTTCTGGTCAACAAAGGCATCAACGGCGACAGAGTTGGCTGCGGTGACGGCAAAACGTGAATTGCAAGGCTGCATCGAGCGTATAAACATGATAGTGAATTGCCAATCACTTCTTTTCACCCGCTTCTTCACGACTTTCCATTTGAATGGTTTGACATCCTTCTTTGGGATAGCTTATCCTGCTCGTTTTTATTTCACTTGTAATCATAATCCGAGTTGCTTTAAAATTTCAGTTGTTTGAATGAAAAGGGATATTCGATCCCCTCATCACAGCCAGTTTTACTTGTTTGTCTCGCAATTGCTATGTTTAGTTGGCAAGTTTTATGTGACAAAGGAACCGCCAAGGTTCTTCTTAGTCATCTAAGGTTGACGGCATTGCTCAAGAAAAGAGTTGCGATTCATTGGCCCCATAACAATAGGGCAAGACTGGCTGAGTCACAAATGAAATCACTTCAGAGTTCTCTCTGATTCATTGAGTCATATGACTTATCTTTATCTAATGTTAGCATTCCCTTTACCACATTCCCATTACCGTAAAACGACTTACCATGGACTGCAATCTTTTGCACAGTTACGGTCGCTCTTTAATATCGGGCACGATTCAACAGGGACGAGTGATATCGAGCATGAGAACTCCTGAACTCCGCGTTCTTTCCGCTTTAATGAGACTGAGGGCGTGCTAGGTAGTTGCCACCATAAGACCGCCTTAGAAGGTTGTGAAAAAGTTTAAATGGGGGCAGTTTTGAAACAGTTTCCACAATCTCACCTCTCAGCCAGGTTTGATACGGGACAACTAGAATGAAGCTCGTGCCCCCCACCCCCTTAATTAGATGCTACTCAGCATAGCATGCGTCCTCCTAGCCTCCTCCTGGCCCTCCCTCTGTGATGAAATCGAAGAGGTGTTTGAAAGGGGCGTCACCTATTCGACCATAAATAAAAACCGTGAAAACGTTTGGATGCGTTATTTGGCACCTTCAATGAATCGCGGCAGTCGTCATGTCACCGCTCAAAGGGTGTATATCGCTAGGACAGAAACGTCGCGTGGCCGAACACGGCCACGCGACGGTTCTGTCCTAGCGATATACACCCCCGCTCAAATTGTACCCCCCCCCCCCTCCCCTCATCCCTTCTAGCCAAATTTGGCACCATGCAACCGGAATGAGCGGCTTCATTGTCCTGTCGAGGCTCCTGGCCTCGCATCCTAACTCCGTTACGCCCTAAGTGATTAATCATATCATTAGGGCTTCTGGCCCCTGCTTCCCTATACCTTTATAGCTCTATCCATCTAATTTTATTAAAAAACATTTGCTGCTTTCAGCGTCCAGTCCGCGTTACATGGGATTTGTAGCTGACTAGCGACATCAATCTGTGGAATACCGCTTTATATGTGTTTCAGCTCGAACAAAGAGGCATGTAATCGAATCCTCGATCCCATTGTGCGGAGGCCAAAAAACACTTGCGCGAAGCCGGGATGTTCCCAGCCATATTTGTGACACGGCATCATGCAATGCTGATTAAGCGCTTGCATGAGAAGCTAAACATCAACAAAAACATGGAGGAAGAGGCGGAGGAACGCAAATGCGCAAAAATTAATTCCATGTTCCCTTTCGATTACCGGGTAAATTACATCCACAAGTGAACGACATCCTCTAAAATTGCCGGCTATCATAGGCCCCTGCTATCATAGGTCCCGGCTATCATAGGGCAAAAATGGTTAATACGCCTCGTAACCAAAAGGTCTAGATCTCTAGCTGGAGGCAGGATCTCTGGCTTAAATACGGCATTTTCAAAAATCATGATGAGTTTGCCTGCTGCAGAGTTAATATTGCAAAAAAGTGCCAAAGTGCTAGGTTCCGATCAATACTTGTTTCTGTGACGCTTCCGCTTCAAGGAGTTTTAATATCTTTACCTATGAAAGCTCACGAATCTTAGCGCTATATATGTACGTTACTTTTGTAATGAGGCTCATTGGCATTCTGCTGACGCGTAGATTCTTCAATGTTTTGGATACTTCAATCAATATCCATTCTAACCATTGTCGTTTGTTTCTATGTTTTGACGAACTAGGAATGTTTTCTGGAGCTTGGAGCTCCATATCTGTTGAAACTGACTGATCTGTGGAAACTGACTGCACTATTATTTTAAACCTTCATCTATGACTTTCATAAATGAGCGCATCGTCATCCTCTTGACACATCAAAAAGGTCTTGAACTCTCGATCAGTACTCATCCTACCACTTTCGGTTAGGTTTCATGTTTTGACGAAGTCAGAGCGTTACCTGTAGCTGGATGCTCCACGTCTTTTTAGATGACTGAACTTTCATTTTAATAATTTTCCTCGAAGTGCAAGGGAATTGTGTTTTAATCGGCCAAACCTCAAGCGTTACCGACACACTGAAGGCCACATGTTTCGCAAGTCACAGGGTGTGTTATACAGCGAAAATAAGTGGTGATTGGTGTGGGGGGAGGGCGGTGCAGTGTGGCGGCAGTGTGACAACGTTGATGAGACGTCAGCCAGTCATTCCCCCAAAAGATTGCTTTCTGGTTTTCAAACTTTGCGTCACGCCCTTTTCTATGCTTCATCAACGTCTTGCCGTGTTTCCGTCAAGGTCATCGACTCGTACATCACATTCGTTTTCGAGCACTGCTCATAAGCCCGCAATTCGAAGCTGACCCTTCTTCAAAGCATACTTATCGTGACCCACTTCTTTGATGTTTTTCGGTGCCTTATCTTCAGTCGCAATTGTTTATAGCTTGTTATTGTTTACAAATGAAAACGAGGCTGAGTGGATGGCCTTCGGTGACCTTTCCAAGATGCGACGCGTAATCGGCTTCTATTAAGAAATTATGTACCATTTTGCTTTGACAGTGACTTGCAAAGGTATTCTAATGTCACCGATTCTGAAAACGCATAAGGTAGTCTTCCTTCTGATTTCGATAATATGCGAGAATACAGTACTATCCAGAAAAATAGGGGGTATCTGTGCGTGCCATAGGGCAAAAGATCGCGTCGCGGCATGCGACGCGACGCGATCTTTTGCTGCACTCATATCATACACTTTAGTTGGTTTACAGTCTAGGTTGCGCATCTCAGAAGTCGTAATGCACTTTACTGTCTGAGTTTTCTGTCTCTTTTCGAATTCTCTTCGTCGAAGTGTAGTGAGAGCTGTGCTGAAACTAGTCCTCCCAGCTATACTCTTTGCTTTGCAGAGCTCCATCTTTGTATCCTGCTTACTTTTATGGTGCTTCAGTGTTTGTAAAAGTATTCACTCTATGAGTTCTCACCTTTGAAGCGACGTCGTAGAATGCTAATTCTCCATTTTATACGAAACACATCCCCCACAATTCGAAGATTTTCCAATCGACTCTTTACATGTAGCAGCCCATAAAAGGCAAATCGAGACCTGGACCACAATTACTAAATCGAATTTTATTTTGATCTCCAGCAGGTAGAATCTGGTCCAGATATTCCTTTAGCTACAACAATATTTTTCCGATTTTTCAGGATTTTCTGGGCCTTAGAGTTATCACTTTTGTTTTAATAGAGTGTATTTCTTGTACAGACTGCCCTCTACGCTTTGAGGATAGTTGTGTGTTACTTCCTTGATGAGTTCGCGATCTCACCGACGGATAAGTAGCATTTTGATCGATCACTTGGATAGCCGTCGAAACTCATTTAGATATCTGCCCACCGACATCCTCTTCCTTTGAGAACAATATTTTTATTATTTTGTTTCCGTTTTTGAGTACCTGTGTAGCTGAAAGCCTCATGTGGGTGTGAAGGGGGAAGAGGAGGGGGCAGAAGGGATTATTCACCAAGGACTCCCTATCCTACCTAGGCCTATGTAAAACCCATATCCCCTGTCTCGTAATCATTTTATTCGCTGTTTCCCCACCTGTTTTGGTTTGTTTTGATTGTAGATGTATGTAGATTCATATGCACTGGCCTTAAATGCCTCTCCTCTTATTCTGACGTTTTCCAATATAGCCACAAATTTATTGTGGGACTTAATGGCTAAGCTATAGGAACTCTCAAACACAGAATGCAGTTTTCTCAAATTTTCGGCCCGGTACTTTTTCCTCTAGTCAGCTTTATCTTCCGTTTCGTCTCTTGGACCATTTAATTATTACACATTCTGCAAGGAGACCGAGGAAAGCTCATTTAATCGATTTTGCCGGCTACTTGAAAACTAATGTCATCATTAATTTTGAGAACTTGGGACTATTGGGACCGGTTAGGTATGAGAGAGTCAATCCTCGTGTTTACAGTGAGGCTAACGGGTGACTCCTCCTGATAGCTTTGTGAGAAGTAATTTTAAAGTTTTTTTTTTGTGAGCATGTTCATGCCAAAATGTTCTTTTGTCATTGGCTAGTACGAAAGAAGGGTTATGAGAGTAGTGATGGGTCTGCGGGATAAAGGATAAAGTTAGGGTAAAGTTTTCGACTTTCATCAATCCTTTCTTGGAATGCGCCGCGCAGTCTAGTTCCATTCAGAATCGAGGTGGCTGGTGAATGTGACGTGGTTTACGCCTTATTTACAACCGTTATTTATCTAATGCATTTTTATTTGCGTACTTTGCGGTGGCCAGCCGATGTGCAGGTGAGCGCTCTTAAGGGCAGAAATAGAAAATCCATCCAGGAGCTCCTTCTTGTCCTGGGTTTCGGCAAGATTATACACCCTCTGGCTTATAATCGTTTCTTGATGTCATCAACATTGGTCTAGTATACTTCCCATATGTCCATGTGGCACCTCAATACCCCTCGGTTGCAACCTTTCTTCGATGGGAGCTTGTAAAATGCAGCGGTCTTCATTATGCCTTTCCGCATGTCCCAAATGTATTTGAAAATAAAATCTTCTGTGGAAGGTTATAAGTTCGGCAGCATGCCATGTGTCGTTTAAGATTTATTCGTTTTACAAAATGGTGTGTTCCATTTTGGGTGTGCTAGAATGAGGCTGATTCTGAACCTGGATTATCGGCAGGTCTACTCCAATTTTTCTTAGGTGGACCTATCATTTTGCCAGCCTAAAAATCGGCTCTAGTAAGGGCCTCTCTAGAGCGGAAAATCACCTCCGAATCAAATACGACTTGCTCCACAGAACTATAATTTTTGGAAATTTATTCGAAAAAAGCGACATCACTTCTGAAAAGACCTAATATAATGCCTTTGTAGCGTCTCCGCTTTCCTACTATTGAGAACAAGACTTTTGCCAGCAAATTTTTCATAACTCAGCGCAGAGGAGATTTTTATTCCATGACCGTGTCATTTTTCCTATTCTGTGACGATGACATCCCCCTCTACAGAATGAGCAGGTGGGCAAATACGCAATTTCTTCTGTGGTCTTTATAACTCTCGACATTCCCAGAGCTACAGCTGTTTTCGTGTTTCAAATGAATGTTTTTGATTGGCTCTGAGACTGATTGTCATTTGCGTACTACCCATCGTTCAGAGAAATTGTGACATAGAAAATAGAATTTTATCAGTAATCATCTCGTCTACCTCTCTCTCATGAGTTGCGACTAACTTAGCCGGCTCAGTAAGTCCAGTGGCCTTGACTTTGCGAATCCGCCACTTTTGGATTTAATTTTTTACCTTAATTCCTACCACTCGAAGTAGTTGTCCTATAAATTTGTCACAAGGCGTTCCTGGTCACGTTACCACAGTTGTCGGCATAAAAACGAATTCGGGGTCGTTGCCATGATCGAGAGGAGGATTTATGGGCTCGGCTGTGCCTTGAAGCCATGCTGATGAACAAAACATTCATTTACATGGAAGATTTCATTTAAGTCACCAACTACCGATCGATCTACCATTGAAGGCCCATCACGCGATAATCAGATTCGTGGCTTTCTTCCCCTTTTTTGAACACAACCATGCCACGCCCACTCAACAAAATCACACCTGGCCCTAGGCGATTAAATTTCCAACATGGATGGGTGGGCGTCAAGGTTGTGTTCAAGCAGGCACAATACCATGAGGGCGGGGGCCGATAGGTCAATTTTTCGCGCAGCCGCCCGCGGCGAGTGCGAAAATTCGACCTATCGAGTCGTTTGCAGCTTCATCTGTTGAAACAGCAACACAACAAAATCGGCGAACTTCCAAAAAAGCTTCCAAACTGCAATCTTGGAAGATCCTTCATGGTACCAGCCCATTTCGTCTTGAGCGGAATCCCAAACGACTCGTTCTGACAGCGCCGCGAGTGCGACGTCGCGAAGCGATAATTCGACCAATTGAGCCCCACCCACACCATAAGGATACACCGCGCAGACGCATCAAAGGTGCAGCCCGAGCAGTTACCCAAGTACCTACTTGTTCCGAAAAAAATAAGCCATCAATCTGATTATCGCTTAGTATGCCTTCAAGGGTTGGTCCAGGATGTGCCCTCATTTTTTCAAAGACCTGAGAGCCAGGTTAGAGTATATAATCATATGAAATGGTAGCGTTCGGCGTGGATAAATTCTTTCTTGGAACACTCCACACACTCTACTCCCGTAGTAGACGTGGTGGCACTTGTATGCAACCATTGTACAAAGTCTTCATTTTTTCACACCAATTAGGTGCCACTTCCTCGGTTCCGCGGGGAGAGAAGGTACCCTTGGTATGAGTGGGCTTCATTTATCCGGGAATCTCGTAAGTCTCGAAAGTCTCTTGATGTGTAGCTTTCACTCAGTTTCTCTGTCACTGACAATGAGTTACGTCGTTGCAGCTCATTTTTTGAAAATGGGAAACCTTCCTCGTGAACCAAAAAGGCAGACAAAATTTACTCGCTTTTCGTCCTGAGAAATGGTGGCTTTTGCACGTCTATGTCTCTTTATTTATCTGATGCATTTTTATTTACCGTACTTTTGTTTACTTGTCACGGATATCGAGTCTTTCGTCATTGCTCTACATCACTACTGATCATTTTTCAAATGCTCTATTGCAGTCTTCTCTACAGCGAATCAAAATGGCCATCGAAATGCAGCAAATCATTGAGTTAATCCTCTGCATCTTCTTACCGGTGAGTGTGTTTATTTCAATCGATTTGAAATATGGATCATATTGCAGCGCTTGTATGTTTGCGCGAGTCACCCTAGCGCTTTAGGAAGGATCAGGCTTGAAGAAAGCGTTAGCGTCCTGTTTTGACCTTTTTACACCTGGCATCCCGTGAGTTATAATGTGCCCAGTAGAACGTAATCAAATCTGAAGGTAAAGAATTCCAAAGAAGGTAAGGTTCAGGGCAAGGTGCGAAATCACCGGTGAATGTTCGAAATTGTCTTTTGAGGTTATCGCACACGGGGAAATTTGTGGGAAACTGAGAGGCATGTATAACACTTATTGTTGGTGTCGACCTGACGATTCTCTAACCCCACAGCTCGTCCCCGCCCGTTACCGAGGAGCCCGAGGTCCGTTCTTTAGTCCAAGCTCGTCCCTTGACTTGAGAGCTGTCGAAATGGCTGGGTGGCTGTGGGTAAGGTTGAAGTGCTCTCGTCTTCACTCTGTAGTTTCTTTTTCATCCCTGTATTGCTTCCTAGTGACCGGGTGTGTGCCAGGACACTTGGATTGGGACACCACGCCACGCGAACATGGTCTTTGCGCGTGGCAGGTACCTTGCTGGTCCTGGCAAGGCGCGGTCGCTGCCGTTTTGCGTGAGTTGTCCTTGTTCGGGTTTTCGACCTGCCCTTTCTTCAACCCCGTCTGCTCTTCATGCTCGACTCGGCGCAAAATAGCAGTGCTGCTCCTCTTAATGTGAATATCAGTTAGATTTTCAAAACAAAATTGGATTCAAATTAAATTAAAATTCGCGATCTTAGTGTTTCCTGATGGCATGGGGGGTTCTCTAAATCTTCTTTGGTTGTCATAGAATGTTAGGAAGGAATAAAGCTGAAGGGGGGGGGGGGGTAGGGGGTGCTAGGAGACACACCCTGCTTTCACTTGGGTTTTTGGTATTGAGCCCTTTCCGAAGGAGTTTTCTCAGGGCTTTGATACTATGATATTTCTTTTTGGGCATAATAAATAAATAAAAAAATATGGCGTGATGAATAAAATGTCTCTTTTTAGCCGTTGGCAATCTTCATCCACAGTTCCGACTGTAATATTCATGTGGCTGTGAATATTATCCTGTGTTTCTTCTTCTACTTACCAGCAATCATCCATGCTCTGTGGTACTGCTTCTTCCGCGGTTAAACACTCAAGATACAATCGATAAAATATAACTACCGAAAATGAAATACTTTTTTTTATAATGGAAAGAATCGTGTTATATTAATGTGCCCCTTGAAACTGTTCTCACAATTCCTTGCACGATCTACGAGCATTCACCGGACCTGCCTTCATCTATCACGCCTCGAATATTTGTGATTTATGGCACATTTGTATGGAAAGGAATAAAATTTTGAAAATAAATGACCGTTTTGTTATGAATTTGAACCGTCGAAAATACTGGTTCCTCCAATTTGATGAGAATGAAGGTCGTCGAGAGCGCAGACGGGTGTGGGCAGTTGCTACAGTAGCGCTCAAAAGTCTTCGGCGAAATGGTCTTTCACTTGGGGTTTTTCACTTGTAACTTTTTTGCAACTGCATCGATCTAAGAGAAATTTTAGTATGTTGTACTTGGAGACACTGCATACTTAATATACTATTTTGGCGCTCAACGGTGTAAGTTACGTGGTTAAATGCAATTTTTTGTTTTTGGAGTGCCATCGCTATGCCGTCCCGCTGTGCCGCTGCCATCGAAAGTCGTGGTCTTTCTACAATATATTAATATTCTCTGAGGCTTGCTCTTTTTGTTTTTGTAAAGAAAGCCGTTCCCCTTAAACAAGCCTTTTACTTTTTTTGGGTGGTCTTGTAGTAAATTCTTGTAAAAAACCATGAAAAGTGTCAAGCGGCACTCAAGTAGAAGGAAATGTTGGCAATAGGTTCAGGCATCACATATTAAAATTTTGTCAAATTTCGTCAAGTAGAAAAAAAGTTATGACAAAGGAGTTTTGGCCGAAGACTTTTGAGCGCTACTGTAGCTCATTTTAGGCTCAAGCCACTGGGTTAAAAATTCCTGCCGGTAGACGACAGACTAAAAATGGACATCTTTTGTGCGTGAGTTTGAAATCCAGTTAATATGCGTAAGCCGTCCAGAAGAGCAATTCCGAATTCGAAACACTAAACTGAAAGATCTAAAAATTAAGTGAAATAACAGATCTTAAAATTAAGTGAAAAAATACAAGTGTAATATGGAGTGGGTACCAAAGATGCAAAGCGTTTTCACAAAGCAAAACCTTGGTTTTACTTTTGGTTTACATTTTACTAATGCAATCACCAGTTAAAGGCATATTCCGCGCTCGCTGATGGGTGGAGTAACCAATTGACTCTCCATTGGTTGTCGGCGGTTGGAATGCGGTCTCTCCTCGCCCTATTGCCTGCAGTGGGCCGTGGAGAGACTGCCTCCCAACCGCCGACAACCAATGGAGAGTCAATTGGTTACTCCACCCATCAGCGAGCGCGGAATATGCCTTTAAGGAGATTCAAACCATCAGTCTCACTTTTCAACACAAATGCAGCATCAGTCAGGCAAAGGCAGAGGAAGGTCTGGCTGTCATATCCAGGTCCTGACTAATGAAAGTACAATACATGGAGTATAACGTCATTTAATGTGAGGGAAACATTTACAGAAATACCAATTGTTTGCAGACCATGTAGTGGCTAATGGCCGTACGAATTAGTGCTGAGGTTCGGATCTCGCCAAAGCATGCTGGCCTTTCCCATTCAAGGATAAGTTTCTTTTTTTGGCGCATCCTGAAATGCTGCTTGTGGACCGAGCCCTCTGCTTTGCTGTGAGCTTGTTGTACCATATATTCCGTCAAAGGAATGGGTGAGCCGCCAGAAAGCACATACGCGGGAGAATGGATTTATCGCCTGATTTCCTTCATATTTCTAGTACCACGTCGACCAGAATTAAAGGAATCGTCCACGAAAAAATGAGCTTTTTTGTTACCATATATTTATGTTGTACTTGCCTAATTAAGGTCGCATGAAAAGTCGCACACGAGAAAGTGGGAATTCGGCCAGGATACAGCTCCCCAAATCTTCGGGCGGGTGGGCGGGGCCTCTGAGTAAAGCCATACCCGACGTATGTCGAGGTTGGCAGCGGAGATTGTGTCTTTACGTAACTTCCTGCTCCTATTCATCTCCGACCGCGGAGCACGACGGGGTGGGCACTTGCTCGAAGGCCCCGCCCATTTCGCCAAGACTGTGGTGCTGTATCTCAGCTGAATTCACATTTTTTCGCATAAAAATTTGCATCCACCCACATTAAGCAAATACAACATGGATATATAGGTAACACTCATTTTCTCGTGGACGATTCCTTTAAGAAGTGGAAAACCTTTGCAACTACGACCCCCCCCCCTCCCCCCCCTCCCCTTAGGAGCCGAGCTTGCGGCATTTTGTCTCCAGCTACCTCGGATTTCGCCGTAAATTGTTGCCAACACTAGGATTTCTTGACTGGCACGCACCAAATGCGATCTCCTTCTCTCACAATCTCAAAACATAATCCCCTAAAGATTCGTCAACCACTGACGCTAGGTCGACTGTATGCCCTTTCTCGGTCGATTTGGTTTAAAGGCAGTATTAGGAGAAAGTCGTACGAAAAGTAAAAGAGGTAGAGAATGTGAAAGTCGAGATGCCTAGTAAGAGGACAGTGAAGAAACAACGGATGGAACTGGCCGAAAACCCGGGAAATAGGACCCCCTTTCCAGTGTTGATTCTCGACGCGGACGACCTATCCGTCAAGAGGCGGGTAGTCTGATCTAGTCCTTTGGCATATTGCCAGGTAAACATAAGGGAATGTTTGAAAATAAGACAGCATCTATTTTTTGGAGTGAGCTTCAAGCTAAAACTGCGGAAGCGCGCCGCAAAACCTTCGATCCTGCCGATCTCCTTGGCCGCTCCCACCCCAGTCAATCGGGAATTACGTCATCCGGAGGCGGGATCGACTTATCAAGAGGCGGGACAGATGGGGGGTTGCGGCGTTTTGCGGCGTTTCTACAGCTCGGAGGGGCGCTTTTTCATCAGGATTTTGCCACTGGTAGCCTTCTTAGGCTCGAGACTACCATGTGAGTGACTTCTTGTAGGGATTTCTCCATTACCACATTACCCCTAATGCTGTCTTCGAAGGAATCGTTCACGGAAAGATGAGTTATTTTGTTACCCATATAATGTTGCTTATACCTAATAAGGGCAGCATGCAAAGTTTCACTCGAAAAAGTGGGAATTCGGCCAAGGTACAGCTCCCTAAATTCTTGGCCCAGTGGGCGGGGCCTCCGAGTAAAAGCCCCGTCTCGTCAATCGCGGCGAGTGGGAACTGGGAGTGGGACTGTTTACGTAACATTCTGTTCCTACAATGCGTCTCCGGGCAGACGACTAGGTGGGCACTTGCTCCGAGGTCCCGCCCATCCGGCCAAGACTTTGTGGTGCTGTATCTAAGCCGGATTCACATTTTTTCGCGTGAAACTTTGTATGCTGCCCACATTATGCAAATATCCTACTATATATAATTCGCTTAGTATGTCTGTCTGTGTGTGTGTGTGTGTCTGTGTGTGTGTTTGTCCGTCTGTCACGAAATTCATATCTCGAGTCGCAGCAAAGCTGGGACGCTGAATTTTACAACTGATATAGGGGGTGCCAAGGAAACCTCAGCGGTGGTGGACCGAAAGTGATAGCAGCTGATAAGGGCTGATAAGGAGCCTCGGAAGGCAAATGTCACCAAATCCGTTTCGCCTTTCGGGTTGATCCTAAAGCGCTGACACCCATAGGTGTTTTGCGGGATGGGACGGGGACATTAATGGTGGATGACCAGCACTGATAACGGTTGATAAGATTCGATAAGGAGCGTAAAAAGGCTAGAGTCGTCAAATCCGTTTCGCCTTTCGAGTTGATCCTAAAGCGCTGACACCCATAGGTGTTTTGTGGGATGGGACGGGGACATTAATGGTGGATGACCAGCACTGATAACGGTTGATAAGATTCGATAAGGAGCGTAAAAAGGCTAGAGTCGTCAAATCCGTTTCGCTTTTCGCGTTGATCCAAGAGCGCTGACACTCATGGGTTTTTAGCAGGGTGGGTCAGGGACATTAATGGTGGGTGATCCAAGTTGATAATGGTTGATGAGATTTGATAATGAGCACGGGAAGGCCGATGTCGTCGAATTCGTTTTGTCTTTCGCGTTGATTCAAGAGCGCTGACATTTATAAGTGTTTCGCGGGATGGGGCAGGAACATTAATGGTGGGTGACCCGCACTGATAATGATTGATAAGATTCGATAAGGGGCGTAAAAAGGCTAGAGTCGTTCAAATTCGTTTTGCCTTTCGCGTTGATCCAGGAGCGCTGACATTCATGGGTGTTTAGCAGGGTGGGTCAGGTACATTAATGGTGGGTGATCCAAACTGATAATGGTTGATAAGCTTCGATTAGGAGCGGGAGAGAGGGAAATGTCACCGAGGCCGGCTTGCCTCTACGGCTAACAGTGGAATGTTCATATTCGCAGGTATTGTAGGGTACGGGTACCTCAATGGTGCTATTGGGTACAGGAGCCTCAGTGAAACTGATAACGGCTTACAGTGACTGATAAGAACCGTTAAGAATTGGATGGGATGAAATCCTTGCTAACATTGTACGACCGCTTTAGCAAAAGCGTCTGATGCGCAGTGGCATCGCGTGAACATATTTTGTTTATGTTCTGATATCACTGACCGATGTATCGACCGTTGAATGCCAGGCGTTCCAGAAAAAATGGTGCGTTTCTCTTGATAATGCGATCTCCATTGATAATCATGATACAACCTATTTTTGTGATAGCAAAGCAAGCGGTTCGCTCGGATTCATTTTCTAATGCGGTACTTGCAGCAACACTGGGTATCGACCGCTAGACTATGTAAAATTTCAAGTAGTGAAGCATGTTTACGAAAACGATAAACATCGATAAGCGGAATATGGCCTACCATCAAGGTGTACGAATTAGATTCTCAGCAAGTGATCTATTTGTTACCAATCGATGCAATCGAATACAGAACTATCGATTTCCAAACTACCCAAACTCCCAATGATGACCAGTTGGCTGGCGCACACTACTGCGCGCGATTCATGTGGATTACGTGCAAGATGTGTTCCATGCAAAGTGATTGAAGTATACCGAGACCAAAATGCTTTTTTATCACGCCATCTTCTCTGCTTTTTTGCAGTTCAATAGCTCAGCTGAAAGCAGAGGGAAGGAAATCTCCGCTCCGCTATGGTCGGGCCGAACACACCCATTTTTCACAACATCGCCATGAATCGCGCGCAGTAATCTGCGCCAGCCAACTGGTAACATAATATATGGGTAACAAAGAACTGAATTTTCCATGAACGATTCCTTTAACTATCCTTTCACTATAAAGGAAAGAATACAGGCCATTAAAATTTGGCCTATATATACACAACGAGGTTCAATATGCATTGTTTACGCTTCTTTTGTCCCATTTAAGCATAGCATAATGTGCCATTACAAAAACAAGGAAGCCATATGGATATAACACAGAGCATTAAAATTCAAAACATATAAAGCTTCCCAAGAGAAGGATAGAAGTACGGAATCCGAATTCCATTCGTCAGGAAACGAACCTTAGAATTTCAAAAATACGAAATTGGGATTGAAATCGTAAATAAATAAACACGTTTCAGTAAAAAGGAACAAGGATTGGAGCGCGTAATTCCGCGCACTTAGGCAACGAATTGGCGAATGTGTTCAAGGCTTTCATCTATAACATCGAAATGCAAACATGGACCAGACGATCTCGTTTAGGATTTCCCTCAACTGTCGCTGAAAGTGAGGTTATATGCCTCAGTCATCGACCAAGCGGCTAAACGAGCACGATTTGCGATCGCCACGAACCTGTTGAGGTGATCCTCTGAACGTTTTCCACACGTTCGCAGCTAAGCCGTACAACTTCTCCGTTCTGCTTTGGAAACCACCTCTGCTCGTAATATTCCACTTTCATTATTGATCGACGCCTACTAGGCAAATATTGGTGTGTTAAGGTCAAAAAATAGTATTATGGAGTTCCAAGTTTGCATGGTAGACCAGTTCAGGTCTGTAAATCAATAAGTTTACAAATCAATCAATTACTTTGTTTAAGCTGCAAGTTTCTAAGAAGGCGCTATTATGTAGGCACGAAAAACTTTCATGGGAATTACGATGAGGATTGGAGAGTGCATTTTCATGGCGAAGGTATTTTTTAGATAAGCCTTTGAATCGGGTGGCTCCAAGGTCATGGCAGCCACTGTTGATTTCACATCGATCACAGTCGATGGTAGAAATGGGCAGCTACCAGATAAATTTTCTTTTCGTTCAAAATTCCTTTGCCAATCGTATGCTTCTGAAGGAATTTTTCATTCGCTGTTATTTTTGCATCTTTTATCGTATATTTTATATTTCAAACGATTCTCAGTCGATATTATATCTTGGGAAATGGACTCGGGTAAGCGAGCCCGGTACGACCTTATAAGAAGGTGAAGCTGAAGGCATTGCATTGGTTTCTGGCCCCACTTTCTATTCCTATCTCCTATTTTAGGCGCGGGTTGGTCTGAGCTGAATTGTAGGATCTTACGGCACAGCTTCATTGAATATATCCCATCAAGTGTTTGGCTTCAGCTGAAGCTCTGGTGTTAATAGAATTTCGATTACTATTCAGTATTATATTACCATAAAAAAGATAAATGAGCGGGAGGGAGGGGATCTTTGAAATCTCAAAGAAATATCAAGAAGAAATATGAAACAAAGGTCAAAATTGTCAAAATTGATCGAAGGTGATTCGCCATTTCGAAAAAAAAACCGGAAATCAACAATTTCTTTTAGGCTAATTAATCAGCCTATACTTTTCCTGCTAACTTGGTGTTCACATTTCTTAGAGCTTTTCTGGTACTTCCGCTTGGTTCTGCCAGATATTTTGCAATAAAGTCGTAGAGGACCCCTGTTGAACTAGGCTCACAGTTCGCATCCTCTTTGGCTTTTATGTGATCTCCAGTCGGTGAATTCGTTGTGCAAAATTCTTCCAGGGTAATGATTTCTGCCACATCTAGACGATACAGCGCAAAGGCTTATTTGTCATATTTTGTGGGCGATTTATGTGAAGCTATTTAGTTCCTATTTAGTTTAGCTTCCTATTTAGTTGTTCGAGAATAATTGAGAACGTTCACATGATAGAATTTAGTAGCCTAAGTCATGGGGGGCAATGCAAGGGAGGGACAGTGCATATCACTTGGCAAACAAAAGGAGATAAAGGGAGCCGGCAATAGTTGGAAAAAATTCCGGCCGGCCATTGAGCCTCTCCTTTCGCCCGTCTACATCTTGTCTTACCGGCTAGTGATGCAGAGGAGACGAAAAGAAGAGGTGAGAATAGGGTTTCGAGCTTTTCTTCTGGTTTTTGACCATAGTGTTCCGTTTTTTCTACTGCTACTACTGATCACCTCGACTTTTTTATTCCACGCTTATTCCATAATCTTTCCGAATTACCCTTAACGATGTCTAGAGCACACCTCGCCAGAGTCGCACTAGTATTGCACTTTTACAAAAGCCGCTCAAACATCGCTTGTTTATTGGGATACCTACAGTTAGACGCTGCCAGTGTGCCTGCCAAATTTATCCCTTCCGATGTCTTTATCGAACTCCATTCGCTGCTCAACGCTGGTCTGTTACCACTCACGGACTGTGCATTGCATAAGAAAATAGCTCGCTCAAGTGCCAGTGTATATGACGGCACATGCTATCGCACGTTTGTGCGAGTAGCAGTTTCGCAAGGTATAAACGCAGCTTTGGGGTTATTTAGGCCACAAGCACGCGTGCATTGAAGTAGAAAATGCAAAGCTGCATAACGAAATGCAGTTAGATTTATTCAGTATGATTTCGCTAAAAAAATGGATAGTGTACGGCTAAACCTCGTGAAGGCCATTTGCTGGATGTGGTATTCCGAGCATAATCGTAATTTGAAGAAAAAATGTATTTATGTTGGATACAATTCTGCGCCGAACTCGGGACACTCCTTAAACTCCATATGCATCAGCTGCTCCTCTGAAACATTCGAGACCCCATATGAATGGTGCTTTTTTAGAAGTTTGATAACGGGCGTTCTAAAACCTCAACTAAATTATGTCTTCTGCCAGAGGAATCGCGCACGGAAAAATGGGTCTCTTCGTTACCCATACATATGTGTTTGTTATATTTGCTTGACAAGGGCCGCATGCAAAGTTCCACGCGAAAAAAATGAAAATTCGGCCAAAATACAACTTTCCAAAGTGATATTCGAGAGGGTGGAGCCTCGGAGTAAATACCCGTCGTCCGCTGCGGTTGGAGACGTTGTGGGAACTGAAAGTTACGTGAACAGTCCCACTCTTGGTCTCCGACCGCGGCGCACGACGGGGCGGGCATTCACCCTAAGGCTCCGCTCCCCTGCAACCACTTTGAGGAACTGTATCTTGGCCGGATTCCCACTTTTTCACGTGAAGCTTCGCACGCATACAGCCCTTATAGAGCAGATACAGTATAAATATATGGGTGACAAAAAATTCATTTTCCATGCAAGGCTCCCTCAGCTGAATAGGAACACCCAGTTCCTGTGTTTCTGGCTATGCGGCGGCCACGCGCTTCCTACATATAATAAATCATTCGAAGCTATTGCCTCTTGTAGCCTATCACAAATTACAGTGAAGTCTGCAGCACAAACTAGACAGGACTGACACTTGAAACCCCGTTTGCGTCATGAAACAACATCAAACGTTTCTAGAAAAGACGAAAATAACATGCCGACATCTTCTAGCCACTATTCGTTGGATTTTGCCTTCTTCTTAGACGTGAATGGATGAAAAGGATAAAGGTTCTGGCGTTAATCAACCTTTTTGTGGGATGCTCCGCGAATTCTAGTACATTCGAAATCGTAGTGGCAGGTCTGGCCTATACAGTGACTTGCGGTGGCCACGAGTCTGGTACTACTTCACCGACTCCGATTCATTGGAAAGCTTGGGCTTGTGTTGGAGGAGGGGTTCGATCCCCACACCATGAGAATGGGTGCGCGCCACCTCTCATTACACTACCTCTACCTCTTTTGTATAGAGGGAAAGTTGAGAGACAGAAAAGGAGTCCTTTCATTCTCGTTACTAGGGGATTCTTAGAGTTTTTGGTTCTATAAAGTTCATCGGACGTTGGGCCTGACCTTCGAAACTTAGACAATCCTCTTTGGATACTACTGGTACCTGTGCTAGGGCATGGTCATCCCGAACCACAGCGGAGGTTGCAAAGGAGCTACTCGCTGGTAATATACCAGGGTGTCCAAAAATGTTTGACACAAGCTGCACCTTTCTTTCAATATGATATAACTTTTTACATAACATTAACAAGTTACCATAATCAAGAATAATGGACAACCGGTAAAAAAACTGTTAACTCAAAACAGGTAACCTTGGGCTTACCTGGTTATCTACAATATCTCATATTGCAACAGTTCATGCAGTCGCTAGGACAGAAGCAGGCAAACGATACGGAAAAGACGTTAAAGGGTGAGAAGCAAGAGTCAGGGAAACAGACCAAGTGGTTAGTGGGCTAGCCGCGTCCAAGGGCAGGTATCCTAATAGATAAGTGGTGGTTGAGCGGCTTCTGTAAAAGTGCAACACTACCGCGACGTGTGCTTTGAAAACACCGTTAGGGGTAATTTGGAGAGATTGTGAAATTATTTTGGAATATAAAAGTCGAGGTGATCAGTAGTGTAGTAGTAGAACGAACGAAATACAATGGTCAAATGCATTAATTTTTATTTCAAAAGTAAAAAATCGAATATCAATTCGGGGAACCAATGTGTAGAATTTTAAACCGTCTTTCTCACTCTCCCCCTTTCGTCGCCTCTGCATCACTAGCCAGTCTGAGTAGATGCAGACGGGCGAGAGGATAAGTCGGCCAGTCGCAAACGTCGCTCCGCCCCTGCAACAACACGCACTGAGGATGCGGCGCAGCGTGACTCGCAGCGTTGCGGGATTGCGTAAATACCCTACGGCGCGCTTTTTCAATTGGAGTTTTCCCGCAGATCGTCTCTTCTGGACCAGAAGGTTTGCTCACAGAGAATATGCCTCCTCACTTCTTATTTTCCTGGCTGTGTTTTTAAGGCCTAATACGCACTGAGAATAGACCACCCGCCATAAACCTGTCCAAAGCGCTTACAAGAGCGGTATGTAAGAGTGTTAAATGTATTCGGATGAGTAAGCCAGCATCATACTTTGTGGTCCCGGCGGCAGGGAGAAGCTGCTGGTCTCTGTTCCGTCTGTACCACCCTGTCTTGAACCTGTGAACGCAGCCATGCTCTGCCTGCTTAAACTAGGAACAAGGCTTAAAGTTTCAAGAGATGATTAGACGAAAAGTGAAGTAGTAGTTTCTACTCAAAAACCTGGAAATTCATGGTTTTTGACTCGTTCGACGGCAGCTCGTTTGTGATGATTGCTGGGCTCTAATGATTAGTCACCGAAACCGGGATCGCCAGGAAACCATTGAGCCACTTCGAACAGAGCTTCATGGTTTCTTCCTGTTTCACAAGTAGATAGCATGCTGTGTTAATGGGATGAAGGCAGCGTTTTGGATATTGAATTGGGACATACCTGTGACTGACCTGACCATGTGTACATATGAGACGGTACCAAAGAATAGTCGCTTTGCTGGTGCGCCTCAGTCAAGTACCTCGCTCAGAGTGAAGAGATAGATGCTGGAACTGGGTGTTGTGAGAGACATCCTTCAAAAACAGAAGAAACCCATCGTCTCGATCCTGCTATATCCAAAACTTGAACTCATCTATCATCGTTTATGAGCTTAGTGATATTTGTTACGAGTTTCTATAGGGTAAAGTAGCAATGAGGTCATAGAAAACCACCGATTTTCTCTAGCTAAGATTGCGTCGCTAGGCGTGTTGGATGGTAAAGGAATCGTCCACGGAAAAATGAGTTTTATATTAGGACACCTATATATTTTTGTTGTGCAAAGTTGCATTTTTTGTGGTAGTGTGAAGTTTCAGGTTAAAAAGTGAGATTTCGGCTAAGATACAGCACCACAAAGTCTTGGCCGGTGGGCGGGGCCTTCGAGCAAGTGCCCACCCCATCGTCCGCCGCGGTCGGAGACGCATTGTAGGAGCAGAAAGTTTCGTGAACAGTCCCACTCTCCTTCCCAACCGCTGCGGACGACGGACGAGCTTTTACTCGGAGGCCCAGCTCACCCAGCCAAGAATTTGGGGACTGTATCCAAATTCTCATTTTTTCTCGTGAAACTTCGCATACGGCCCTAATTAGGTGAATACAACATAAATATAAGGGCAACAAGGAAACTATTTTTTCCATGGACATTTTCTTTTAAGTCCTTCTACTTTCCATAGTTGCAGTGAATCAAAGAACGAAAACGCTAATTCGCGCTGGCCAAAATTGAAAATAAATTGTCTTTTATGACGCTTTTCATGTAAATGCATGGTCCTGCAAAGCTATTGTTCCTTTTCAGTATTAAAAACCTCACTCATTGGTATAGCTATGATGATAATTGAAATGATATCATACCGGAGCAATACTGTGAAGGAAAATATAGTAGTCAAAATTAGGGTACTAAAGGGCAGGGTTTTTATGGTGAAAATAATGAGAAACTAAGATATGCCTTCACGATCAATTCCTACTGGATAGTAAGATGACGACAAATGAATGACATATTTCAGCAGCAGAAAGTAGTTGCCTCAATCTGGTGTTGGCGATCGGTTCCTGTCATGCAAACGGGTTTTGCTGAATAAGGCAGATCGTCTTTCCAACGTCCTTGGCTACTTGAACGCGCATGACTCATGCCAAAGTGTAGGTGCCTACGGCAACAGAAAATCATCTTCAAACTGCCTTCCACCACTCCTTCACACCTACGATATCACTTCACGATTAAAAGAGAATTTCTACGGGCGCCCATATGCTGCCTATCGCGCTACTTCCATATCTTTATCGCTATTACTTTTTACGCTTCGGGACCTTGCCATTCTTCTCCAATCTCGTACTGTAATTTGTACCGTATTCACTTTTTTTAAGAGATTTACAGCTCCGTAACGCATTCTGGTACAATTCCGCACTACCGATACCTATTGAAAATCAAATAAAATCGAGTCATAACCATATGAAGCCTCCTCCAATTTTTTCTATATTTTTATGACAGACTGAGTATCTTGAGAGCTGCGTCATCTAGTGAAATAACAAAGGAATTTCAAAAACTACATTGATCGGATGGTGTTTCAGGGAAGAAAGAAACTGGATTTGTCCAATCTACTAGCCTCATCTCATCGTTCCAGTGGGCTAACATTTATTGCATAATTATGCTTTACGATTACGTTTAGCTATCTAATTCTTACGAAAATATCCTCTTGTAAAATCGATCAATATTCATCTTTTAGGGTTCCATGAGAATCATATCATACATCATATGTGCCATTGTCCTCACATCTACCCATGCATTAACTCAAAAAACAAATGAGGTCAATGAGGCGCTGAGGGTTCGTTTGACCACTTTTTCCATTGTAGATTGGTTTTTATCATCAGTTATCGGAGAAGACTGTTTCTACGGAAAATAAAATACGCTAGAATTCGAAGAACATCCGAGAGAGGCTCTCCTCCCCTCACGTTTATGTATCTTGAAAAACCCATCTTTTTTATTCTTATTTCTCTCAATTTCATTGTCTAAGTGATTGATCTGTTTTAATTTACTGAAATGACGGCGCGTAAGGGATAGTGATAGCTCTCACGCTATTCGTCCTTTTGATATACATGACAAAATAACTCAAAAAGCATTTCAATGACTGAATCCGAGCCATCTAGTTGAATACTCCAGCGCGTTCTTACAATAGCAGAGTTTCTGTAGTTCACCATACATCTGCATACAGTTTTCAGGATTTTCATACAGTCTGGACTTCATCGTGACCTCTTCTACCATTCGGTCTCCATTTACAGAGATGTGGATGAATTATATACACGTACACACGGAGATATACGCAGAAACACTTACCCGTGGAATATTCAAAGCACTCCCACATAGGCTTTCCTCCTGGGATAGCACCAATATTCATTTCTTTGTAACCTGCAGACTTTCGCTAGAACTCCTTTAGTTTGCCAGATTGAATAGCTGCAAGGTGTTTTATTGCTATCTATTCCTAAATAAAGCAAAAGATATTTAGTTCTTATCCTCATACGGGTTCGCTTGAAATACCCTTCCCTTGCTATCTGCTTACTGAAGTTTAGATTCCAGTGCCTATCGCAGACCTCTGCAGGGACGACCCCCCTCCTGTCCAGTCGAAGAATCCTCGTTTTCCGGTGTGCCCTAAAGACCATACCTTTACATGTGATTAATTAGGTCAGAAACCGTTTCAAGAGTTTTAAATGTTACTTCTACACTAAACATTTACTTACCCGCGACAACCAACAAGAAGTTCAAAAACATATTTTCCTTTTGGTAGAATATGTGACTCCAACCAAAGAAGTCACCAACTTGGATATCTCTTTCTTCGCAGTGTTGTCATTGTACACGTTGACGAACCAATACGGGCTGCGAGCTGCTTATTGAGGTCGTTCAACTGACGCGAATTTTCCGGTCACATATTTTGAAAGGCCGAGCGCTTCACGCATAGCTCCGAATTTGCTGGATTTGCAAAGCGTCAAGCGATTAGCAACACAAAAGCAAAACATTGACAAACACTCGAATTGATCGTCTGAATTGGGATCCCATTTAGCCGCTCTAATTTTGCTAGTGGCTCTCCTGAAAAAAAAATTTGAAATGAAACTGAGAATTCTGTATCAGTCGAGCTGTCGAATGACATTTCATAAAAAAATATATGGGTTCAAAAATATAATTTCGTACATAGAAATCATCTTGAGAATCTCTAACTTTAGTCTCCAGACATTTCGGGGAGGGAGAACTACCGGTGGTACTCGTCGAACGAACACGCCCTGAATCTGATTATAAAAACTGGAATTTTCCCCACGGAGTTCTAATCCCGTCCATGACCCAATATTCATATTTGAGCACGGAATGCGTTTGATAATTTAAGGAGCACCTCAGAAGCCGCCATCCCAATCCATAATTGATTTGAATCTCGCGAAGTTCAGTTCAAAACTGTGGACTAAACAGCAGAACAGCAGGAGATCATGGATCACGTTTTCAAACACTAAAAAGTCCCTTTGCATCACCATCCCTATTGGAAACTAATGAAGGAAATTTCTCTTCTATAAATCTTCCTTATTGAAGGGAATCGATGGCGACAGTATAGTGACTCCTAGGGTACTTGGGTGATTGTATTGATCTTTCTCCAGTGAAATAACGCGTTTCATTTTTACCATTTATTATTACAATATATATGATACTTTAGCATTACTTTTATTTCATAAAGTGAGGATTACACCGAATTTGTTGGCATGAGCTCTATTCTCGCCCCTTCAGAGTTGAACATTGATAAAGTCAACCAGATGGTTATATCCCTCCAGTGTAAACGCAGAAACGCGCAGATCCTGCCGCCGGCACCGCAGAGTATGAGCGCGGCCCAAAGAGGCAGCGATAAACCGTAATCTTCACTGCAGCGGTTAGTTCGCGTTATGGGAAAATAGCTGGAATTCGTTTATTCTCTCCCTTCGAGTTTTGTACCTCCCTTCTCAACTCATTTTTTGATGCTTGTGTACCTGTTTTTGTATTCCAAGTTATATCTATTGTATGCACTATAAAAATTTAGGTGGAGTACCTGTAATGGTTTACATATCTGAAACCACAAAAAATATTCTCCAGAAGCATTTTACCAAGCTAATCAAGAAATACAGGAATTTTTCATATTCTTGTAGAAGAAAGATGAGTCACTTTCATTTAGAGAAGGTTCTCAAGCTTGTCAATTCAAAGCCAAGCCACTACTCATGCTACTCATGTAAGGCAAAGGCAGCCAGAAACCCGACCGGTTCAACTTCAAAATGATGCGGTGATCTCATCAGGTATGCAATATCAGCCTCTACAGTAACAGTCCCAAATCAAACATGTTTTCCTTTTCCTTTACTTTACCACATGTCACCAGTTGATTATTGACCCAAAACCCGAGCAAAAGCTTCTGTAACGGATCGATAATCATGTATTCGAAGCAATACCTGAGCAGGTTTCCACCTTGATGTTCCAAATGTTCCGACAACAGGTCTTGGCTCACGTAAAAACGTCTGGAAGCAAGTTGTAAGGTCTCGACTTTCATTAGCAGGGTGGATTTCAGAAGTGATTAAATAGCGCCCTATAGCCGCATTCGTCGTAATTCGTATGAGACCAGAACGCTCGATCGTTGAGGCATAAAGAGAGGGAGAGAGCCTTGTAATGGGTTGGCCATGAAAGATGCACGAATCCGTGTAGTCCAGAACGAGGCTTTCGACAGTGATGGGCATGAACGGTAAAATTACTATCCTATAAGTAGAACATAGGGATACTCAAAAGGCTACTGGTTATTGCGCTTCCTGTTAGGCCAGAAAAGTCTTCACTTTGAAGTCATCACCTGGTTTCGGACTCATCTGCAAGGAGGGGGTAGGGGTCAACTAGTCGAATTTTCGCTTCGCGACGTCGCACTCGCGGCCGCCAGCACGACTTGCTGCAGTCGGTTGGAATTCCGCTTAGTATGCAGTGAGTTGGTATCGTGAGAGACCTTCACAGATTGCAGGTTGGAAGCTCTGGAAGTTCTTGTTTCAATGGATAAAACTACAAACAACTCGCGCTCGCAGCAGGCGGCCGCGCGAGAATTCGACCAATCGATCCCCACCCGCAGGAGGGGTGGGTGGTCGGGATGGGTGGGTGAAAAGGGGTCATATACACTTACTGATAATAATCCTTTACCTGCGGGTGCTGAGGCCATACGTGTATTTGAACGACTTTACGATTTTGAGCAAACATCGATTGTGTGGCGAATCCTAAATCGTAACTAATTTCAAGGCTTACCTTGCGATAATCAAAGTGGTAAACTCTGCTCTACTAACGAATAAAACGTAGGCAAACCACGCTACTTACTTACCCTTTACTACAGCACGATGCTTTGATGCTCTGTGCCTGCTAATATTAGCTGCCATTAGACAACAGACCACATCCCATTTAGGCTCAGTTGAAAAGGATGGTTCTGAAAGTGTTTTAGATCAGGGGTATCTCGACTCGTCTTTTCAAAATGATCATTTTTGGCTACCTTCGGTCCATTGACATTTTATGATTTTTTAAAAATCTTTTTTGGTTGTTGCGTTTTTTGCGTTGCTGAGCATCACTCGAGCTCTTTTTTTTTGAACTCTCAGACATGGTTGTAATCCTCACGTGAACTCTTTCTTACGTCTCCAACAAATGAATAACAAAAATTTCGCGTGAGACGTGTCAGTGCAAAGTCTCTTCCATGTCTACATTGTACCGGTGTGACTGTCGGTGACGGGGCGTGGCTGCTTTTCACACAGGCAGCGAGACAGAGTGATACGAACGGAGACGCAGGGACGACGCAGCCACGCCCTGCTGCCGGGACCGCAGAGTATGGAAGCCGCTTAAGCGGTTGCGATCGCGTGGTCAGCGTCCCTGCCACTCATGTTCCCCGCACCCCCATCCCTACTATATAGATAGGAGACAATAGCTGGCCACTTCAGTTTTAATCAGCTTGCCCCTACCTTATCAATCTTTCTTGAGTGACTTGCCCCAAGCGTATAACCTCCGCTTTCATTACCGAACGCGAAAACTCACCAACGATTGTCGCGAAACGTGCCTTCAATATTCGTCACTATCCCTTGCACGAATCTGTGTAGTCCAGAACGAGGCTTTCGACAGTGATGGGCATGAACGGTAAAATTACTATCCTATAAGTAGAACATAGGGATACTCAAAAGGCTACTGGTTATTGCGCTTCCTGTTAGGCCAGAAAAGTCTTCACCCGACTGCGCCGATCTAATTGCGAGGATATAGATGGATAAAAGGCCAGCAAATAGCGAGTCCATTGACTGCCACCTCATGAGCAGGGCGGCAGGGCGTGGATGCGTCATTTCTGCTTCTCCACCCGTGCCACCCTGCCTCGCTGCCTGTGAACGCAGCCACGCCCAGCCACCGGCTCCACCGCAGAGTATGATGGCGGCTGCAATACCACACTGAGCTGCAAGGTAGGAACAGTGCATTGCATAAAATACAATATAACCCAGCATGCATTCAACTACTTTGGTCATAAAAGAATCGACCAACCCGACTGCGCCGATCTAATTGCGAGGTTTCAGGTCCCATCTCCCAGGATGCCAACGTGATATCTAAAGAAGAGTGGGCGTCGACACTCTTTGGTGAACGGGGTATCCTATCAGGCATCTTTCAAATGCTCGATCAACAAAAGAAAATTGCGATGTCGCCAATGAAT
The DNA here is from genome assembly GCA_963978905.1 of Trichostrongylus colubriformis. Lineage (NCBI taxonomy): Eukaryota > Metazoa > Nematoda > Chromadorea > Rhabditida > Trichostrongylidae > Trichostrongylus > Trichostrongylus colubriformis. Next base: position 9,129,291 of record OZ022261.1, read on the forward strand.
GATCCTTCAGATTCATCAGGGAAGATCAATAGTGAGTCCCGAAGTTGTTCACTTCGAACAGGAATCCTTATCACTTTCTTTCTACCTTTCTTTAGACAAATTTTAGGCAACTCATTCGACTTCAAACGAATAGTCGACGCTCTCTTCAAAGGAGCAGACGGCAACACATTCGGTGATCCTGGGCCCGAACTTCCTGAGGTTTTCGACTTTTTCAGGATTTTATGAAGTTACTGGACAAGATTTTGTAAAAGTTTCTGAAGTTGATGAGATATAGGGTAAGATCTTGTAAAATGACGTGGGGCCTTGAAGAAAATGTGTGCGAGCAGCGGTAAGACCCAGAAAGTACAGAAGCACCACTCCGACTTTTCCATTAGCTCAATACCCGTTGCTGTCCACGGGAATTTGAGATTTTCTGTTACCCATATATTTATGTTTTTGCATACTACGGGTTACATACAAAGTTTCACACGGAGGAAAGAAAATCCGGTTAGGAGGATAGAGCTTCTCCATTCGACGTCTGACAAGAAGAGGTGTCTTGGAGGGCGCAGGCGCGAGGGCTGTGAGAGCAAAGCGGCAGGGGCCATTTGGTCACGGGCGCATAGCGGGGAACAAGACAACTTTCGACGCGAATATTTAGACCGCGCTCCTACCGTCGACAGCTGTTCAAATGTTGCTTGGCGGGGATTACGACGAATTGCTTTTCTTCCAGTTTTTCCATTTCAGTATTGAAAAGGGATCCTCTTCTTTTTATGCTCTGGACAAATTTTTTTTGCTTGCAGTTTCTTGGACTATGTAATCGACTCAGCTGTGGTGATATTTACAAAGCGATTGATAAATTCAGAAGATCCGAATTTTTCAGCAACTTCCAGGTCATTTACCCTTATCAATTTTTAGTTACCTTGCTGTTGGCGTGAATAGGTTTGGGCAGCATTCATACACTGCGGCACTGACGCTGAAGCTGACGGCGGCAAAGTGCGATCTAATCGATGCGGAGTGCTCTGCCGTGTCGCAGAATATGAAGGCAGCCTCACTTCCGAACAACTTGGATTTTCAATGGCTTTCAAAGACCATTAACGCTTTCAGCGAATGGCGCACTTCCACTCTTTTGTCTATAGAGCCTTGAACTGTCTAATTTATCTATTTTAAGAAAACCTCGCGCAGTGTAACGTTTGGTGTTGACTGTTAGGACAGGAGACCACAACGCGGCGTGCAACGCGATCATGCGAGCTAGGGGCCCTGTGTGTAGTTGGGTACTAAGCTCATTACCGTGCCTGATTTTAAAGAAGCATTCGGACAAGTAAGAGCTGGCATCGTTTCAAGCTCCAACTACATTCGGCGCCCCGAGCTCACACCGTTCGCAATTTCATGTCGTGAAGATATACACTCCGTATCCTTTTTGACCAATCGATAAGAGGAGTGCCACGTTCAGCCTCATTCTCAGAGGCAGCTTATGCCCTCAGTAATTTGTTGAAATCAGCAAATGTTCAGCTGAGCACCTGTGCTTTCAAGCGCGTCCGCATCATGCTAGCCGACTGTGGCAAGATAAAGGTTCCACCGAGCAAGGGGCGGCACCTTGATTGTCATTCGTGAGCTTGGTATGGGATGTAACTAACGCACGCAACAAATGGAAATCGAAATGGCCCAGCAAGCATAGAGTGTGCATCCGGAGAATCTCCGGAATGTATCTACTCTGTGCTTCATAATATGTTTGGTGATAGTCAGATACTATACCGAAAGCGGTATGAGATCAATAGGTGGCCTGGTCTTTCAACTACACTTTTTGTAAGTTATTATTTGACTAGAATGGCGACATTTCAGACGGCACTCAGCTTGATTCATGATCCGAATGGATGGGAAACAATTGGAAATCTTTTGTCCAATCCTGAACTGATTTCTCAGTTCACGGCCGGCACTGGAATGGAAGAACTGTTTGGAAGTGCTCTAGGAACAGCAAAGAAAGAATCAGCAAAGGGTGAGGAAAAATTTGAAGAGTCGTACACTGAAATTTAACCCCCTCTGTTACCTATGTGTTTACGTTATCTTTGCTTACCAAAGGCCGCATGCAAAGTTTCACGCGAAAAAAACAAGAATCCGGCTACGATACAGCCTCCTCAATGTAATGTCCGAGGGGAGAAATGTCCGGGAAGGTGGGGCAGCGAAAACGCTAGAAGTAAAGAGACGACGATCACGTGATCAGGAATGCTGAGTGAGAGGCAAATCAACATTGGCACGGAAATTTTAACTGCACTTTGTCAGCGTTCGAATGAGTTACGCTTCTCCCAGTTTTTCGAGTTTCACAGTGAAACAAAGAATTTCTCGGTTCTTTTGTAGTTTCTGGTCATATATTTTATCTAGTAGAGTGACTGTAAGAGGAATTAGAATCATGGCGTTTCCGTGGACGACTGCTCGAAGACGCAAATGCATAGGGGGCCCTCATTTTCGCGCGCTCGCCTCTTACTTAGTACCATCCAATAATCATCAGGTTGTATACTTGAGTCTATATTTTTACCCAAGCCTTGGTTGAGAAGGCGGAGGTAGGGTTACCTCCTTAACTAAGGCTCAGGTAAAGATTTTTGGGCAACTCAGTGGACTGCTCCTATTCCAACCGCTACGTTATGCGTAATGTTCCCTATTTTAAGCAAAGGAAAAGAATTCAAAACTTACAAAGGAAGATGGCGACTTTGGTATTGAGTTCACCGATGGCGAAGAAGCTCTCCCAGAAGTGGATTTCTCAATCGATGGGAAACCTGGAGTACCTTCGGAGGACTACTACGAAGAGGTGTAACTATCTTCAGTATAGCCATTTTCATTCACGCTTATTTTGCATGGACTCTTTCTCAGGTATCTGGAAGTGTAGACGAAGTTGCACCTGACACCACACCAACTGTTACCACAACTACGACACCTTATATCACCACAACACGAACAACCCCTGCTATACCACGACTAACAACGACGATGTTTTCAAGGTTTCTGCCCAAGAAGGAAGGTTGGTCTTGAGTGATGTGATAGATTATGAGCGTCATCTGAAGGTTTCCAAATTTCATTCTTTTCAGAGCCTCCCTTGCCAGAGATATCCTTCTCGATTGATGGTGATGGAGAAGAATCAGAAATACAAACAATAGAGAAAGAAATTGACATAATGATGCCGCCATCACCTTCGAAAAAGGTAAAAACATCCTTAAAGGAACCGGAAGGGGGTCCGATACAAGAGAAACATACAAAGAAATGAGCATTTCTTAACGAACGCAGAAGGTTAGAAGCGATAATCGGTAAAAAAAACCCGAATTCAAAAGTGCATCGCTGCGGTGTGTATTCGCGCCTCATTCGCATCATCGCACTGGCGTTCCGAGTTGTCCGCTATAGGAGACGGCCGCGGGCCAACTTTAGTTGTAGCACCTGACCCCCAGCGCAGTGGAGTGGCCATTCCCAACTACATTAGCACTCATGTAAGTACATCTAGAATCAACATAAGAAAGAACAAAGGAGAAGGTAAAAGGAATGAACAACTTTATAATGGAAATATCTTCTCTTGGCACCATGCCAAGGCGTCAAATTGGCGAGTTTGTGCAATGGCGGCCACTTGAACACGTCCACACTACGTCTGTTCTACCATAAGCCAAAATCACTCCCTTACGGTGTCTTTAATAAAAAAGAAATCCCAGAACACTCGCCAGCACGTGTCCCGTCACAGCCGTAAGTAGCGGTACCAAACATAAGACCGCGTTCATACTTTGCGGTGCATGCGGCAGGGCCTGTCTCTGCGTCCTCGCCTGTGCCACCCTACCTCGTTGCCTACATCGTATCTGTACCTCAACAGGTGCCACTGCCTCGCTGCCTGTGAACGCAGCCACGCCCTGCCGGCGCAAGGTATGAACGCGGCCTAATGCATGGAGAATAAGCGAATAGACGCCTGGCGGGAGCATGTTCATGTACCCCGCCTAATCTTTCACGCCGATCATAAAAGAAGGTTGCCTTACAAATGTGGCTACGAGCCTATTCCAAAGAATTTTCCGTAGACACTTACTGGGGAAAATTTCAAATCCTTACGAAATTTTAAAATGAGACTGGATGAGTGGATGAAGCTCCGAATACTGATTATAACCATGAAAGCCAAAATTGCGAGTTTGCTTGTGATGCCTCACCAGCGTGACACTTTATCATCGTCATGACCGTGGTCATGTAGCTCCGCATGACCACGGTCCCACATCCGCGGGGCCGAACGGCTCCCTTGGGACACGCGATGCCAAGGGAGAAATTCGGGCTCCTCGGGGACATGCCGGCATGCGTTCCAGCCGGCGCACCCTCGCTCCAGTATAAGTAGCCTCACCGCGTTCGCCGCCCAACGGCTACACCGGGACGCATTCCCCCGATGGAGAAGCTCCTCTGGGACACAATGGGCTGCTGCTCCCAGAGGCAAAATTTGGGCTCCTCGGGGACGCGCCGGCATCTAGCCAGCCGGCGCTGTGCGCACGAGCATGTAGTGTCCCGAATCTGTAGGCGATAGGCCATGTGTTTGCTCCCCGCTAACGCTAAGTTTCTTGCATTTTGTATTTCAGCTTCAATGAGTGCATCGATTTCGATCTTTGACGTTTCTTGGTATCAGCTTCTGACGAAGCTGTAATGTATCTTTTTGATTTGAACAGGATATTTGCGCCCATACATTTTTAAGTTTTCAACATTGAAAAAAGAGAGATACCTAAACTAGTATCAATACCTCACATGCAACAACTTCAGAAAAACATTTAAAAGATTTTTCTTTGCTCCTTGCGCATCTGACTTCGTCTGACTACCACTATCCATCGCAATTGGCAACCCACCTTGTTTGGTCCCAGTCTCCGTTGCGCACGAGCCAAGTAGTATTTCGCAAAATGAATGTGATATTCGTGTTCAAGTATTACCCCCGAAGACGATTTTCTAGCCAATTCGATAATTTGACCCTGATTTCGGAAAAGTAGGATGGGCACAGATCTGTCCCAATTACTAAAACGAAGATCCTAACGAATGTAGGAAGAACCATCAGAGCATACGGACATAGCAGACATCTTCCCGCAACAACTGCACGTAGCAAACCCCACCCGACATCTACTTCTTGGACCCATTGCCACCAATGCTTCCACGGCCATCCCACTTTTCCCAAATCAGGGACAAATTATCGAATTGGCCAAAAATCGTCCTCCGGCGTAATTCGGTTCCCTGAACACGAACATCACACCCATTTGGCGAGCTACAACTTAGCTCGTGCTCAACGGACACTGAGACCCAAACAGGATGCGTTGCCTTTTGCGTTGTATAGTGGTAGTCGGACGAAGCCTGATGAGCGTGAGCTGGGAAAAATCTTTTTCTTTTTTCCTTCGTTTTTCTGATGTTGGTGCATGTGAGGTATTGATACTAACAGTTTGCGTTAGGTTTTTCTCTTTTTTTTTCATTGCTGAAAGTACTGTTAGTGACAGTGGCGTATAGGTGCCACTACAAGGAAACGATCAGAGGTGAAAGAGAAGCGCCTACGGCTATGAAGCAAAGTGCAAAGAAACCCACGCCAAAGTGGAGCAAACCCACAACCCCTCGTCTACTGGTCCGGAAGACTTTGAGTGAATCACGGTGACCGTTGCTGGCTCAGCAACGGCCGTGCTGATGACAAAGTGCCTCACAAATGAGGCATCACAAGCGAACTTTGACCACTCCCAACTCGCTTCAGAGTGGCATTTTGCAGTTTTGGTTTTTACAGTTAGAGTTAGTAATCGGAGCTCCATCGATCATCTGGGTATCAATTCAAAGTTCCATGGGAAGTTGAAACACTATCCTGGTTAGTAATGGAAAGCGCTTACTAAGTAAGTAGCTGTAACATCTAATCAAGGAGTGACAACATAGTGTGTCTTTACTATTATACCTCCGGTGAGAATCATTAGTGTAAAAGTTGTATCATGAAGCGCGACGCGCGACGCGGTGTGTGCGAGTTGGGATGGCCGTGTATAATAGCGTCTTGTAAAGCCGTGTTCATACTTTGCGCACCGACGCCGACACCGGTGGCGACGGCGGAAAAATCATGTGACCGCCGCCGACCATGGCGGTACCCGTTCCGTTTGTAAAACACGCTCCGTTTGCAAAACCTTGACCCAACCACACTACAGTATGATGATCGTGACGAGAGCCCACGAATTCGGATCCGAAATTCGTATAGCTTAGCACTATGCCAAGATTAAAATTTGAATTCGTGGGAACTCGTCACAATCATCATACTGCAGTGTGGTTGGGTCGAAAGTTTTACAAACGGAACGCGTCACCGGAGTGCCGCCGTGGTCGACGGCGGGCACATGATTTTTCCGCCGCCTGTGTCGGCTCGGTGCGCAAAGTATGAACGCGGCCTAGGTGATTACTGTACATCTACGACTGAATTCATTTGAGAGATGTTTCGCATATCGCAACGATTTATGAACACTTTGACTGTTCCCCGATTATTTTGCAAAACCCACAGATTCCGATTCACGTGGTGTTCAGATTTGGACGACGGCAAAACCCACGACGTATACAGTTTACACAACACGCACGACACCTACAACCACGACCACTCCAACCATCAGAACGACGCCTTTCACTATTACTTGGCGGCAGACGACTCGAAATCATCGGAAAGATAGTGATTATTACGCCATGTACTATGATCAGCAACCATAAGTCACTATGTAAATGTTTGTATAAAGATAGGAATAGGCTTGTTTCTTTTCTCACAACGACATCATAAGGTAAACTATTAAACGCTCATTTTCAAAATGTGCCACACATCCCGTAATTTTCTGATGCAGAAGTTTAATTTGCGTTTTAAATCACATGAGTTTAAATTTTCTGACTGTTCAAGAACAAAAAAAGAAGCAGCCACTACGGTTAATAATAGATGAATATGCTCGAAATCGACTATACGAGTAAGGATAAATGTGACTGAGATGAAGTTACCTTTCTTGACTGATTCTGGGGCAACCACCCTCGCTGAACACCCATTTGAACTTCGATAGAGAGCCTTCTTGCTTGTATTTCTGCCGGTAGTGCTCTAAAACGTAGGAGTACCATCAGTGTTCCAACAGTCCGTAAACATATGAACGCTTTTCTTGCAATTTGCGCTCGCGATCGTGTCGCAAAGTATGTGTGCAACCCTAGAAGCGTACGAAACTCAGCATGATTAAACTTATAGCACGTATGCTAAGTTGGGTATTTGTGTCCCTTATATGTGCTTTATAATGTACCAACTATAGAAGGGAAACTACAATCGCCAAAAATGTTCATATTCCTGGACACCGTAAAAAATACCTTGTTAATATCAATCCACGATTGTCCTTGACAGCTGCATTTAACATTCGAAAAGCTGCAAAGCACGAAAGAAGATGCTGTTGTTTCCTGAATAAGAAGCAGCCAACCAAATTGACTTGAATTGGACAAGCATATTGCATAAGTGCACGTATAACCTGGCAAAATTTTTTTTACATATTTAGGGAATACAGGGTAAGTACAACCAATACATACATGTTCACTAGCACGATGAGGCATGCACCTTGTATACACATAAAACTGACAAAATTTTGCCTTGGAAATCATGCCCGAGCTACATAACTGAGACCAAACGCTTCGAGTTAAACTTTGTCGCGTCAAAGGATTGCATTTCAGTGCTTCTAGAAGTCAGAGGATCTACGTTTATCCCTGGGACGATTATTTCACATTTAAGCTGACTTAACCATTGTATAAAATTTTTGATATGCAACAGTTGGGTCCTACAGGGCATCTGTTCATCGCAATAAGCGTGTCATTTTCAGTAACCCACTGTTACTGTTGCAGATAAGAACAAAACAGCACTCACCGAAGATGATAAGAGAGCCGAAACAGCCTGATTACCATGAAATGAACTATTTGTTTGGCTGATTGCTGTTTGCGATGATGTATCGCACGAAACCTGAGGATCTAAAAAGGCGCACAGTTCAATTTTCATCGTAACCTTGGCCAGCTTGGCTTTGAGCTTGCTTTACTTACCCTATTAAAGTTTCTGACGTGTACTTCGCGATGCCGACGGCAGGGCGTGGCTGCGCATATCTGCGTCTCCGCCTATGCCTCCCTGCCTCACTGCCTGCGTCATCCCTGCACCTCTCCTGTGCCACTCGGGTGTGTACTCTTATGTCAGGATTGCCGCACCGCGGCATATCGCAAGCGAAGCACGGCGGACGAGCTAAAGGCCATGTTGTTGGGTCCCGAAGCGATTACAAGTCAGCTGCGTATCGCCCCCCATAGCATTTCCGTGTAATCGTTCTAAGACCCAACAACCGCGACGCGCATAGCTCGCACATACTGCGTCGCACACCGGTCGTCGTCGTGCGACAATCCTGACATAAGGGTACACACCCGTGCCACTCTCCCTCGCTGCTTGTGAACGCAGCCACGCCCTGTCTGCGGTGAGTATGACCGCGACCTTTTGTAAATACGGGATCATGGCGAATGCGCTACAGAACGGCACAATGCGTTCTCCGAAAAACTTACCTAGTGCAGTGGCCCATAAGTAAGTCAGTGGTAGAAATACATACTGATGGGATTTCCATTCCTCTATCTCACAGAAGAACAGTACGTACACCACCAGCATGCAAGTTGCATAAAACACACAAAACGCTTTCAAAAGTTAGACGCCTCTGAGTATATTCCAAAAAAGTTCCCAAGTAAAGACAAAAATGTGAAAGGAGTTATTGAAGAAATACTACGTGGAATTGATGGACGTTGGAATCAGATAAGGGAAGATTTCCTTCAGCAATAGCTAACTAACCAGGCATTGGTGATGGTTGCCGAAGACGACCATGGAAGCATGTGCTTTGATTGCCACTATCCTGATAAAAATCGTCGACTTAAAGACAGCACCAGGGGTAATGTGGTTATTGAGGAACCCTTAAAATAAGTCACTTACATGGAAACTATAGGTCTAAGAAGGCTATATCTGTGGCGAAATCCCGATGAGAAAGCGCGCCTTCGAGCTGTAGAAACGGCGCAACGGATAACACCTGACGCCCTGGATGACCGATACCGCTCCTAGGGTCGACTTTGCCGAAGAGTGACTGAGGTGTAGAGTAATGAGCATGGTGGCAGAATGATACTTATCGTATCGTATTAGACCCGTATGATCGAAATGAGATCGGAATGAGGTGGTGCTTGACGTGTCCGCTTTCGTGTTGAACATGTCCACCGGTCAGTATCAAAGATTGGAAGGAATGATGCGACCGAATTACCTCTACCACTGCCTCTAAGCTTTATGTTATGACGATTCAGTTGTTCACCACTGCATATCACATCTTTCGGAAGTCCAGATGATTTAACGGTGGACACTTTTTATTACAACTGATATCGGTCAGGAACAATGTTTGGTGACAGTGTCGAGCGTGGCGTCGAGGAAAATTTTCAAAATACAACCCACCTCCAAAAGGTGGCCTCCATACGACACCCTTCCTCCCGCCCCCCCTCCAGGTTCCGCTCTTTCTGTGGTTTCTATCCAGCCAATGCGGGCCAATGCATAAGAAAATCAAGAGCCCATGGTAAAAAAAAACACTGGGGCCAAACTCCTGACAAAATGAGAAATAAGAACCTGATAAAACCCAGTACTTATATTCCGAAACAATAGTGTCTAAGAGAAATAATAACCTGACAAAACTGAAGACTTATATTGCGAAACGGAAGCGTTGCCGACCATGATGTGCCCGTCCTCTGATGATAAAGGAGAAGGCCCAAAGTCATGCAAATTATGGGGCAGAGATAAAGGATGAAAAAACAATAATAGGAAAGTTAGAAAACAAATAGGAGCCATTTTATGCGCTCCTCTACGTCCCATCTAATCGCCGCTGAGAGAATAACGGTCTAATCGCCTGGTCTCCTAATCAATACGTATTTTTTGTTCCCGTATAGTCGCATAATTTAGCGATAACCTCATCGGCTAAGAAATAGGTGGCCGTTGACAAGTCCAAGGCGTTCCAAAAAATACAGCCTTTTGTCAGTTGACTCCAGATGACTGGCGTAGTTAGTACATCAAAGTTACGTATCTGCGCAATGTTTTCGATCTATAATTTCTGTACTACTACTCAAAACATATCAAGGTATGATTATTGATCGAGAGATTCGAGAACTCCCCCCCCTCCCCCCCCCCCCGCCCCCATTTTCCCTTGCACTTAAAGACAGCATTAGGGGTAATGCGGTAATGGAGAAATCTCTACAAACGTAACTCACATGGTAGTCCTGGGCCAAGGAAGGCCATCTGTGGCGAAATCCCGGTGGAAAAGCGCCCCTCCGAGCTGTAGATACGGCGCAACGGATCATTGATTTCTTGATCCCGCCTCCCGATGACGTAATTCCCGATTGACTGGGGTGGGAGCGGGTGTATATCGCTAGGACAGAAACGGCGCGTGGCCGTGTTCGGCACGCGATGGTTCTGTCCTAGCGATATACACCCAGGTGGGAGCGGCCAAGGAGATGCGGCAGGATCGAAGGTTTTGCGGCGCGCTTTCGCAGTTTTAGCTTGAAGCTCACTCCAAAAAATAGATGCTGTCCTATTTCCAAACACTCCCTTGTTTTTACTTGGCAGCATGCCAATGGAAAACTAGATCAGACTACCCGCTTCTTGGCGGACAGGTCGTCCGCGTCGAGAATCAGCAGTGGAAAGAGGGTCCTATTTCTCGGGTTTTAACCAATTCCATCCGTTATTTCTTCACTGTACTGTTACTAGACATCTCGACTTTCACATTCACTACTTCTTTTACTTTTCGTCCGACTTCCCTAATGCTGCCTTTAATGCCATTTACGGCACTTCCTTAACCTATGCTTGATCTGTTTGTCCGTCATTGTTGTTTTTGTTGTTTACGAAACTCCTTGTCGTATTCACACCTTTGTACACAACGTATTGACGCAAAAATTCTTCAATTACATGAACACTGGAATGCTCAATTCGTTCGCCGGTAAAGAAAAGTACATAAAGTCGAGTTCAAATTCAAATTTATTATATGCCTCTAAATCTCTAAACAAGTCCCGAGCAATAAAACACTAACTTCAGTAAAATTCAAACACTGAAAGCTGAAAAAGACAACTGAATAACATTACAAAGCAAACATGAAACAACATGGTAAACGGAAAGGAAGTGAGGCTAGAGCAAGAGGAGTGCATTAGCTGAAACAACGTAGGTAACGATGAGCTCCTTTTTGCAGCCGTAAGAGATCCCGGTATGGAACTTTTTTTGCTCATTTTATGTATTCAGAAGCTGCCCTGAAGGTGAAAAACCTGCGTCTGAGTGAGGACTTAGGTCGCTCGAGGACAATTTTAAGCCTTGGACCTCTGGTCGTGGAATGTCTTAAACGGAAAAATTCACGTTAAGATGAGTTAAGAGATGGGCACTCAATTATGCAAAAAATGCTTCAATGACAATCAAAACGAGCCTTTCCTTGCAATGAGCACGACAGATGCATTAAGGCATAAAATTATGTCTTGATGCCGTCGTCTTCGCTTGTCCTCGTCTTCGCTTATTTGAGTCAGCCGGTGTGCTCCGTGATGAAGAAGGAGCCTCTGGATTATCGCTATCACCAATAGAATCTATATTTCCTGTTCCTAGTGCCACATGATCATCACCTTAAAATAAATCTTTTCAAAAAAGAAAGAAATGCAAAAAATAGATTTTGTTCAGCACACGCGACCTTACCCCGTATACAAAAACAGCACGATATACAGCTGTCCAGAAAATTGTTAAAAGCTCAAGTATGTACCTTCTGCTATAGAATTATTATTTCCAGATCTTCTCTGATCTCTTGAAGCGCCGCATTCAAGTCGACGGTCACCGGCCATTGCCACACGGACCTAATAGACATAATGAACCGGAATATGAGTACAAGGCAATGGAAATAAAGGCAAACATCATTAAGGGAGCCTTATCAAACCTTACCATGCGCATCAGCTGTCTTGAAACTTTTCGACATTTCAAATTTGCGGCTGATACTTCTTCCTTGAGCTTTTCTGTACGCCGTCTCACAGCCCTGTATCGCGAATTGGCCCGTTTACACTGAAAGAATTCCAGTATTTCTGTGAAAAGAACAAGTATCGAGGCCTCAATCACCTAGCCAGAAACTAACCGATCTACGATGCTGCTCTAATTGTAATACGTCTTCGTTGAACTTCACATTCGTTTTTTTTTAGTTGAGCTTCTAACTGACGGACCTGCAACATCCTCACAATTATTTTCAGGGCAATGTCATGCAAGAGCTGCAGGGGGCGCATCGAGCACAGCGCTAAGACGTTGTGTCAGAGCGTACTCAAGAAAAACCTATTGGTACCATTATCACTGTAGTGCCCACTACTTGAAGGGGAAGTCGTAGAGGTTCGAACTGACCTTGCGGCCTAAACAAGCTTTCTCCTGCTCTTGCTCCTCTAATCGTTTTTCCAGTTTCTCCCTCATTGAACGCTCCATGGCCAAATCAGAACTCAACTGTGCTATCTAAATAAGGAAACTGTTTGCATTTTTGACCACAGAAAGGAATTAAATGAGGCCTCCGATATCGAACCATGCCTCGCGCTGTACACTCGTAGAGCGCCTTACTCGCTACGAGTAATTTGGTCCATTAATGAATATGAAAGTAGGGGCGCTAATTCTGCGAGAGTGGAGAAAGAACAATGTAACAGCCAAAGCCTCCACAGCCACCCGCATCGCTAGAGGAATGGGGCAATCGCTTTCAAGCATACAGGAGCTGCAGGGGGCGTGTCGAGCACAGCGCGAAGACGTATCGAAAAAGCGGTACCTTCTCTCTGGCTTCTGCAATCTCCTTTTTGGGGCTTTTCTTCGTTTCATCCTTCGTCGACGCCATCCTATATCTGTAAGCCGAGACAAATAGATGCATCTGAAAGCTGATACTGATACGCTTCGAATGACGGTCAGTGCGGGTACACGAGCTTCCCAATATATTTAGTAAAAACGAAACAATCAACACAACATAAAAAACGCGATAAAGGGTGGGGGGAGGGGGAATGATCGGTGGAGTCCGTTCGACTCCCTGTCACACAGAACACACACCCGGAATATATAAGTATCATTTTAATGCCAGTTACCCTGCCTGGGGCGGGGGCGGGGTTGTTCATGAACATAGAAGAGGATTCGATCAGAGAGAAAACTAAGGCATTTCGGAAATTTCGAAGGTGAGAGCAGCTAGATTTAGCGACTAATCAGCAGACGGATCGAATCATACTCTGCAATGTCGAGAATTCCCACAAAAGAGACAGCATGCGGGCGCATACGGTCCAGTGATCTGTGCAATCGTTATACCAGCCATCTGAAGATATATGACAGCAAAACTCACACAGACAATGGATACTACCTAGAAAAGCACTCTGATCAACCATCTGAACATCGCTCGTAGCTTGCTTCGATATAGCGCCAACAAATCATAAGCAATTGTGTGTCTTAACATCAATTTCAAATTTCGCGCATTGGGTCAAATAAAGTCGGGGAGAGACGCAACTTTGCGTCGACGTCGAAGCTCCTTTCCCTCCCTAGGCTTAGGTCAAAACTTATATCCCCTCCCCCCACATGAAAAAGCATCTGTCAAAGCATAGGTCTCATCCGCTTAACCTAAGCCTAGAGAGGGAAAGAAGCTTTGACGTGGGTGAAAATATTGCGTCTCTCCCCCCCCCCCCCCCCCGATTTTATTTGACCCCGCGCATTCGTATGTGTATATGTATGTTGTGTGTATATGTGCATCTACGTATTAGATTGCATAATCAAAGGAACCGAAAGTTGTTCGAAGAAAGGGCAAGATGCAAAGAAATGTTCCCGTTTTTAGACTAGTTTAGCAGTCGATAGCTCTCAACTGATCAATATTGCGTGCACCATTCCTTCATCACATGTCTGGTAACGGAGTACTCTAAATGGTTACATTTTCTTCTTCTGGTTAAATAAGCAAATTTTGAGTGAAGCTCTATCCTAACAGTGTTGTAGGGTGTAGCGGCCTTCTACGGTGTCTTGCAGCTTAGACACAATTTTCCGACGATGAGTCATTCAGCTAAAGAAGTATATTTATCTCATCACTGTTCGGCTCTTCCAGAATGTGAATTTTTTCCTCACCCTTCTTCTGCATAGTTAACACTGCGTTGTTTGTTGCTGATCCCCTAATTGTGACCCCCCCCCCCCTTTTCGCGGACCAAATATAAATATTGTTTATACAATTTTTTCGCTCAACTTATCTACATAGTAGAAGAATAATAGCATGGAGGACTACCCATAACATTTGCAGATGGATCCGCCGGAGCTATCGCATCCCGTTTCATCCCACGTTCACGAGACACAGCATGATCCTATGCATTTGAAACCACTAGCAATTAGCTTTCCAACGATGAGTAGAAGCGATCCGCATTTGGATGTACCTCATCTCCTAGTAAGTCAGGATGAAGGTGAATACTCGATCTAAAGGTTATCAATGAACAGTCTCATTATCCCTTTCTCGAATCTGATAATTCTTTCAGCTCATCCTTCACTTAACCGTATTGTATCAAGATTATTCCACGTCGAAAACGCTCTTCGTACAACGCATGCTTCATCTTGAGGTATTGTTAAATCAGATTATTAAATTCTCGTCGGAGCTAATGATGTACTTTTTCTCGCTCGAATCTTGCAAGACCACATTTTTCTATTCACAAAAGTCAATCTTGCAAATTTGTCTCAGGCCCGTTGGATGCCTAGAACTGATCTGAACTTCTGTGAGCGTATCTGTGCTGGCAGTGATGGTTCAGCAGTGCCGTAGTTGTAGTAAAGCTGCCGATTCTACGTGCAAATGTTCTTATCGCCATTCATCATGGCTTATTCATCACTGATCTCGTGCCCACCGAATGCAAATCATTCAATGCTCCCAAAGGAGATCCACCTAAAATTTTGTTGTGACCGTTTAGTAGTGGTTGCCGTACGATGCGCTGAATGAAGCAGGTTTTCCAAGTGAGAATCCGATGGTCGATGAGCATTTACGCAATGTCCTTTGACATCCACATATTGAAGACATTTTTGAAATGGCGCTCAAAAACATCAAGTGAATGAGCACATTCTATGAAAGGTTGAATATGTGGGAGGCATGTTGTTCGTGCAAGTTATCGCTCCGAACCAAAACAAAGCTTGACCAGGTCTTAACGCACTCGGGCATTGTGATTATAACGTTTAATCATAAAAAGTGTATCATCATAACTCTCATCTACGTTCTCCAGAGTGTGGCGATAATTTCTGAAACTTTCATCCGTCACAACTACGAAGCTCCTCCTCTTTAAATATAGGCGAATGCAATTCATGTGCATTTTCGACCTGAGTCGTTTGAAAGTTCGTAATTATGCGCTCTAACACAACGCCTCGGGTAACTCGCGGTTTTCTGAAAATGAACGTCCTTGCTCTCGACATTAGCTGTCTAAATTCTAATGCTGGAGTAGATTCCTGTTCCCATTTTGAAGAGAACGAAATTTGAGTTCAAAATTCAATGTTTCAGTCATCCATATTGGGGCAGAATAACCAAACGGCGTAAACAGACTTAAACTGCAGTTTCAGTTTTTTTTGCAGTAAAGGGCTTGGACTTGTCTTTGTCAACTGAAACCAAACAGAACAATAGATGAGGATAGCTGCTGTCCAACAATGTTACTTAGGCTAATGTCAAATTCCACGATTCGGCAATGTTGCAGTTTCGCATGCGATGCTGCGCCCCTAAGGCCGCGTTCATACTTTGCGCACCGACGCCGTCGCCGCCGGTACCAGCGTCAAACTGACACCGACACTGGCGTCAGTTTGACGCCGGCACCGGCGGCGACGGCGTCAGTGCGCAAAGTATGAACGCGGCCTAAGATTCCAATATGACTTCGCGTGCAAGATGCGACGTTGCAACACTGCGAAGTTCGACAGAGGCCTTGCCTTGCGTCAAAAAATGCAATAAGATTACCCATATGGCGATATCAATTCATCAAACGTACAATTACAATATAGGTCTTGTGCTCAATGCGTCACTTTAGTAATTCATAGTTTCATTGTTTTTTCTTATTAGTTCATTTTTATGACCTGCATCGTCGCGCGATGGGTGACAACGCAGGGTTCTCCAACATGTGAGTTTTATTGGTGTGCATCCTCTTCCCGTTTTACTGAGTTTTTGAGCTTTGTTAACTTTCCTTGCTGTGTGTTATTCACCTCTTTTCTTGGCGTTCAAGCTTGTGAGCGCCACAGAAGCTTAAACTCTCCATCATAGGATTCTTGTTAGGTCCTGAGGTATTTACAGGCCTTCTTTCTTGAACATTACTTTTCTGCAAAACTAATATTTGGCTGAAGCTTCTAAGAATTGTGTGCACTTGATGCCACGTTATTCTTTCATGTGTGGGAATGCAGCAGTCGGCGCAGTCAAACCGTAACAACTGTTGATCTCGAAATGGTTTCAGCTATTGTTCGGCGTGATCTTACAGAATTTTTGGTGGGACTCGTAAGGCCGCGGTCATACTTTGCGTTGTCTGCGGCAGGGCGTGGCCGCGTATCTTGCGTCTCCACACTGCCTCGTTGCCTGCGTCATCTCTGCACCTCCCCCGGGCCACTCTCTCTCGCTGCCTGTGAGAGAGAGTGGCACGGGGGAGGTGCAGAGATGACGCAGGCAACGAGGCAGTGTGGAGACGCAAGATACGCGGCCACGCCCTGCCGCAGACAACGCAAAGTATGACCGCGGCCTAAGTAAGTAGTCCAAGACTTCATTTTAACTTTTTCGTTTTCACCCCATTGTTTCTAGAGTGTTCATCCACGGTGGTACCCGCTGATAGATCCCTGGTTAATCGGTGAATTTCGGAGGTGTCTCTGTACGTGGTTTTCGGTGCCAGCGGACCAATGAAAGGCTTTTTGGCATTGGTTGGCTTCGTTGTGGATCGCGCCATACATGAGGTTTCCATGATGATTAAGTTAAATTAGTATCGGGTTCAAACCCCAGTTAGTTTTATCATTTCTCTCCTTACACTTTAGACCCTCAGCGTGAGAAATTCTGTTGATCACTGCCTACCTCAACGATTACGACCCCCCTCCCCTTCCTAGCGGACCAAATACGACCCCCTGTTGAGGATTCCTCAACAGAGGCTTGACCCTGGTAGTGGGTAAGTATGAGTCCCAACCCACACACTACTGGTCCAGCCTCCACCCTGCCCATGGGACCACATTTCCAGATGCCATCAATCAAAAAAGTTCTTCATTACACCCGGTGGGGGGTCGAATTGACGCCGGCACCGGCGGCGACGGAGTCGGTGCGCAAAGTATGAACGCGGCCTAAAGCGACTACGCCTGGAAGGATGCGCACAAGGGTTGCCGCTTAGAACTCAACATACGGCGCTCCTAGTTCGCACGCATCGTGCGCTCTGAGCATGGCGAAATCCGGTTAACGAAAAACAGCCAGGCTCTAGGATGTCATATCGTGTATCTGCTGCGGTAATGAAGAATTAGCTACTCATCCCCAATTGACACCAGCTGAAATTTTCGTCTTAAAACTTTATTTACATCAATATAGCAAGCTTCAAGAATGACATCAGTAAAAGCTATTAATGAAGAGCATGGTATAAATGAGGTGAATAAGCAAATAACATAAAACACATCAGAAGGTGTGTAGGCTTCAGCATGAACATAAAACGGAATCATAAAGGAGCATATTCTTCATGGCGAAAAACTATTTTGAGAAATTTGTTCTAAAACAGCCACAAGGAAGGCAATCTGTACATGTGAGCGTTCACTATGACTCAGCGGGTCTTTGCGAATATCTTCAAAAAATGTAAAGCCGATTTCTGATAAGAACTTATGTGTAAAGTTGCAATTAATTTAAAACTATAGATCTTTCACTACGTCGAGGTATCACAGTTATTTGAACAGTATGATAAAACACTAGTCAGAACGAAATTCAAAATTCGAGTCAGAATGATAATGTAAGTAGGAAAATGCAGGTTAATCAAAAATCCCAAGAGAAAGCTAAAATGAAATGAGCACTGGTTCAGCCGACGTCTTGATTGACGATTTCACGCGAGCGTATCATTGTGTGTAGCAACGTTATCCATGAGTTAACACAGCTTGAGAACATCCACCTTACCAACACTGTTTCCAACAAGAACTTCATCGGAGTCCTTAATTGCGATGCTCATATTGAAAAATCGTTGGAAAAGGTTTAAAAGACAAGGGAACAAGAAATTTTTCTAATGAAACAGGGCAACGTCGCGAGGCCGTGGTATAAAAGCACATGTGCTGGAACTGAATACGAGATATAGGCGCTATTTCACCGAGCCCAATGGTAAGTAAGTTAGTATTCGAAAACACCACATAAGGGCTCTTATAGTTAATAGTCAAATTCGGGTAACATAAATGGATGGATTGTATTTGCGCAGGGAATTTAGTATGCGAATGAAGCTGGAGTATTTGTAAGCTGAATCTGTTCACAGATACACATTTCTTGAGCGGGACAAAATGGAAGCAGAAGTTCTACATGGCTCACCAATTTTGGAAAAGCCACTAAAAACTCCCGAACTCGAGTTCCATTTGTTATCTCAGTATCTGCCACCCCAATTCATCGTTCAGCGAGAAAGCTAGGCAAAAGAGGCGAGCAAGATGGCAAAGAATAGAGAGAGGAGCACTAGGGACGCGAATCACATAGTTGCCACCTCTTCGCTGTCTGAAAGGCTCTAGCATCCATCGCGATAAGCATACAAATTGGTAGTTGCAAATGCACCTACCCCCTAACAGAGGGAGGACTGGAACACGTTATTCATCGTGAAGTCTGCCTTCAAATGGCATTTGCAGGTAGACGCTGAGTCTTCAGAAGAGAAGCACGACAAGACTAGAGACAGGTGTAACGTCCATCTTCAACATCTATTTATAGTTTTATAGTATAAACTCACCGGACGCCATGCAACTGCAGAAACGAAAACCTCCGAGTCGTTCTCGAATGTTGATGAGCTCGTGTCAAAGCCGCTCACAACACTTCGAGTAGAATCGACATCATAGCATAGAATGGGACGGCTAGCCGCTTTGTAGTAAACGTACGCTCGATTATCTTCACTGCCTGGAAATTGGCGAAATGCGATTCATTGTCTTAACCAGCAAGTGAAAGAGAAAGAAAGTAATATGGGAAATCTACAATAAATGCAAAAATAACGAAGTAAAAAACTTTCATATTTTCAAGGTCTGCCAATAAATGCTTAATTCGATCTTTGCACTATTATTCTTAGCACACCGGACATCGAGACCCAATTTACCAATCACACCGTCAGAGCGGAAATGATGCTGAGCAATTATTACAATTAACATCATCCCAAACTTATTCTTTTAACATCATACCGGTCAATATATGATCTCCACAAGAGCTGAGACCAACGAAGTTTTTCGTATTCCTATGGCCGCTATAAACACGTGTGCATTCCGCTGATCGAACATTCCACAACCGAAGATTGTTATCAGTTGAACTGAAATTATGCCATACCTTTCAGCATCGTATTTAATACAAGGATCCTCAGTAAAATCGCTCCGAAAAACACGGACACTAATGAACGGGATCACAGCTTCACGCCTTAAATTCGGAGTGTCGTTGTCTCATATCACGCAGGCTGATATCTGGTGGACCATACGATCCACAGGATCGCAAAATCGCAGAATCGCGAGTGCAGTCCTGCGCACTCCCACTTGAGCGCGTTACTTCCCTTGCTAAGCAACAGTAAGGCTAGAGAACATAACCATGTTCACAAATTCAATGATAAACATGCTTTTTGTGCATACGTGTAGCGCATTGTTTTGTTTACAAACAAAGTTAAAAATAAAATGGAACTCACGCAGAAACGATTTCCTCCGGGTTAAGATAGCGAACATAGGAAACCGCTTGACGATGCCCAGCAAAAACATTAAGAGGTCGTAGTGGTTGTCGAAGATCATACAAGTATACCGAACGATCTAAATCCAAGTGGATAACGGGAACCGCAACGAGAGGTTTATTTCCACCTGCATATTCCTTATTTTACCTGCAGAACCAACCGCTAATTCGTTCTTGGTAAAGCCAAAATTCACAGTGCACACCACGAAATAAGGTCTTATAGTCATAACAGAATTTGCCATGTTAAGATTCCATATTTTCACCTAAAGAAGACGACTTAGACACTTTCACATACATTTGAGGCGGAAAATCATATAAAAAGGAAAATGGGAAAGCCTACAGAACAGTCGTTGCTTCCAGTGGCACAAATGTGGTTGTCGGTCCTGGCGAAGCTCACTGACCAGCACCTTTTCTCATGTTCGTTAAACTTACGCAGCCTCCTTACCTGGAACGGGACAGAAGTATGCGTGCTCCAAGACATGGAAACATTACATATTACAACATTACATTACGCTGTATACATATTTCACTGATAACCTTGCTAGAGATATCAGAAGCCCCAAGACGTGTGACTTGGTTGACTACCAAACATGATGTAAAGGTACGAAGTTGTGCTTGAGGAAGAATCGAATGAAAAGGACAAAACCTCAGAAAATGAAATCCCCTCCTCCACTAACTCTCGTGATGTACGTGTTTTCTCACCGCTGCGTTGCGATCGTTGCCCTAACCCACCACCGTTGCTCGACCATTGAGACAGGTCGAGCCAGGCTGCCGCAGGGGTAGCCAGGAAGCCTGGAGGGCGCATTCTATTAAAATCGCGCTACCGTCACCTTGGACCCCAAAAGTTCATTTATGATGAACATATGTCCGCACTACTGAATACCTATTTTACTCCTCCTGGTGCCTCGACTATCGAGTTCTAGAGCTTTAGTAGAAAAGGATCACTTCTTCACTGGGATGTTGTGCAACATTAACTGCTGTTTGGATAAGTAACAGCTCAGCCTTTTAAAAGCTCAAAAAAGTGATCAAGATTAAAAATGTAGTAATAGTGCTCCAGCAACAAAAAGAGAATACTACCTTGTTTATATCCCAAACAGTGACAGATCCATCATATCCACTATTCACCATTACTGAAGCCATGAGAGGACTCCACGCCACACAACTACAAAACACAAGGGCTTTTTCATACCTCATTAAACCGTTAATTTCAAGTTAAAACCTGATTTTTGCGTTGCAGTCCATCTTTGCAATCGGATAATGGAACTCGTTTGGCTCTTTAAGGACAGTCTTTATATCAAACACTTGGATAGTCCTCGAGATGTCTGCCACTGAGAAGAGAGAGTTATCAGCAGAAGAAAACTCCAAGCTAAAAACATTGACACTAACACCATCACAAGTGTACGTACAAGTTTTGCGCCTGATATAGTAAGTCATACCTCGACACCGTTGACTGGTAGCCCGAACTGGAGATATCATACTTGAGCGCTGCTAAGTGAACAGTTTCACCATAACGGGTGGTTTCTTCAATTATCTGCATCAATAAGATGAAATTCGATTAGTGAAACAAAGAGAAGCAAGCTGTGACTGAAGTAAAAGAAAACACTTCACGAGCAAGAAGGTACAGTCCATATCAGAAAAACCGATTGGGCGGTCCTACGGACTTGTATGAACGTGTATCAAACTCTCTCAATTCTCTCACTCCGCCACACACTCTCACTCTCGCCATTCACCAAAGTCCGTGGGACACGCCCAATCAGCTTTTCGAAATGGACTATATCTCACATTGTGGATATTCGGATTAAATATTCAATGAGGTGAACATTTATGTTAATGTTAAAATAACCATTATACAACGTAGTATGATGTGAAGACGTACCTTTCCAAACTCTGAGAGATCAGACTCGCGAGTGGAAGACTCAGGCACTGCATCATTATGACCGTCCGCCCCTGAATATACCCACTATGTAAGATGTTGATACTCCCCTTTGGTTACGGCATGTCGCTTGACATATCAAATAAATAAATAAATATTACGCAGCCAAACATGAACGTTTGAGTGGTGTTTTTCATGGTTGAAGAGTCACATTCACCACAGTTTATCGCTAGTAGAGTTCTAATAATTACCCGAAATGACACCGTCAAGTGGTATGTGCTCCTACTTATGACCTTCAACCATCCATTCCTTTGATTGCCGAATCATCGAATCAAATTTGACGGGACAGACTGACTGGTCAGTAAGCTTGATCTATCCCGTACTAAGAGCGGAACAGCACGAGGAGGAAGTCCGCAAATTAAGCATGATGGAGCTTGCGTAGAAGCACGCATGATGAACACCTATTTTATCACAAGCTCGAAGCTGCCAACTGCTACTGATCAAACTGTAAAAGTGCACCTTCTTTTTTCCCTCGAGTGTCAGTGTAGGCTTGAAGCAAAGCATCCATATTACGCTCCACTCGATTTTCGAACTGCTGAAATCACTGATATAGACGCATAAAGCAACAGCCCAAACGGCCGATTCATAAGAACTGCAGACTCGAGAAGATAATAATAAACAACAATACTAACTCACCTTAGAAGAACACGTAGGCACCCGATTCTGTGACGATTTGTCATATTTCAAATCATTCTGACTAGCAGATGAGCATGACAGCAGTGGCCATTCCGGAGGACAAACGTACACTTGCGTGGTCAGCTTATCGCTCCTTCTTTCCATTCGAGAGCAAGAAACAGGGCCACGACAGCGCGCACGCTTTGTTTTCGGTTCATGTGAATCGGAAGAGCAACACTCTGCTTTTTTGGCGGGAGCAGTAACTTCAGCGATTTTTGGTGCTCCATTTACCTGAAAATTCATTTCGTGCTCATACGATGTCGCAATTTCGCATGTGATTCCGCCACCTTGAGATCTCGCGGGTGTGACTCTACATGCGATACCGCGACATTTCAATAGCACATTCGCGCAATTTGACATCAGTCTACCAGGCAAAGTTTGCTCAGTCTCGATATGCAATGATGAGCGAAGGTGGGTAGGGGATTCATTCACCGGCTACTCATATGCATATTTACCATGATATAAAAATGGGAATGTCTCAATTCAAAATAGTCCTTTTCATCCTATCCATGAGCCCGAATAGTTGTAGTCGTACGTACTAATGACAAAATGTAGAGCACAAAACCCGGAAAGATCCTTATCATCACAATTCCCAAAGCTAGAATGTGGAGATCACTTTTCCAGTCGTACAAAGGAAGATCAATGGAGAGAAGCTGTCATAAAAGAAATAGTCTTGCAAAACCTTACTACGGCGAAAGCATGACGAAAACCTAGCAAATACGTATATGAAAACTTAGCAAACTCGTATAAAACTGAAACCAACCAAGAGTCGGTCCCGCCTACACCTCTCAAGATCCCGCTTCGCCGCTTCAAGTTCCTTGTTACGCAGTGCTTCAAAACAGTCGAAGAATATACCTTGAATACAACACAGTTGAAGAATATGACTCTCGAATATATAATCGAAGACAGCTAACCTAGCAGAACCTTCTGCCGCTCGATGTTCGGCTTCGATTGCACTCGCTCATCTTTACAGTCGCCCGAGGGGTATGAGGCCACATCATTACAAGTAGAAGCCTGGAGATGACAAGTGTCAAAAGTTAACTAACACACTTGCATGGAATATGTGTCGTCAAACGACACACAAAAAGCGCCCCCTTCCATTCGCCCTTGTCTCCTGTTACCCCATCATGATGCTATACTGAAAGGCGGATTTACCGCAGTGAAAAATGGGGTGCGGTTTATCCTGCAAAGGAAAGGATTGCTTGATCGCATTTTTGTCAACAAGCGGACCGACAACGGGACGATAGTGGGGCTCTCACCATCCTTTGAGCAAGCTATTTTCGGCTCCTCCCTCCTGTTACTAGTAACGGGTGACCGATTGATGAACGCCTCGCGTACACCATACGTCGCCGTTAGGCCAAAGTCATACCATGCGATCGGTTTGCGGTCCGTTCGCAGTCCGACTGAAGATTACGATATAGACTATTGCACGCACCGGAGGCCGGCCGTGATTGCGGAACCCTGCGTCTATGTCGTCCTTCGCCGTCCGGGTCTCTCGGACTTGCCTAAGGCCGCTTCCATACTTTGCGCACCGACGCCGTCACGCGCGTGCCTGCGTCACGCGCGTGCCGGCGTCACGCGCGTGCCGGCGTCACGCGCGTGACGGCGTCGGTGCGCAAAGTATGGAAGCGGCCTAAGCCCTTTCAGGGAAGGAGCTTTGGCGTCGCGTACTCTGGCCTGTCTGGTGTCTGACCTCGCGGCGGGAAGCGATTTGCCGAAAAAAGCCAGGATCGCAGCTGATGCACGCACTGATCGCCGGCCGTGATTGCGTAACCCTGCGTCTATGTCGTCCTTCGCCGTCTGGGTCTCTCGGATTTGCCTGAGCCTTTTCAGGGAAGGAGCTTTGGCGTCGCGTACTCTGACCTGTCTGGTGTCTGACCCCGCGTGTTGCCGAAGAAAAACCCGGCGTTCAGTGCGTGGTTTAGCTTACATCAAAAGCCAGCTGTCTTCAAGCCGGTACGCAATCACGGCCGGCCTCCGGTGCGTGGTAGTCTATATCGAAGATTACGTGCGTATCATCTGCGATTCTGCGATTCGATCGCAGCATCGTATGTGTACATCGCACTCTCACATTGCTATGATGTTTTCCCGGTTCTTTATTACTGTGGCTTCGTGTGTGGTAAGAGACCAGCGTTGTGGGGTAGGGAGTGCGCAAGACATCACTTCGATTACGCGATTATGCGATCCTCAGGATCGCGCAATCGCAAGGTATAACCTCAGCCTAAGGAGATCATGTCCGTGATTAGGACTGATGATAACCTTTATACGTAGGTTTTGAACAAAATTGGTGAACAATATAATAGCGCCAAAGTGGCCCCCTAATAGCGCCAGATGGCGCAGGCGTTCAAAATATGTCGAATGTATCTTCGTAGAACTTTCGACGGAATTTTTGGTGCTAATGTAGTTGGGGAGGCTCCAATGAGCTTGGCGTCCGGCGCTACTTTTGTCTACGTTTCTAGACTAAGCCTTAGTTAAGGGGAAGCCCCTGCTGCCCTCAAGTAAGTTACAGTTGCATCGAATTTTTTCACCTAAAACGTTTGCTGGCGTTACAGGAGCTGAATAGCTCCGTGAAAGTGATTGGCATTTGTAAACATTTTTGGGTGCTAAGGTAGTTGGGGGGGGGGGCCACTGCAGTAGTGTCTCCGCGTCTCTAACGCAGGGCAAGAGCGCAGAGAAGCCATAGTGCTAGCCGAATCGGGTTCGAATTCTGCATTTAAACGATTCCATAAAGTAAATTCGTGCTTTTTTTCATCCTATGTTAGCCTAAGCCTAGGGGAAGGAGATTCCCTTCCCCTAGGCTTAGGCGAATACGCGTAAGTGGTTGTTTAGTATAGTCGCAGCTAATTTTTCGTAATATACTAATGGAAGAATAATTCAATCGATTTCTTAGTTACTTAATTGTGTCTAGGCATAAAATAACCTTGAGAGTGTCTATAAGCAGAAATTGGGCGCGACTCTTGCTTTTGTCGAGTGGCCCCCCCCCAACTACCTTAGCACCCATTTTTGACTGAAATCCGAAGTGAAGTTCCAATACAGATGAAATAGGATTTGTATGTGTTGTAGCCATGTTGATGTCGGAATCCTCTCCGCCGTCTTCGCGACTTTGCGGTACCGCACTACCGCACGCGATACTACGACCATGAGATTTTGCAGGGCCGTGCCTTCGCGTGCGGAGCGGCGACACCGCAAAATCTTTGGACAGGAAAAACGGGGTGTACCTTTATTTCAGGATCTACACCATGACAACTGGCACGCAACGCGGTGTGCCTGAGCTATGCACGCCGCTATAGTTGGGTCTCGGAGCGATTACACGGTGAAGCTAGGGGGCGCCTTACAGAAGGGGCTTGTGATCTCTCCATAACCTAACAACACGGCGCCTTTAGCTCGTTCGTATCGCTTCACGCTACACGCCGCGGTGCGGTTCTGACAAATGTACACACCCGAAGGATGGCGGAGTAGCAATCGCAAAATCTGACGACTGGATTAGCGATTTGCCATTCTGCGATTGTGCGATATGCACAACACCAGCACCGTTGGGTCGATGCGTATTCAACATTCACCCGGACTGCAGCAGACTGCAAGTTTTTCGCTGGGTGTAACTGCGACCGTATGAATCAAAGGCTACTGCCGTACTTATGATGTTGCCATTTTTTAAATTCACAGGAGACAACTGGAAACTCACATCGGGTACTTGTTGCACTTTCTCCTGACCCGATGTTGAATGGTGAGTCATGCCAAGTACCTAAAATATATGATCACCTAGAACAAAGTTAAGGAACAGTCAGAATAACAACGGATCGATATATAGAACTCCGAGCGAAAATGGAATTCACATGGAAAGAACAGCGGCATCATTCAGCTATCACTGCTTTAGCATTCGTGAAACAGGCCGAGATGCTTCGCCGACACTTTACCTATTCTTGTATTCCCGGTCCTAACCACATATCCGACCCTCATTTTCGGCGTTTAGTCACCGAGGTCGTTACTAAGGTGGATTCAAAGAGACAGGAGCCAGCAAAGAATGTCTAAGCATGGGGGCCGAAAATTCAAGCCGTACTGGTGATAAAGTCCACCAACTGCTTCGGAATGAAGCTTCAGCGGAAATTCTAGCAGAAAAAACCTATCATGGATTTAGTTACTCCTCTTCCTTTTTGTATTCAAGTAGAAACATCCAATCGAAAGCCGTAACCAACAGGTAACGACCGATCAGCAGCTGAACAACTACCTACCTCGTCTTCCACTCCTCGGGTGCACATAAAGTGCCCCCCCCCCCCCACACTTACATTGACCTGGGATTTGTCAGATGAACGAATGAGAACAACAAGTGTTGACTCGTAAGGTTGTTAAACGAGTAAAATCGTCACCTGGACAACTTCATGAATTCACGCGTAAAAACCTGTCAACTATGCACATCAAGAAATTTAGGCGTGGGCTACTATAACCACAAAGACTTTGTACGCAATTACACTCACTTTCATAAACAGCATTGTTTTTGTGTACGGTTGCTAGTGTGCCGTACTTTGCGTGTGCTTCGTACTTTGATCGAAAGTCTCAGTTTCAAGGCTCATTTGATTCTTCCCATTGCCATGTCAGATTTCCCACTGTCAACTCCTTTGATGTAGCGGTTACCGCATTCAGGCTGGGCAGTAGCGCACGAGGAACAGTTCCTGTAAACAATGACTTCGGCTTCTAACAAGGATGATCTGGGAAGAATGGTCACGGAACTGCAATCACTTCTTCGTTCTGGATGCACTGGTTAGTGATCAGTCTTTGGCACACACGCCACCGTCAGACTGCGATTTTGCGGCGTCGCATTTTCGCACGTGAATTCGCGGGATTGCACAATCTCAAGGACGTGGTATCGCGTGCGAAAGTGCGACGCCGCAAAATCGCAAAGTCTGACGGCGGCCGAAGCGGAACTAATGAATTCAAGGTTCAAAGGATTCTATGGGCGATCACGCCTAATGTCGACATGTGGGGGGGGGGGGGGGGAGTGGAATGGGTAGTATTCGACTATAACCACACATGACCTTCAGTAGGGTCAGTGCGATGGATTTCGTCAGAAATCACTTATGGGTGTTATTAGGACCCTGATCACGAAGGTGGCATCGTTTTCGTCGGCGGCAACATTTAGCCCCATCTTATTCATGGTATTCAGGAAAACTCTCATGTAGCAGTCGCCAGATTCATGTTTATCACGTTCACCATTTGTGCTCACGGGTTAACGCCGCGAAAGCTCCAGCTCGACTTATTTTTGGCTGACTGGCGCGAGCTGGCGTCGATATCAAAAAGAGGATCATTCCGTGATCAGGACCGATTATAACCTTCATACATAGGTTTTGAACAAAACTGGTCAGCGATATGATGGCGCCAAAGTGGCCGCGAAACAGCACCGTATGGCGCAGGCGCTGAAAATATGTCGAATTGTATAGGGTTGATAATGGATCTATGTGGGAGAACTTTCAGCCGGGATTTTTTTACCTATGACGGTTGCTGGGGTTGCAGGAATTCCTTCGAATAAAGTCACGAGGTGAAGTTCCAATTCAGATGAAGTGAAGATTTGTAAGTGCTGTTGGCATGTTGTCTTCAGGATCCTCTTCGAGAGTTTTGGTCGTGATTCTGAAGAGATGAAAATTCCACGTATTCTGTTGTCTACAGCAATGCAGAACGGCTTTCTTGTATTTTCACGCTCGCGTAGGACTATACGGTAGATGGTAAAGCATCGTCATGGGAACGGTCATAGATCAACTTGAACTCCCTGTTCTGTATCTCTACGCATCCGGCGAGATCGCAGCCGACCGAAGAACCACATTTGACTCAGCCAGAGTTTGTCCGGTACGAGTGAGTACGAAAAGGGATCAAGCTAGCTCAAAGGATGGAATGCTTTTCGGCGTGTTCGAATCGAGTTCAGCCTTTCTCAAGCAAATCCATGTGCCCAGGATGGTTTACTGATTAAACAGCAGAACTAATCCAGACTTCTGAGGCAAGAAATGCTTGGGTAACAGTTCTTTTAAAGTCGTCGGCCAGGTTAGGATTACGTTACCATGATGACAATGCGCTTTTACCAATCACAATAGGACAAATGTATTATGAGTCTAATAATCTCCACATTAAGTGCAAATTGCTGTTTTGTTTGCTAATTTCTCCGCTTATAGTTACGTTTTTCATGGTCCAAATGCACCGATCTGATTCATCTGGTTGAAGGTTTCGTCACAAGTCGTGATTCTGAGATGGACTATTCGTCAATAGCAGGTAAATCTGTTTTAAATTTTCAGAAGTTCGTTATCTCTCCCCTTGTAGTACTCTATCTTCAGCAGACTTCAACGTAGATGAAGAGTGGTTTCGAAGAATTGTTCATCAACTCGTTAAAATCACTGTTAACGTCGGTGAAGCAGGTGCTAAAGTAGGCCTCCAGATATAAAAAAATTAACATATCGTACCTTGATGACTTAGTTATTCGGCAGTATTGTAGGGCATGGCACTGCATTTTTATGTACCTTCCTTATCAACACTTTCGGCGTTTCTTTCTCTAGATAGTTTCCAAAATACTAGTTCCCTTTGGCTGTTTAGTCTTCGTATGATATCTTCCATATTCTAATGGATTAATCAGCACTACCTCAGACAGTTTTCTGTTGACATAAACATTTGATTCCTCTAGTTTCGCGTCATTTTCACTGCTTCGTTCAGATTGGAGATATCATAGACATTCATCCCGTGCGATCTCTACTTGAAGATGATGAGAGGTTGTTCATTTGCAAAAGTGTTCATCTTCTCCGAGAACATCCCGAAAGTATATCCAGTCTGATTGATCATCAAATCGGAACTCATACGTGCGGGAACTACGTGGACTCAAGCATACGATTCGACAGAAATGTAAGTCCAATCGAGTGTTTATTTATGTTTCCTTCATACTCGTGGACTATGGAGTTTAGTGGTTCCTTCCGTTCAGGAATTCCTTTTGACCCGCATACTCGATCCAAATCGTGAATCGTAAGGAAAGCGTTTGGGTCACACAGTGAGCGCCTGGGAACTATCGGTACTTGAGCCGTTAGTTGATGCTCTTCCCAAATACATGGTGGAGGCGAATCAAGCGTAAGGGTCAGGCATGAAATATTTGTGTACCCACCTATGTAATGGGATTGTGTGAGTTAAGATTCTCCATTGTGCGTGACGTACGCGGTTCTTTATAGCCCAATCCTATCTGTTCTCTTTTTTTTTGCAAAATGGTTTTTACCTTCGGGCTGGAGTCTGTACTTTTCACTCATATCAACAGCTACATGTAATATATTTCTGCTCTCATCTGTTGCAGATTTCCCAGCGTTCAGTTTATGAAACTGAGGGCGAACGATGTGCATCCTTTATTTGGCGACTGCAGCTGTCGGATGATGAAGAAGTTGTCTTACGTCTGCCTTTCGGAGCTCTAAGCCATCTCGCTAAACAGTGTGATCTTATATCTGCTGAAATCAGCCGGATCAAGCAAGCTCAGCTGAGACAGTCACATCCTCGTAGCTGATGTTTCTCCAAGTATTTTTTGCTCATTTTTTCCACAATTCTTGTTGACAGACATGGTGCCGTTTCCGAATAGTTTGTTCCTTTTGCTCTTCTGTTACTCGTTTTTGTCACCAACAATAGTACGGCCAAGTGTGCGTAGGTCGATGTGGAAGTCGCGATTTGTAGCGCTTTTATGACAACAACCGTCTGTCACGGGGGTAGGAAGACGGGTAAGTTGTTGAATGACCATGCTCTGTATGCGCTCAAGCTTGTGTCAACTTTCTGGAGTTCTCAGCAATTGTAGCCTCTCACTCCTTTCTTCATGATCGTTTCGATCAGCACCTTCTCCACTGCCCTCAGGCTGTCTGACATTTTTTTATGATCTGAGAAAAAATTCAATGCAAAAATATCGTACGGAGGTTTGGAATACACGCTACCTCTTCCCGATTTAGTCTTTTTGATAAGTCATTGAAATCTGGCAGTGATATTCGAATCACAGTGGCTTTAGAGCGGTTTGCACGTTCTATGAATCTATTGTCATCGCCACTCATTCTAAAAAACATGACGCTATGTATTCAAAATGCCTTCCGGCGGCATAGTCAGAAACATGTTCGCGATTACGAAGATCACTGGTTATGGTCTTACATCATCTGCAAAAAGCCAGTCATCTCTTCTTGCTATGCTCGTCAGCTTCACTCGATTGTTGTGCTTCTACATTAGCTGGAAATATGTAACCGTTTATGTCTTTAATGTGTGTTATTAATTCTTGCTGAATCTTTCCAACTACTTATATCTCGTTGGTTTTCACTTAAACTAATGCGAGTATGTGGATTTGTTAATTTTTCAATCTCGTAGAACAATTATAAAACCGTCTTAAAAATGTGATTGAATATATTTTTTTCATATTCTCAATATTATCCGGTAGTAAATGTAAGTTCTTATGGGTTTTATTGCATTGCAGGCGTGTATAGTTCACGAACCTGTGATACATCTCGTGACCATATTTGCTCATGCATGGCGATGTAACATTTGGTCGGATTCGTGGCAGTTGCCGCTGGCAACCCATCACATCAGACGAAGTGCTACCCGCTCAGTCCCCGTTTGGAGCCTTTAATAAGAAACTATGAAAGCAATCATGGGTCTAGAACAGTGTCACGTTCTAATTTGCATTTTGAGCTGAACTGAGAAATGCGGTTGACACAGGAACGGATCACATCCTTTCGTTTCTTAATGTTGTCTTGTATATAACCCAATCCATCATTTTCCCTTGTTACATGAACATAGTTAAAAATACCCTGTTTTTCGGCTACGTAAGAGCTTTACAAAAATGAAAGTCTTCTGGACTGCAATTAGGGTAGTAGCGGATCGAGAGCAACGTCCAGAAGTTTCAAGAAAAGGGTTCGAAATAGTTTTTCGCGACTTTTTTTGTGAATTCTATACCGTGTAACGCAAGATGTGGCCCACGTGCGATTCCGCAGTGAGTACCAAAAGATCTGCAATGGACGCAGTAGTGATTCATGAAGCGCGACAAAGACTTTCAATGATTCCAAACGGAAGGTTTTCGATCGTTTCCATTTAAATCTTCATTCGCAAGTTTTCGCGCTATGCTTTCCCATTTTGGTGTGGTATAAGTGTGAAAACCTATAAGAAAGGTGTAAAAGGCCAAGCTGAGATGTCGACCTCGCACGAGAGTGATTATGGTAATCGAGGAAGACGGGATGTTAGTGGGATTAGTGGCTTATGTCACGCGAGGA
This sequence comes from Trichostrongylus colubriformis, assembly GCA_963978905.1. Taxonomy (NCBI): domain Eukaryota; kingdom Metazoa; phylum Nematoda; class Chromadorea; order Rhabditida; family Trichostrongylidae; genus Trichostrongylus; species Trichostrongylus colubriformis. Next base: position 9,161,018 of record OZ022261.1, read on the forward strand.
AATCTGACATAGTGTACGGATATTATGGAAAGACAATTTGTCAGAGATCTCTTTGTGTTCCGTTGAACATGTAGTCTCCTTGGATTGGTACATATTCTTACTATTGAAATTTTAATGTACATTTTTGCTTAGAAGCGTGTCTTATAGAGGTATTGAGGCTCCGCTGGTTAATGGACAAATCATGATGATGTGGCGAAATCAGGCCATTTTCAATAGACTGGAACCGGGTTATTTATGATGACCATGATGTGATCATGAGCTGTAGGTGCACATAGTATATTTCAGGGATTCATTTGTACACATTTGCAAGCTGGCAGCCCCACAAAGACCAAACGGAGTGTGGTGGCGGCCCGTGTTAGCTCATCGATAGGGCTTCACATAGCTTATGCGATGACGTGGATGTCGACGCTGCTCTGACGGCAATTAGGTAAAAGCTTGTGCATCAGTTTTTCGCAACTTTCCCATCGTAAACCACTTCACTGGGCCGGCGGCCAAGTACTCGTCAGACTCAGTACTTGTAGCGACAAAGCTCTCAAAGTATTGGTAGGTGGTAATAAGAATTAATTGTAAAGCCCTATTCATAGAAATGACGTGAATCTAGTGAAAAAGTTCTTATGGAAATAACACCTAATCGGATTGTGTCTTAGTCCATATAAGACGTGCTGTGTCGAAAAGGATCGTTTGTGACAGCTGTCACATGTTTTTGTGCAGCCGCATTCAAATGTCAGCAGGAGTGGCGCAAATTAACGAAATTGTTCCCATTTAGTGACTATCTTAATATGCATATTATAAAGTTAATGAACTGTGTATTCATAATCTCCGGTATAGTGGTGGCATTCAGCTCGAATGCTGTGCACATTGTGCGTGAATATCTATTTGACAGAGTATCGATTCACGGGGCGGCAGGGCGTGGCTACGTCCAAGGCGCTTCACAGTCTGCTAGTTCGGGGAGTCCACTAAATCTGCAAATCACTGTTTTTACGTGGTAAGCTCTGCCCACCTCCGTTTTATTTTTGCAGTCTGCAGTACATACGAGTTGAATGCCCAACCTCTGTTCTAGTGAGAAACGCGAGCGAACGGGTTCGTTGTCGACGTCGAGTGTTGGCGTACGTCGTCGTCGTCGTCGTCGCCGTCGTCGTCGCACACTGCACAGCCCCATCTGCCATCGTGCAAGTGCGGTCTACTGCCTCATGATCGGGACAGTTTCTGGCCGACGACACGCTAGAAGCACTCGCTTACATGTGGGACGTGCTGGACGGCCGTTCGCTGACCGCCGAGGCTCTGGCCCGTGCTGCTGTTGTCGTCGCTGTCGAAGTACTTCTACTTGGCACATCATTTCTGAATATATGCGTCATATTCACAACTGCCGACTTGTACGACGTGATCGGATGTTATTTGGTGAGTGCCACTGGATTCGTTTAAAAGTGATATTGTCATTTGAGCTGTTCAAGATCACAATCTTATCGTCCTTTCATAGAGATTTTCCTTGGTTCCACATGCTTAGCCACGAGCATCGAGTGGGAGATCCTCTCTCCCTTTTTTTGCAGTCTCTGTCTCTATAAACATCTTCTTCGCAAAAGTATATCGGCGAGAGTAAGGAGTGAAGGCTTCTTTCCTGGACTTACTTCCTTGCGGTCTCCTTTGAAGTGCATTTGAGTTGTTTCAACGTAGAATTAGTTTCACCACAGTAGTGCTTCCGCGAATGGTTTTGTTCTTTCGTAAACATTGCTCCTCCTAGGTTTGCTATCCATCTTGTGAGCTCAGCTTCTGTCTAAACTTTGTGATTTCTATCTCCAGTAATCAGTTGGAATGACCCTGATGCAATTTTACTTACTGATATGTAGATGTGGAGCGAAGAGAAATGACCATTCATTCACGTTACTTGTTTCTGAGTTGAGGTAAAATAATCTTCTCTGCTAGGTGATTTGATGTGGTAAGGTACTGCATAGGATTTGCCCTTGAGAATCTCCGCATTTGTGGTCGTTGATAGAAAGTCCGCACCCGGCACCAATTGAATTTTTGATCTTGGCGAGGGCTTTCGGCCCCCAATGCGCAGAATCTTGTCTAATAAACAAATCCATGCATAAATAGGTCGATGAGTATAGGAAGTCAACTCGCAAACTCATGCAGTATGCTGGGAATCTGTTTGCTAGCGAAATATGCACACTAAACTGTGTACATTGTTCAGCTAGTACTTTATAAAATATTTAATTTAAGATATCCCTATCGGTTGCGGATCTGTTGGCGGCGTTATTCATCGTACCGCTTAGTTTGTATAGTACGCTGGATCCAACTTGGCGATTCATGGGCGATAATTCTCTCGTCTGTAAGGGTAGCGCCTATCTTCAAATCGCTTTGTTTTGCTCTACCGTCTACACATTCGCCTGGATTTGTATCGATAGGTACGTTTTCTATTTTCACTGAAGAACTGTTATTTTTATGAACACAATGGTTTCAAAATGAAAGATGAATAAGCCGCTAATGCGGTCTGATCTCCGCAGTTGTTGTGTATTAGCAACTTTATTGTTCGTCGAATGCGCTTGGCTTCTTTAGAGTTTTTTTTTACTTTATAAGAAGTGAGGCAGTTTGAAAAGTTGTATATCTACTTCCTTGATGGGTTTAGTCTTTGCTCGTGATCGCTGCGCGTTGTATCGCAGTGGTTATTAGTGGATGGATAAATACGGCTCAGTTCCGGCAACCACTACAATCATCAGAGATATGAGAACATTTTATTCTGTGAAATAAGAAAACTGAATGTTGATGAGGCAGTGCGAAATGTCACCGCTCCGTATCTTCGATTTTTTTCTGCCGTCACGCCACTATATATCAAAAGTGAATCCAAGCATCACATTTTTCTCTTTTATCGTACTTGAATTGAAATCATATAATCCACACTTGCAATGCTCATTTCTTGCCCTAATGTTTTCTAAAGTAGACTTCACTCTAACTCGAGAAAACTGCGTTATTTGATCATTTTGCGCTTGCTTTTTTCTGTGAGAAATCAGTTTTGTCTAAGTGTAAAGATGAAATAACTGTGGTGCGGTACCACCAAAACCCCTCCTGGAGGGGGGGGGGGGGGGGGGTTGTACGAGGATCATGCCATACGACAGTCATATCAAAATACCGGTCTGTCTGCTGAAAATTCCTCAAAATTACTTCTTGCCAGCCATGATACTATGTTAACTTACCCAGCTGTCACTTGCAAATAAGGCTGCCAGGAGGAAGAAACTAAGGTGGTCAACTTTGAATCATATTGGCTCCACAATTTTCTATCACATCTTTTCCATGAGCTAATCCTTTTTTGGAGTTGGAAGTTATTAGCGCTTGTTGTATGAGTGTCGTATGAATTCCAGTGTAAGCAGAGCTCGTAGAAAAACTTTATTACCCTAAAATCTGGTAGATAAGTCCGTCCTCACGCGGTCGCGCGCGGCAGACGCAGATGCAGCCTTCAAAGAACTAAAAATGGAGAAAATTGAGGAAGCTGTCACTTATAGACTGAGAAGGGAATAGGAAGCAGAGATGGGACCGTGTGAGAGATTAACACAGAAACTTTACAGTTGGTAGAGGAGCGAAGGAGCGAGAGGAAAATTGCTGTTCAACGGGGTTCAATGCTACGACGGTTTTTGGGATGCGATAATGGTTGAATAAAAGCATCTTTTTCTCTTCCCTGTTATGATGATGATGATGTACGAATCCTCACGGACGTGTGTCTTGCTCCTAGTCTTCCCTCTGCCAACGTCTTAACCATCACAGCTCTATTTGCCTCTCGCTTCTGTTCTATCCACAGAAGCAAAACTTCTTTATCTCCTTCATTTTCGGTTTTCTGAAGCGACAAGAACGTTTCGTTGTCGGCAACTGCTGCAAATTTCCCTTCTTTGCCCTCTACCTTCGAATCAAACGTCGTGAAACTCCAAAATGGCTGGCAGCAGAACATTACCGCATCGAGCTTGTAAGCGGCGGTGTATGACTTCCTTCTGAGCATCGTCCCCTTCGCAACACCTGAATGTCCCTTGAGTACCGTTAAATGAAAAGATGGCGAAAATAGCAAATAAGGTATCTAACTCACTGGGTTGGCGGCACATGCAAGGGTGCGTCAAAAGCCGGTAGATTTATCTATGAGACCTTATGGCGACAATTTTGTTATTTCTGCCGTTGTTCAGGTATTTCAGAGAGCTCGATGGCCAGAAAGAGGGCTACACAGGTGCAAAAGTTGACACGGCAAACAGAAGCGCGGTTAGCAGAGGGATGACAAGGAGAACGACGCACGTCTGCGAGGCTTTGTATGCCATCATCATAACAGGAATGAGAAAAAGGCGTTTTTATCCAACCGCTATTTTATCGCCAAAACCATTGTGCGTTGAAACCTCCGTTGAACAACGATTCTCTTTCTCGCTCGTTCGCTTTCCTCTGCCAGGTATGAAGTTTCCGTGTGAATCTCTCGTACGATCCCAGTTCTACTTCCTATTCCCTTCTATACAATCTACAAGTCACAGCTTACTCAATTTCCTCCATTTTGGTTCCTTGAAGACTGCGTCTGCATCTGCCGCGCGCGGCCGTGTGAGGGCGGATTTGCCAGATTTTAGGGTATTTCATGTGCTACCGTATTCACAATGAAACTTTGCTCCAGTGGAAGTGTATGACAAAGAATTTGCTTAGCATTGGCCAGCTTTCACTCTTCATAGTGCGGAACAATCTGAGCATCAAGGACATTTCCGCGATGGAATAAGTGCTCGGCTTTTTCTTCCTAGGGGGCAATGCTGCGTTATGTACTGAAGGCCGAAGGATATGAGTGTTGGTCCTAAGTGTTAGAGGCCGTGGGTAGTTAAGAATTACAAATGTCTGCTCTGTCCCACAATGTAGCCTTAGTTGTACTAATTCATTAATATGCTTCATTACAGGTATTCCGCAATGATGAAGCCTTCACGATATGCGGATCAATCACTAACACGGTGTAAATGTTGGATTGTCTTTAGTTGGATTACGTCTCTTCTGTTGTGCTGTCCCATAGTTGTTGCGCAAATGCAGGTATCCTTTTTTGCACTCACATTTTCTTCTTACCTGCTAATCCAGGTTTTATTCTTTTTCTCATAGGTGGGGATGATAGTTTGTTAAGGGGATTGTGCAGCTTCTTTTCCACCGTGCTTGTTCTCCACAGCGTAGAGTGTATCATTGCACCCCATTGCTTAGTTCCTGTCGTCCCTTTTTCGACAGAGCCATGTGTCTAAATGCCGAAACTATAAAAATTTTTCAGGAAGCTTTGGAAGAGTTTTGTGCCTCTCTGGTTCAATGCGCGATGGCAGTCTCCAAAAAACACCTTAGGCCGCGTTCATACTTTGCGGCACCTGCTGCTGGGCGTGGCTGTGTGGCTATACGTTTCCGCCTATGCTACCCTGCCTCGTTGCCTGCATCTCGCTACACCTTCGCCGTGCCACTCTGCCTCGCTGCTGATAACACAGCCACCGTGAAGTAGAGAAAGTGTCGTTAATAAGCGCTTCACATATCTCTACAGGGGATTCCATGTTCCATGTGACAGTCTGCTGCATAAGGGAGTGGAGCCATTACTAGTACGCTCACCTTCGTAGATTCATTGCTCTTTTCAAGCGAAGATAATATTTTTGAATTTAAAAGACTAATCTCCAGGAATCTTCTGTGAATATTCACTTTACTGGTGCAGCGAGTTTTAGTGAAGGTTTTGTTGAGTCTAAATAAGCGCGGTCCCACGTGGCAGCCTATTAAAAGCGTGCCCTCTTGTGAATGGGCCACAGATGAAATTCCTTTTCAACATTCTATGAATGAATTGCTACATGTTTGTAAAATGATAAATATCTAAGATGTGGCGAACAATGTCGCGGTCTGCTTTGCCATGGCAAAAGAGCAATTTTATTGTGAGAATAACACTGGGTGCTCTAAACTACCCATTAGTTGTTTGTAGTTGTTTGGGCAGAAATCTTGAAAATTTGTGTTATTTTGCGGTCAGAAGGGTTGTGCGCAATCAAATATCTGTGTCGACCAGAGATGGGTATGGAATCGTGCGTAAACGGCGTATGTACTATGTGCGTTCTCTTTTCCTTCCTCTTCCCTCCCTGGGGAGTGACGTGATGCTGGCCGGCATCGATTTCCTGCGGCAGGCTACATGTATTAGCGAATTGCTTGTGGGAGACAAAGCAACGGATATTGCCAAACGGGTATACTTAGGGGATTCTTCGTACGATGCAGCATGAAAGCAAAAAGAGGATGAAAACAGCTGTGACCGCTCAGTTTTCGAAATTTGACATTCATCTGGAAAGTGCAGGAGTGGCTAATCAGTATCTTTTTAGGTAGTTTTTCTCGAAGAAGCTCAGTTATGTGTGCTTGACTGGTCTGCGACATCAGCATACAGCATGACATTGCTGGTTCTTGTGTTCCTGCCCACAATCGTTACAGTGTTTAACACAGGTTATAAAATCATAAGGGCAATGAGGAATCCTGACCAGGTATGTGGTATTCTGCGTAATCCTTTACTTTGTTTTCCTTTTTGTAAGTTGATCATTCTTCAAGAAGGTTCGCCCAGTATTCTCCTCATCATGCCATTCCATCTTTTTATAAGATTATCCATTGGCCGAGTTTAGCAGCTTAATGTTTTACTCTGTGACTATGTCCTCCGAAAACGTGATTAGGATAGAATCCCTATCTCACTATAATACGTGTGTTTGTGCCGTTGCCGGAAATTGGATTTCGTTGAGCTTCATCACGCACGATAATTCGATGCAATAGAACAAAGAAGACTATGTCTACAACAATCCATCTCAACTGTTTGGGAAATCATTGCCTTCGTAGTGATCAAGTAGGCGGTTAAGCAATGGCCTTCCTTTCAAACTACACCACAATGTTCTTGGTTTTTGGGCATATAGCATTCGTCTTCAAGAACTATGTTACAAAAAGCTTTCATTTTTGAAATTTCGGCTGTGATTGCTCAAAAACTTGTCAAAAACATTAATAAAGCGATTAGCATGATAAAGTGGGTGAGTTGTTTTTTGTTGTACTGAATGATTAAATTTGATCTTTTTTGATTTTCACAAAAATGGTGACAAGTTGTTATCAGTTCGTGTGAGTTTTCATAGAAGGATGGAATGTTCTAAAGCAGCTGTTTTTCTAATTTTTGCTCTTACCAGCAAATTGCGCGTATAAATGATAAGAAGTTTATTGGCTTCGAATGCATGCTTCAATAATGGATTGTTAACGCGGATGGTGGTGGTTGTTCTGTGCAGACATATTTCATGAATTTTCTAATTTCCTCCTTATTTGTGTGCGATTGCTTTGGAATGAGGAACATTTAAGATATTGCAGATATTGCACGACCTTCGATTTATGATTGCCTTGCTGCAGTTTCTGCTCTTTGAAAAACGGTCTTCTGCAACATGTAAGGCAGCTGTGCTTACATGAAAAGCGAACTGTGGTTTATCTTACCTGGTAGGCGAAAGAGTGATCATATTCGATCCTAACTGGCGACAAGTTGTTTTTTAATGAAGGTGACCTTATCTGAGCGATCAGGCATTTTGGGATTCAGCGGTGTAAACAGATCTCCACACTACTTGATATTTTGCCAAACTGCGAGAATTGATACGATAATTGATGTACCATTATCTACGTGATTAGCGTAAGAGGGCTCGCTGTCCATAACCGTCTGCCTTCTTTCCGCGTTTGTTTGACGCAGTTGCCACTTTGCCGCGAGAAGTGTTCATGCTACGTATGCTTTTTAGATTTTGAAAATTGTCTCATTTTTCCTACAGATAAAAAAGTGGGCGAATTCTTGCTTTAGCTATCAGGCTGTGTGGGAAATCGTGGACGGTTTTCGCAATTTCAACTTCGGGAGATCGCTCAGACTGCTTCTTTTCTCACAGAATAAGCACTATTCGATCCGCTACACTTTTGACAACATTATGCATACTTGTATAATCATTTTGATTGAGACTGACGAGTTTCATCACGCGACATCGGAAAAAAGTCGACTCCAAATCACCATTCTTTCTGAACACACTGCTATTGAAGGAGCTGCCTAGATGTCTGGGAAAGTGGGGCTTAGTTAGCGCTAGATGTGGTGGATATGGTGGACAAGTAAGGGCTCCAGCCTGCAGCTGCTGCAATTAGTGGAAGAGGATTTGTGGAAGAAGCGCTCGCGCATGGCTGCTCCGCGGGGCGTAGCGCACGAGCCATGCGTTTCCGCGCACAACGAAAAAGATTTCTTTCGTGTTTTTTTTTTCTTCAAATCGAGGGGAGCTTTGAGGGCATTTTTGTGTTGTGTTCGAATCAAATCGAGGGCATTTTTGTGTCTCTTTTTCAAATCGAGGGGAGCTTAATGTGTAAGTTAAATCATGTTGACACGCTTTCAAACTTGAACTCATCTTGTGAACACGCATAACCGTTCAGAATTTCCTTACAACCTAATATGATCTTTTTCATTGTGTGCGAAAACGCATGGCTCGTGTGCTACGAGGTATGGGTCGGAAGACCCGAACTGGGTCGCGAATTCTGTCAACGCGCACGAAAACGCTTGTAGATCTAGTTGTGAATCGGACGTGCACCAAGAGCAACGGTCACAGCCTTCTCGTGTGACCTGATCCAATTCGAGCATCCTGTTGCACATCATATGGGCGCCAGTGAATCGCGGTAGACTGCAAATAAGTTCACGTTTGTGCGCTTGAAGCTTGAATCGCTCTATTCCCATGTGCAATGATTCATGAGCATCAGAAAGTGAAGATTCGAGAAGAGCATGTTCTTCGCTTTGAGAAATCGAACAAAAATTGTGCTCATCCGATGGAAGCGTGCCGCACTTTCCACCACTGCATTGCGATATAGTGCAAGAGAAGGTATTTTGTATAAGACCAAGCGGTTACCACGTGTAACTGTGTACCGTGCACGATTGTAGTAATCTCACACCTACATTTACTTCGTATAGTAATCGCTGGTGACAACGCAGCTCGAGTGTGCCTACGACTCACGCGATTCACATGTCTACTCTGTATGATACTGATCCGTTGATAATAATTACGGGATAGCCATGTTTTTCACAGTGGGGCCATCATACTCCGTAATAGTTCACAAAAGGCGAGTTGCCACTGGAATTGTGGGAGCCCTTAATAGAGGCTTTTTTCATGTACAGGAGACAGTATGAATTTAGCTCAAGCCTAGGGGAAGAGGAGCATCGTGGAGGGTGAAACAATTTTCAAGTGTAAAGAGGTCCTTCACGAAAAGTGATTCACTCATCCGGAGTCTGCCTCCCTCCTAAGCTTAGACTAAAGCTCAAATCCTATGGCCATGTTTGTCAATTTCTCTGCATTTGCTCTTGCAATGCAATACCACTGTGTAGGAGTTCTGCAAACCTCGTAAAAATTCTGCACAAATCTGATAGAAAAGTCGTCTATATACGCAATACCGCAAGAGGAGCCGTTGCGGCGTCGCACTGCGCGAATTCCGATAAGTTGCGGTCTTTAATTGATAAGGCACGTGCTGCGATTCATCAGGCCTTCTATGCGCCTTCTCATTTTTGTCATACTTTGGCTTTGCGGTAGTTAAGATGTGGCTGCGTTTTTGATTGCAGCACCGTACTGCTATTGTAATTAGTTTTGGCAGCATCAGCTATGCAGCGATTGAATGAAATGAATCAGCAAAAAATGCACTTGCTCCTTTTAAATAAATAGAGAAGTGGTTAATGTGAAGAAAAATAATTGGCGAGAAATCATTGTCGAAGGCAAGGCTGATTGAGGGTTTTCACATAAAGGAAGCAAATGTGGGCCGATGAAAGTAATCTTCACGTTCGCGGAGCTCTTGAGAATTCGCGACGCCTCTTTGGCTCCTCCTGTACCACACCTCCAGTCGCTGCTGAAGGTGGAAAGAGGCTCAGTAATGGAACTTCTGTACCTTCGACATAACAGTGCCAAGGATTTTTTGTTTGTGTTTTGCGCTGTTTTCAGTGTGTGGCTGAGAATACTCATTATTCTGCTTACACCCTATGCTGCTAAACCAGTTTATGAGTTGATTCAAGAGGTTTTTATTCATGTGCATGCTCCAAAATGATAGAAGGAGCAGATTCCAAAAAGCACTCCTTATCTTCTAAGGATCTTGGTTAGACCGGGCGTTGCGTCATTGATTGTACAGAAATTGGGTTTGAAAAAAATGCAAGCATCAAGTTTAAGTTAGGATTCTTTTTGAAGGGATTTTTCTATCAGTTTGAGCAGCATTTAGTAAGTACTGGAAAATAGTTAAAGTAATATTGTTACTGATACATGTAATATCGTGTTACATTACATTGCAGTCTCGGGAAGGTTGTTTGTGGAAAGTTCAAATTGAGCTTTTGGATGTCCATATACCACTTTTACCACTCTGCACCACCACACTTCTCCTCTTTGTCTCTTTTCAAATTAATATGCTTTACAACAGCCTAACAACTATGATAAAATCCATTGTTAAACTTGGCAGGCGAGACAGGGCGTTGAGATAAGTCTTGAGTGGTGAGCGATGAAACTGGGCGTTGTAGATGGTCCGATCCAAATCCTATTTAGCGTTCGCAGGTGATCCGTGCTTGCTCTAGGCAAATCTCTCATCGTGGAATGCCTCCGTGAGGAAGTTGTCGGTTATGAACTTCAGCCTCTATCTGAATGTTTTTTGAGCAAATTGAACGGCACTTTCGTTTCTTGTAATGTCACACGTGTACGAAATGGTTAGGAAGTTTTCGTGCCGAACTGTTTTCACCATTCAAGCATATAAACTCTCTGTGATCACAACTATGAACTATGATTGGCGAAACATGTTATTTGGGCGTAGAAGTCCCAGGATAAAGCACGCGACCCTCTGGGGTATTGGGAATGCAGAGATTGAGAGATACTTATTGGTCACTGATGTGTCCCGTCTTCGGCCATTTCTGAATTCGAAAACGAAAGTTGATGTTGATGGGAAGGGAGATATGTCTGGTGAAATGAAGTGAAACAATTTCAAAAGGAGCCCCAGCGTGCACTATTTGTCCGTCTAGTTCAGATGGGAGTAGATTTTCTTTTGAGTTAAGATACTGGGTACCTCAAAAGTATGGCAAGATTCATCGTTCGCCATATCTGGAAGGAGCGCAAGACACTGAGGGATCGTACAAAATGATTATGAAGGCCATATAGTTTGTTTGGTGTGGTAGTAATAGTCGATGAGCCTACGAGATTCATGCACAAAACATTGGAGCACACCCACAAATGGTAGCTGTTTCGAGAACATGTACAGTCCATTTCATAGTGCTAGATAGGGCGTGACCTGAGTGGCGAGAGTGGGATTGTGTGGCGGGGTGAGAGAGAGTCTGATACACTCTCTTCCAAGTCCGTAGGCCACGCCCTATCAAGCGCTCCGAAATGAACTGTACCATCGCTTTTATCAAACTACAAACGCTTCGGTGTTGTCGGAAATGAGAGCGCTAGTTCCTAATGTGTAATGACAAACCGATATTTATTTATTTATTGATTTATACGATATGCGGCTTTGTGCTGGGCCGTTTTCGTAACTTCTCGTTGGGTCTACTTGAATTTCGGCCTGAGCTCAACAATGTGGTGAAACTATCCGCGCTGAATGACATATAATATCGAATGAATGACATTTGTTGCACCGTGTGTTCCATTGCTAAATCATCGATTTGCGATGGATCGATACGCAAGAAGAGCAGGAGGTCTTCGTGTCATTTTTCTCATTGCCACCGTTCAGATTCAGGGGGATAGCTGCCACTGGAAGTTAAGGAGTAGTTCAAGCCGCCGTGAGCAATCTCACCTTCAAGCTTTTCCAACCTCTATGGATAAGTAGTTCCATTGGCATGTCCGGAGTCTATAACAGGGAAATGGCTGAAAATTGATTACTTCCGTGTTAGAGTGGGTATAGCAATGTAGTTCGATATTGGAGCCGAGAATGAGCTCATAAGTGAGCATGGGAGTTTCGAGTGTTCACACAAAGTATTTCAAATGTGGACAGAATAATATTCGCTGATTTGATCGTGGATATACATCCGTTCACGGAATGCTCGAGCATGAAGAATTACCAAGTCAATTGCGAATAATGAATGAGGGAAGCCTCTGATTCTCATTGTTCCTGAAAAAAGTACGGATAATGGGAGGTAATGAATGGATGTGCTGCATTACTGCATGCGGTGAAGTCGTGCCGCAGTATAAAGTAGATGGTAAAGAAATGACGTTTCTCACGCATGATCCTCTTATCAAATTCCGCAAGGATCACTGCCGCTTAGATCAATCAACCTATTCCACTATGGTGATTCTCTTTCTATTATACAACTCTGAAGTACCACTGAGTTCCACTTGGGCTGGCCGTATGTGATTGCATAGGCCAAGTTGCACTGGGAACCCACTGCGATTTTGAATGGAGGTAGAATGCGTGGCACATCTCGAATGAATGGAGCATGTTCTATCTCTCATCCTACACTAGGGAACAGAAAAGCTACTTTGACAGTCTAGTTCTTGGCGAAAATTGGCAAAAGAAGAGGACAGATGGGTATGAGGGTTTTACCCGATTATAAAATATGCTGACAGCTCATGATAAATCATTGCAGAAGCGTGAAATCTGTTGCCTAATCCTGTTCTGTACGAGAGAGCTATCATGTAAGCTCGCATCAGAAACAGAATGAGTTGTAACCGGTCATTTTTGTCAGTTTTTTGAGATTTTTTATACTTGTATTTGATGACATACTAAGCGAAAAAGACCCTAGATGTATCTGCTATAACAATTATGGTGGGCAGGTTGTTGATCTGTTGACAGCGCAGCTTCGGCAATATTCTCAAAAACGCAGTGGGTCTCTTGCGTCCTCTGCCTCCTCCTCGTGAACGCTGTCTTATTCATCTGTATGGCCGCATTCATACTTTGCGACTCCGGCGGCGACGGCATCAATTTGACGCTGGTGCCGGCGTTACAGCGTCGAATTGTCGCCGTCGCCGCCGGTTTTGCAAAGTATGAATACGGCCTATGTACTCGGGCCCTTCTTACTTCTGCCTCGCCACGGGTGTATTGCTTTGTTAAGAACGTTCCTTCATCATGATCTTTTTGATACTTTCATTTCTTTTGTTTTTCTTTACAACTTGCTCAGTCATTGGCCTTCTGGTTTACCCGTACTCCATAGCAAATTTCAATCGTTCCTCATGTTGCTATCCAGTGTGATTAACTCTTACAAGGACGATTATTGCTGATCTATGCTTTTGCAGCTCGAAGACAGCCAACGTATGGTGATTGAGACCGATCCAAATTTCGTGCTCACCATGTTTTTGCTGGTCGCTTTCGTTCTGTCATGGCTGCCTTTGTTATGTCTCAAGGTGTTCGAGTACTTCATCCCTCCACAGGCGGATGCTGACCTATCCTTGGTGAGTATTTTATCGCGGCAAATTCAAAGCTCGTTGCTCTGATGTGTATAGCTTCGATTTTTCGAAAAATGTAGGCCGGATTTTCATCGCTACATCGAAACGGTCCTGCCCTTCAAGGAATCTTTTATGGACATTTTTCATGTGTTTCCAGTATACAACCATCCAGCATGCAACCATTTTTGACTTGTTTACTGCGCACCACATAAAAAGTCAAAATTTAGCCGAGATACACCGCCTTGAATCCTCCACAGTTTGCGGTCACGTGGGCGGAGCCGCTGCGGCTTTGGGAGCAAGCCGCCAGTAGTCGTGTGACCAGAAGTGACACGGTTGCAAGTAGAGCGAGGTGGGCGTGAAGCGAAACGAAGCTGTGAGATCTAAGAGAACAAAGAACCAATACTTCATCATCGCCGACAACAGCTAAAATGTTGTTCGGCGGGAATTTGAACGGGTTGCAGGGTTCCAAATTTTCCAGTTTTGCGTTAGAACGAAGTGAATTATGTCTTTCTTCCATGTTCGATCTTCTTGAAACCTGGGCATGTCTGGATTGTTTCTTAGTCTTCTGTGCCAACCAGGTTTGTTAGGGAACGTTTATTGGTCGACGTTTCGAACAAATCGTCGTTATCAAGACGACGTTCCAGTAGGAGTTCCCACTCCGCTTCTTCCAGTGACCGAGTATGGAGAGGACTTTTCTTTAAACTCTAACTTTAACTTTAACTTTTTTCTTTAAACTTTTCCATACTCGGTCACTGGAAGAAGCAGAGTGGGAACCTCTACTGGAACGTCGTCTTGATAACGACGATTTGTTCGAAACGTCGACCAAAAAACGTTCCATAACAAACCTGGTTGGCACAGAAGAATAAAGAAACAACAAATATGTCTTTCTTTTTGTGTAATGTGCTTCGAGTACTGTATCTAATACAGTGCTTTCGAGAAGAAATAGAATCGCGGAAATTCGATTCATAATTCCTTCAATTACAAGAGATCGTAGAAAGCCTACATCGCTGTATTATCTGTTCGGAACGAGCCTCACACTGAGCTACATTTTAGTCATAATGCGTGTTTGGCCCGTGTAGCCTCCATTCCCTTTTCTCAAACGATTTTGCTCAACCAAGGAATTGAAAAGTAGAACTTTACTTTGCAGCCTCTGCAAATATACTGTGCTGCTGTTGTTAGAGCGTACTTACGTAGCATTGTTGGCCAAGTAGTCTGTTTCCATGATTCATAAAAAAAAACTTTACAAAGTTGTTACTGTATTCTTGCCCACAACTCAATTTAGGAACTTTCGCATCACGGGCTGCGGCGAAAATCAGCAATTAACAAAAATCAAAACTTGAAATCAGCTTTACGGAGTATTTTTCAGGCCACGTTCATATTTGTGTGGTTAGCGATAGCAGGACCATCGGCCAAATTTCTTATTTATATGTTTATCAATGGAGCTTTTCGAAGCAGTTTTCTGTCTTGGAGACCATGTTTGACGGTCTGTTGTCCAGCGAACCGGCATCAAGATTATCGCGATATTACTTTCAACTCGTATTTATAGCGATTAGCATTTTGCGTCGTTCACACACCGTGTTACGGTGGCTAGACTTTTTGTAGTTTGGAGTCAGAAAATATATATTCATTGCATAGAGTTTTTGCTACAATCGTGTCATTTCTCATGCTGAAACAACGATCTCATCTCAGATACTCATTCATTGCTGTACTTGTTGTCGTAGAGTTGTTGTACACTTTTATTTCCATATATAGGTGATATCATTATGTGTCGATCTCGCAATTGGTAGAGCAGTGAATTGTTATTCTAGTCTCCTCTTTCTTAATAATTATTATTATTTCTTAATCTAAATGATTTGTGTTGAGTTGTATATTTAGGAACTCTCGATCTCGAATATTATACTTTTTTCCACGATCATCATCGTGCATATTGTCGTTGTGTCCTGGATCTCATGAATCATTCTTTCGGATTATCTCGACGAATACGCATGACATTTGTCTGAAACCGCAATTTATAGGGTATTAAAATCCTTCTTTTCGGGTTGATCACATTCTGCTAGACCTCATCTTACTATTTTTTAAATTTTTCCCAAACATTTTTTTCAGCTCCAATTTTTCTGCTTTGTATTTCCGTGTTCTTTGCTCATTTTCGTGCTCTTTGTAGACGTAATTCATACTTCTCTTTGCTATTTTGCATTTTTATTTCCTTACTTTCGACGTTTCCTATTTCTTGCTCATCTGGCGTAATAGGCAAATGTGAGACTACGTGAGAATGCTCTTTATTATTTTCTGAAAATGCATAACTAAGCTACTTCAGTAATCCACTTTAAAGGTGAAAGAAGTGGCATCACGTGTATTTGTATTGTTTTTTTCTCACATTTCATACTGTCTGCCACAGAGTTTGCTGTATTTATTGAATGGTAAAGATTTTTCTTATTTTCATTCTGATAAAAAAGGGCGTCTTCTCGCAGCATGTTAGTGAATACTTGCATGAATTGAGAGTTGATTACATTTTAGCCAATGGTCGGACATACTTTGTACTTTTGGTTAATGTGAATGTCTCAAAGAGTGAATGAATACGTGACTCTGTATTAATTACTATTAATTATTAATTACTCTCGCTGCGTTTTATTCTGTGATGAAACGGGCTACACGAGCGAGCTGTGAGTGTGTACCCTTATGTCAGGATTCGCACGACGACGAGCGGCATGCGACGCAGTTGGTGCGAGCTATGCGCATCGCGGTAGTTGGGTTTCAGAACGATTACACGGTTATGCTAGGGGCGCGATACACAGTTGACTTGTAATCGCTTCGGGACCTGACAACATGGCGCCTTTAGCTCGTCCGCTTTGCATCGCTTGCGACATGCCGCGGTGCGAAATTCTGACATAAGGGTACTCACCCGCGAGCTGCTGCACGATGTGTTGGGTCGCTTTCATAGTCAGCGGTAGCAGGCCGTTGCTGCGTTGACATGCAGCGAGGCAGAGAGACTCAAGCAGAGGCGAAAGATGACCAAGCAGATAGGCAGAGTGGCACAGACGGAGAAGCAGACACGCGCAGCCACACCCCGCCGCCGGCACCGCAGAGTATGAAAGCGGCCTTACGGGGCGCGTCTCGAACGCCCGAGGGCTAAATGGCGCATGTCCGCGACGCAACTGCACGCAAACAGGGATAACGGGCTATTGCACGGAGTGCTTTCAAGGCGGTAGGTTTTGTATCTCCTTCATTGGTACAATAGTTTAACTCTGGCGGGAACGTATGCAGGATTAGTCAGTGAGGCTTTGGATACCACTAGATACTCTATTAAGGGTAGCTATCATCAACTGAGGATCCTCTGATGCTTGTCCTCCGTGTATGCTCCTTACTAGCTTGTACTATTATATTATTATGTGTATATCTGAGGCCTGTGCTCTGGTTGTTAGGCTGCTCCTCAGTCGCTCGCTCCAAAGACTGTAGATTTATTTCGCCTTGCAACTTTTTAGAACGGCATCATTGGGCTGGTCCACGATTTCTCAATGTCTACGATCGTTCGCAGACTGATTAGAATTATGCTACAGCAAGCAAAATTTTCGGCAAAATCCGAAGACCAAGGGACAATCCTATATCTGAGAGTGGTATTTCGATTTTCACCAGAAGCTTCGGCCTTATGAATAGCATATTTTGACAAGAGCAAACATCTCTGCTCTTTTGAGGCTCAGAAGCTGGGTTATATTACTATGACTTAGGCATGTATTCATTATATGTACATATCAGTTATTGTCACCGAGTAAGGAGTGTGTAGTGGTGAAGTTGTTTTTGGGAGTTGTTTTTAGTGGTTTTCTGTTTGTATCAGTTGTGCATGGCGTCAAAATTCGTGGAAGAGCTTGAAGTGTTGATCGCTAGCTCGTTAGGGCTCTGAGCGGTGAAATTCAATGGAGCGTCATGAATGGGTTCTGTGGAGAGCACAATGGCGAGAAGTGTTTTGATCTACAACGAAGTTATAGTATTTATCCAACAGATGCCTTGTCATGGCAACCATAGTAGTATCAACCACAACTCTAATTTTATTAAAATAACTGTAGAACTCTCTGACTGTTCAAAAACCCAAATACTGCTTATTGAGTGAAAATAGTGCAGTTAACAGTTTATACCATTTTTCAAAAGTACACTTTACGATAATATGAGGGTTGGTTTTATCTCAGGGTTCATGAGTAGATAGTTTCTTCCATAACCAGAAAGTATGTGTCATCACCGCGGTGCGAGGGTCAGTGCCCAAAAATGAGTTGGAAGGGGTGTGTAGACTTACGTCGAAATTTCGCTTTTCGACGTCGCACTCGCGACGCCACCAACACAACTTACCGCAGTCGGAAAAGTGGAGTTCCGCACAGAACGCAAGGGTCTGGTACATGGAGGTCCTTCAAGAAATAGTTGTTTAACTCATTATCATCTAAAAACGATAACCTTTGTGCTCTAATAAAACAAATTAGTGACATAAAAAGTAAAAGAAGCGATAGCATTGCAGATAACAATCCTAATTTAGAAATAATCTATTCGGAAGTAAAACTTTTGAGTGAGTGTTGCAACGTACGCAACCACACGCGTGAACCCGCGGCGCCGCTCGCCGCATGCGGCCGCGCGAAAATTCGACATAGCTCCAGGCTGGCCCACACCTATCCATGATTTAGTCAATGGGGTAGCGATTGCATCTGCGTGGATAGGAGGCATGATATCGACAGCCATAAGAGAGGATGGGGAAAATTTCCTTGGTAACAGCAACTTTATCAGATGATATTATCATGTGAAAGATTGTCCAAAGGCTTGCTTTTAGGCTAAGAGCTCGTCGAAGTCGTAGGTTTGGAACACCTCATTCTCAGGAATTTGAAAGTTTTCTGGGGTTTTCCTTCACTTATGTGTTCTTCGGCACAGCAGAGTTTCATGTAGCACGACGAGGTACGAAAATTATCGTAAACTGTGCCTTCAAGTTGAATTCATTCGGGATTAGTTAGAGGGCGGGGAGGGGAGGGGGGAGAAAACAAGGCAAAGGTTTTCACGTACTGAAATGTTCAGTCACCGAACAAGTAGAGAAGTGTATTTGGGATGCACAAAAAAAGTGGAGTTTAGATTGAGGGCAGTTGTGATTAGTCAATTGCACTCGATGAACAAACACAGCCCTACTGCACGCGTCATTTGACGTAGTCTACTTGCGCTGCTGACGCGTAAAAGTGCGTTACGCACCTTGTCGCACCTTAATCTAATGGTACACGTTCACTGTGTAGTCAGATTTTTGGGTACCAGATGCGTCTTTGGAGCTTCATGGGCCCGAAAGGGCAGGGGTCATCTCCGGTAGAAAGCCGGTCGAAGAATCTCAGTGTTTTTTGTCTTTTCTTTAACAAGGATGAATGTTATAGCGAGAGTGAGAACTTGTGATGGCTCAGCTACAGACGGCACAATTAGGGTTTCTTCTGGAAAAAACTGCGATTTTCCTATATCTATGTCTTCACTGATGCCATTCCACCAAGAATGACATAATGAGAAGAGAAATCAGATTTCAGCCACAAAAGGTGCTTGTAGGTGATGACTGTTATTTTCTGCTAGATCTTTGAAGCGATCTTGTAGGTGCGTGGCGCATCCCAAACAGGAATTTACTTAGGCCACATGCTACATCCTTTTATTTTTGAAGGTTTTAGTTGGCAACTTCTATTTCTTCCAGAAGCGTACTGATACTTGTGCATTATGGCCACTGCTAAATCGGTATTCTCAAAGTGACGGCGGACATTCCTGAAGAGTTCATTTTAGTCGATGAGTTTCAACTCCAAAAACCTTCACTACGCTAAAGCCATGCAAACCACATTTGGTGCGAAAAAAATCTGTCAGCTAAGGAGGTGAACAGTCCTAATGACAAAGTAATGTGTAATAAATAATAAATGTGTATGCAAACCTCTCCCCCCCCCCCCCCCTTTCCCAAAAAAAAAAGACGTGGCATACTCTGAGGAATGATCATTTTAAAGCAATTCTGTAGAACAGTCTTCGATGTAATCCAATTCAGATTAGCCCCCCATTTTTTGCCGGTCCCTCGGGAACGTGAGATTCC
This sequence comes from Trichostrongylus colubriformis, assembly GCA_963978905.1. Classification (NCBI taxonomy): domain Eukaryota; kingdom Metazoa; phylum Nematoda; class Chromadorea; order Rhabditida; family Trichostrongylidae; genus Trichostrongylus; species Trichostrongylus colubriformis. Next base: position 9,180,446 of record OZ022261.1, read on the forward strand.
CGTTTTTTTCGGCACGCATTGACTGAATGATCAGCCCCGTGGATGATCTTCAATGTCGAAGCCAAGAATTTGCGGTGGAGTCTTTTACTGGTCCCCGACACTAAGCTGTGACGTTGAGAAGTCATGAGCGAACTATTGATATATTGCAGTTGTATTCATTTATAGTAGTTAATGTACTGGAAAATGTCAAAAAAAGCCATATTTCATTGGATCAGCAGATCATCATCAACTCTTTGGAGGTCTTCGATGGTCGTGATGGCGAGTAATTTTCACCAGCAAACTCTTCCCAACTATCGATCACTTCCTGTCCTTATCTGCTTCCCTGCTTTGTTGGACAATCGTAGTCTATCGATAGTCATATTTTGTATTTGGTATCAGTGCAAAAGGACGAGATAGTACAAATTATGATCATCATTCAAATCGATGTTCTTCAAGCCACCGCTTTAAAGCAGCATTCTAACATCACATTCAATCACCAGTCATCAATAGATTCAGTAAATTCCGGGGGTTATATTTTCCGAAAATTCCTCTCAAGACGATGCTTGAACCTGCTCGAACATCCTGGCTGACCTGAGTTTATAGCGTAGATGAATGTTTTAAGAACGAATAATTTCAGTCTTTGCAGATTCCGCCCAAATCCACCATTCGCTGTCTCCTTTGTCTCCTGGTGCTTTTGTAAGTATTGGAGTTTCGTTGGTGACATTAACTCTCATTAGTATAGGGCGTAGTTCAGAGTTTGCGATCGATGCGATCGCGCGATTCGATACGTACCTCATTCTTCGCGCTTGAATCACTTGAGCCATAATCACCTGAATCGCTTGATCGATATGTATCTCTTTCCTTCCACCTGAATCGCGCGAATATCGCGAACTTTGAACAGTCCTTAAGTTGTCGATATTCATCACTAGTTTAATAACAAAGCTAACGAATTGAGGAAATTAGCTCTACTTGAATAGGCCAACTCCCTCCAGTCATTACAGAGTACAAGAACTTCTCTACTCCAGGAGTCGGAATTCTAGAAGTTCTTGAACCCAATCGCTGCTCACGCCAGCTCATCTCCTTTCTTAAAAATGTCATTCTTGAGGTAGTGAGCAAGGGCGTGGGAAAAGTAGTCGCAAGCGCTCTGAACGCCACAAGGCAATTTTTCTGTCCTAATAGAACATCCAGTAATTTTGATTTTGATGCGGACCTTCTGAGCACAGCTCTCACACCATGTAGCGCAGGGTAGCAATCCAAACTGCCATCGTTGTCCACAAGTGAATCTATGACTTGCCAGACAACGAACCGTGTCGCGCATCTTGTATAAGTTTGCCGAAGGCCCACTTCTCATCTGCATAGTCAACTTACGCGATTTATTTGAGATTAGCAGTAACTGAGATTGTTCCATTGAAACAATTCTATTGAAAATCCAGCAGATCAATAGAATGTTCGGATTTTCCAGGACCATGGCCTCTGCTGTTCGGCAAGCTGCAGTGTTATCACGTATGGGAAACATCCGGGTTGTCTATGTCACGGCTCCATCAAAAGAAGTTGCCCTTAAAATTGCCAAGTTTGTCGTATTTGATTGTATCATTTCTAAATCTGCGGTATCCTCGCGAGCACTTGATAAAATGTTGAAAAAAAATTCGAAACTTAAATTTTTTCGGGCTATTATGTCATGCTACTGCTTAGTCTGACATCTTGTTCTGTACGATAGTGTTGTTACAATACAATAGCGTCCATGCCTGAGCCACACTACTTCCACTTCTGAGGACTGAGACGATTCCATATTTCAGAAACTACTCGTACGCGCCTTCTCAAACCTTCGGAACGGAATTCAGGGCCTTCTTTTATCCTCTGACCTGGTCAAGCTTGACCCCCTCCCCCTTAAAGCCCTGCATTCCATGCTTATATGATGGTCTACGGTTGCTCTAATCCAGCATGGATCCCACGGATCCCGGCGAAACTATTAGGTTGTTGCAAAATTAATTTCGGTTTTAAGGTATGTATAAATAAGTGGATTTTTTACCCTGAACTATTCCATCCCAAGGAACGCCAGGCATACTATTTGGTGGGTTTTTTTTCTGCTCTTTCAGAAACTTCTATGAATGTCGCTCTAAGTTTTCCAGCCGGCCTTTTCCAGGGCTGCGTATAACCATGAACTGACGCGACTATCGAGTCATCATGCTTTATGAGTTTAAATTGGAACACTCCGCAGCGGAGGCAGCTCGTAATCTCAGCAGTGTTTTTGGGACGAATTGTCCTTGCGAACGAACATTTGAGCTCTGGTTTAAAAAACTTGCTTCTGGCGATTTTGATCTCGAAGAGAAGTCGGGTCGCGGCCGCAGGTCATCGCTTAATGATCAAGATTCAAGGAGAGCCGTCGAAGCAAATCCGGAGACGAATACTCGTACGTTAGCAGAAGACCTAGGCGTACATTACTCTACAGTGGCCAGACACTTGCTGGAAATCGGCAAGGTGAAGAAGATGTCGAAGTGGGTGCCTCATGACCTGACCGATGAGCAGCGTCTGGCACGTTTCGACACCTGCTCTAATCTCCTAGTTCGCCATAAAAATGAGCCATTTGTAAACCGTATTATAACTGTAGATGAAAAATGGGTTCTTTATGATAACAGGAAGCGGGGATTAGTCTGGGTTGATAAGGATTCCTCCAAAAACTTTTCCTAAACCCGACCTTCACCCTAAAAAGGTTATGATTACTGTGTGGTGGTGTTGTAAAGGTGAAATCCATCACAGTTTCTTGCAACCTGGTCAGCCAGTCACAGCAGAGTCTTACTGTTGTGATCTGGAGCAAATGTATAGAAAGTTGCAAAAATGGTGGCCGGCGGTGGTGAATAGAGGAGGGCCGATCCTGTTGCAGGACAACGCAAGGCCACACACCTCACAAATCACTCGGCAAAAATTGACCCACTTGGGTATAGAAGTTCTCCCTCACCCAGCATATTCTCCCGACCTTTCCCCAACAGTCTATCACTTTTTTCGAGCCCTCAATTCTCATCTGCGTCAGAAACAATTTACTAATTTAGACGATGTTGAATGTGCCTTCCTTGACTTCGTTGATTCTCGTGATAGTAGTTTTTATAGTGAAGGCTTAGATTTATTGCCTGTTCGTTGGCGAAAGTGTGTAGATTCTGATGGTTTTTACTTCGATTAATAAACTTGTGTTTAAGCTGAGTTATAGTAGTTTGAAGTATGCGGTTCATTTCCGAAATTCATTTTGCAACAACCTAATACTACGGCTGAGAAGTACTGCGAGGAACTAGCGGAATCCGTAATGACCCCACTATTGGCTGATAGAGAGTAACCTGTCTTTTTTTTACGATGACACGGCCCCATGTCGCGAAAATAATCCTAAAAAAGTGAATGAGCAGGGCTACGAAAGTCTGCGGGATCCACAATACCTATCCGACGTGGCCCCACTGATTACCAGTTCTTCAAGCGCCTGGACAGCTTTCTCCAAGAGAAACGCTCTCAGACCCAGGACGATGCTGCAGCGACCTTCAACAATTCATAGCCTCTAGGTCTTCACAGTTCTGGGCAACCGGGACATGTGATCTTGGATCTGTTAACGAAACTGTGCTGATTCTTCAGGTTTTTATCGCGATTGATAAAATTTTGCACTAGCTTAGATATGCGCCTTAGGTATAAGAAATCGATAACCGCGAGAACTTTTCGAAAAGCCTAATATTTCTTTCTTTTTTCGCCTTGCCACCTCCTCGCAGTGAGTTGGATCTGTGTATTTGTAGTATGGAACTCGATTTTAGTTGAGGAAACTATTTGTTTTCTGATTAGTTCTTTATGGTAGGTTCTCTATTCGCACTTTTAAGGGCGGCCGTGGAACGTAAAGTAGCAGCATGCGTGAATATCATTCCTGGAGTGACATCTGTGTAAGTTTTGACGTTATTGTTGACTGTCAGTTCGCCTTCAGCTTAAATTTTGTTTCACTTGTCTTCGAAGTTCTTCTTGTGTCTCGCTTTTTTTAATGATTGCAGCATAATTACGTTTTCCGATCTATTGTATTCTATTTTAGATACGAATGGCAGGGAAAATTGCATGAAGACTCAGAAGTAGTGATGATTATGAAGACACGTGATTCTCTTGTCGAAGAACTTCACAAGGTTAGCATTGCTTGAAACGAATTTTCAGGAAATCGTGGCATCAGGAGCGGTTAATACGTAGTGTGGGGTTTGATGAGGATCATGTCCGATGTTCCAAGTGTAGAAAAATCCGAGAAGTAGGAACGCGAAAAGTTCCGCGGCCCTCTGTGTCACTAGTCGGTGGGAGGTTATAGACGGGCGAGAGGCCAAATGAGCCGGCTGCGAACGATGTCCGTCCTCGCTGGCACTCCTCAGGTGGATCAGTGGCGAAAAGACTCGCTGTGCTGCGGGATCGTGCTGAGAACCCGAGCCGCGATTTTCCAATGCGAGTTTCGTCGCACATCACCTTCCCTGAAGTGGAATGTTTTTTTTCTAAGATAACATGCATTCCCAGTTCTCCCTTTCTCATCACCCCTCCCGGTACCTTTGAATCTGTAACGAGACAGGAAATTGAGTGTTGCAAATCTTTGCAAATACTTTTGGTTGACAGGTCGTCATCGAAAACCACACCTACGATGTGCCAGCTTTCGTGTCGCTCAATACAGAAGCAGAATCGTTCCCATACGCTACGTGGCTTCTGGAGCAGACAAATACTACCAAATTGGGCTCGCCCTCTGATAAGGATTTATAAATCATCTGAAAAAGGCTGGTTTTTGGTAAGCGCGATGTAATAGGGTTGATTGAAAACTTTGCTCAGCTCACTTCACCCATGTGTTTCAGCTTTGTTGACTTTGAATTTATTTACATTGACGTTCTGAGTAGTTTTGTAACTTTTTCCTAATAAATGACCTAAATGACGAGTTGGACAGAGGTTCATCAGTATAAATTCGTTTCTCAAACCTCAACATTGAGTGTCTTACTTTTTATCCTGCCTCGTTTACAACTACACACTTCGGTGTGCTTGTAATTTTGATTATCTCGCATGAAGGGTTTCTATGTCTGTGTGCTGGTTATAAGGCGAGCTCACGCTCAGGGAACAGAGCCAAGATTGCACCAGCTTTGACTCTATTACTGTCACATATACTCCATTTCGGAGCGCTTGATAGGGTGTGGCCTACGGACATGGGTGAGTGGCGAGGGTGAGAGGGTTTGGCGGGGTAAGAGAGTTTGATACACTCTCACCCAAGTCCGTAGGCCACGCCCTGTCAGGCCCTCCGAAATGGAGTATATCAACCGATATCGAAGATACCACCGCTGAGGAAGGTCACCATGTATCGGAGGGATGATAGCACGGTCATCCGATAATCGTGCCAGACTTTGTTCAAGATCTATAACCTGTTTATTCTATTACGAGGTTCATAAATTTTGTCCCATAGTCAGAGCGTGGGGTCCATCGCGATAAAATTATTCGGAAGCTCATGAAATGCAGGTGACGAACGATGGTGCAACGGAAGACGATCGGATTCTCTCATTCTGGTAGAATCGGGGTGCAGCTCGAGCTCGCGAGCAACGCATCTCCATCGAAGTCGGCTAGTCGTCCAGCATAATCGTCAAGACTTGCATTTCCGTCTTTGGAGCAGCTGAACCAACGGCGAATAGTGCGATCGGTAGTCGTCCCCGAGCCAAATGTGGCTTTCACTCATGTACCGTGTCCCGCGAACTGGTGCCAAGTTGGTGTCGCAAAAGTATTAGGGTGTCCGGAAAGTTTTGAGAAAATTTCGCCGCCTCACTTTGAAAAAGCGTAGCGCGCGAAGGCCAAGAGCAAATGTGTAGATCAAAACATGGAAAGATAGAGGATGATCTGTAGATCAAATCAGCAGCATATCGATTTTACATTTCATCATTAGCCTTTGTTGTCATCAATCGAATAATGTGCGACAGACACGATACTCGACGTATCCTACTTCATCTTTACCGTTCCGGCCGCTCCGCCACTCAAGCGAGGAACGAGTTGCTGTCGTCGATGGGTGGCAATGCACCCTCTCTTGCCACCTGCTACAGATGGTACGATCGCTTTGCAATGGGAGACTTTAGCCTCGATGAAGCACCTCGATGCGGACGCCCTTCCTCTTCCAACACTGACATCGTTCTAGCTTCTGTGAGGACCAATCCTGCCCAAAGTCTGAGGGAGTTAGAGAGGAAGACTTCTACTTCTCGATCCACTATTCACGGCATTCTGAAAAGGAACGGCTTCCGCGCGGCTCTGCCCGGAATTATTCCGCGGTCTCTTACCGCGAGGGAGCGTGCGGTGAGGGTCGACGTATGCCAGAAGCTCCTCGATCGAGAATGAACGACGACTTGGGCGAGGTTCATAATCGCTCAGGATGAAAAGTGGATCTCGTACGAAAATCCGGATAGGAAATTGGAGTGGTTGCCGTCGGGTCAAAAGCCGGGCCCCGTTCCAAAGCGAAGCTCCCACACCAAGAAGGACTTGCTCTCGTTTTTTTCTGCTCCACCGGCTGCGTTTACTACGAGATACTTCATGAGGGTACTACTGTCACATGATCGGTATTCTGTGAACAACTACGAGAGCTGGTGTCCCGAGCTCCACTTTCCCATAAATTCCGAGGCAAGTTTCACATCGTCATGGACAACGGCCGACCCCATCATGCGAAGTCGACAAGGGACGAGCTGGAGAGTTTGGGAATCGAATGGCTACCACATCCTCCGTATTCACCTGACCTTAGCCCTTGTGATTACCATGCATTCAGGAGTCTCCAGGCTTACGCTACGGGCAAGATGTTCAAGAACCATCAGGATGTCAAGCGTATGGTCGACGAATGGATTGCGTCCCGGCCTGCCTCCTTCTGGAAGGAAGGTATCGATGCACTGCCCAATCGGTGGAGAGAAGTCGTGGCTAAGGAGGGCCACTATCTTGATTACTGATTTTTCGTTTTTATTGTTGTTAATATGTGTTGAATAAAATGACCGAATTTTCTCAAAACTTTCCGGACACCCTAATATAAGGCTCAAGGTTGACACTTTTCCACTTTTGGACCATATAAGGCTCAAGGTTGACGCTTTTCCACTTTTGGACCAATCTGGCTGATCCAGAGCAATGCTCGAAAATTCAGGGGCGCATATGGGAAGATTTTTAAACATTATAAGTGGAAAAGAACATAAGTAGAAACAAATTTTCTGCAATCTCAAAGTAGAGAAGCTGCCGACATAGTTTCCCTATATGACCCTAAAAACTGAGAAAAGGGAAGAAATCAAATGCTTCACTTCCAAATGAACGACTGGTACCAATTTGACGTCCTAGATCTTTGAGGAAATAATTCAAGAAGCCATTTCATGTTAATGAAACTGTAATAAGCTACTCAATGGAAACGGTACCGTGAAGCAGGCGCTGAAGAAGTGAATAATCGCCGCGTGGAGAAAGGAGCTCACTGGAATACATCTTGATGGACTTTGCTGAGCACTCTTAAGGGTAATAAGTACCGGGCAGTAGTTAGGCTTGTAGTGTTCCACGGCACAGAATTCTGGCCCATAGCAAAGATGCGAAGGAGGTGGCTACACTCCACTGAAAGAGGTTACTGACATGAAGAATACACAGCCAGTCCCTTGCCGTAGAAAGATCAGAGAGTCAAAGGGTTCCATACCCAGTAAGCAAAATTATGTTTCATGATAGTTACACTTTTAAAATGCTGGAGACTTGATTGTATGATCTGCGAGGTGCGTAGGAAAAATCGTAAAACGAGGTGTTGAACTCTTAAACCACTGACGACAACGCGCTTTTACGTGTGTCGTCTGTGAGATGTTTTTTGATGAAATAGTTGTTATTGGACAGCGCGCCATGAATGTAACAAGGAATTGGTGCAGGTGTAGTGCTAGTAAAGGTAACACAAGGGATATCTCGGGTATTTGACATTGAAAACAGGGTTACTCCATATAACAAATCCCACAGATTCACGGAACGAACGATATGTTGCGCAACTATGAAGTGCTCGCTTTAAAACTTCAACTATGCCCTGCCAAACTTCCGTTCTCTTAGCGCCACCCACAAGTGAGCGCGTCGCATAATGCGGATGACCGCCGCACATCGCAGATTCACGCATCTGCCTGATGGCCGAGGGTAGATTGCAGACAGGCAGGAAGTTGAATCAGTCTGACGCGATCGTCGTCCCGTCTTCGCCCGCAACTCGCCCGGCTGATGAACCGCAGCACAACACGCCGTGCTACGGGATCGTGGTAAGACCCCAGATCGCGATTTTTCAGTGCGAGTTTCGCTACACATCACCTTATCTGAAATGGAAGGTTTGTTTTGAGAGAACATGTATTCCCAGTTCCTACTTTCTCCTTACCCCTCCCGATGCCTTTGATCGATCTAGTGATAACCGCTGGATGACACTAGGGAATTGGTGTACCAGTAATGTAGGCAGGCCAGTGGGAAAATTCTCAACCTTCTGAACCAGGGGGAAGGATCCATTGAAGAGTTTGGGCAGAGATGGCGACAAGTGGCAAGGAATCGTGACACTTTGCATAGATGGACACTGCTAGGATTATAGGATGGCTCGACTCTCCTGGAATCAGACATCAAGATATTTGATGTACATAGTTTCCCTAGTGATCAAATATTAGTAACCTTCAAAAGTTTCGTTCGAGCAGAAACTTTGGAAATCGGCCGAATCCTGCTTTCCTTATTTGAATATTCATGTATTCGACATTTGACGGACGACTTTAATGCCCTATTTATCTGTCTAACTACTTCCATAACACAATTTAACTTCTCAAACTAATGGCTGACTCGGCCTACATTCGAGCCTAAGACATGCATGGAATAGGTAGAGTGGACTCATTCCGATGACGTATTTCTTTGGCCACGTTAAATCTAATATGTAGGGTTAACTGTTAATCAATTGTTCAAAAAATAAAGAATGCATATACACATGCTCCGTTTCTTCTCGTGACCTCGTTCATAACCTCATTTCGCCAACCCCTGAAGCTCCTCAGTGATATGGGGTGGGGCGGAAAACTACTCGTGTCAAAGGAACCGATAGGAGCAATTCGGGCCAAGTATGGAAAGATCATCAAATGTGAAGGTGGAAGTGTGCCAAAGTGAAGGAGGAACGGAATGAAATGGCCAAAACCCGAGAAATGGGATCCCCGGTTCTTATAAAGCTCCTGGGCGCTCTTTCTCATCGCGAATTTCGGCACCAGGGTGGTCTCAAGCTCTCGTCGTGTATACTCGTCAGGTATACACGCGAACAAAATTAGTACATGATGCAATGAGCGAGATATCTTGGCTTTTCTCGCCTTTGCCTGGGACGTTGTAACGTACATAGGGCGGGTTTACATAGGGCGTTTAATATGGAATTTAGGAAATTCATCGTCAGATCATGAAATCCAACGAATGCCGTGCACTTGCCGCTGTTTCTTTGCGATCTCTTCTACTACAACCAAGTCTGCAAAATGCCGGCGAACAGAGCAGCAACATCCTGAAGGCGTCAGGCAAGAAAAGGTTGTTGAATTCCGCACCTACTGACCATGTTGAAAAACGCAAACGCAGGCAAGCATCGCAAGCTCACTTTGTCAGTTCCACCACAGTCCATTCCTGAACTGCATGAGAGCATCCGAAAAGAAATCGCTGTTCTTCAAAAGCCAGCCCCAACCCAGTCGGTGGCTTTTAACTGCACAATAAGGCACTCCGACCTCAACAGAATCGATTTGCACCCAAAGCGAAGTTGACAAGGGGGGACATTCACTGGCGAGGTTATGTAGCGCACCATGTTAGGTGTATTGATTCTATGCATACCATATGTTACACCATCATTACCCCTCCCCCTTCCCTTTATAAGTAAGTGGAATTCGTATGTCGAGGCCAGCGCGCAGCCAATCCTCCATGCTGAACCCTCCAAACTGTCCTGGTCCTGTACGTTACACGATGAACACAGATGAGACCACGCGAATAAGCTAGGTTTGCGTTGAAAAAGTATCAAAGAGAGTTTGCCCATTAGGTACAGTGGACATAATGCTTGCACAAATATATTCTGTTGAAGACAGTACTAGGGGTAATTCGGGCAGAATATGGAAAGTTCGTCAACTATAACGATTACGAAGCTCAACGTGCTTAATAGTGCAGTAGTGAAGATAAAACGGAATGAACGGCCAACCCCGAGAAATAAGGCCGCTTCCATACTTTGCGCACCGACGCCGTCACGCGCGTGACGCAGGCACGCGCGTGACGCAGGCACGCGCGTGACGCAGGCACGCGCGTGACGGCGTCGGTGCGCAAAGTATGGAAGCGGCCTAAGACCTCCCCTCTCGTCATTTATTCCCAAAAGGGGCGCCCTGGCATAAAACAAGTGACGGCTGTTGACGAAGACGGCTCTAATAAAGCCCGGGGGCATCCTTTCTAATCGAGAATTTCGCCACATATAGTCTTCTTGGACCCCTAGTTTCATTTGCGTGAGAAAGTCGAGGTGTTCTCATTACCCCTACCACTGTCTTCAAGCTCTAGTCGTGTATACCCGTCAGGTATACACGCGAACAAAATCAGAAATAGTCGAAGTTCACAGCGACTTACCTTGGATTTTTCTCGCCTTCGTCCGAGAAGGCGTAACGTACATAGGGCGGGTTTACATAGGCGTTCAATATGGAAGTAGGACTGGTGTGTGCACGAGGGTCGAAGACAAGAAGTGGTGGGGGTCCTATTCTGGGTCAGAGAATGGAGGGTCATATTTGGTAAGCCTCAGTCGAGAAATCCTATTTAAGAGAGAAGTTGGAACCTATTTTTTCTGTTTTTTTCTATAAAAAGAGATAAATATCGTATCAGGGGATCCATCATGTAGTGGATCAGATATTAATGACAAAATGTAAACCTCTCAGCGGAGTTATTGCGATTAATTAATTATTCTTTGCTATGTCTTCGCTGATGTCATTCCACCAAGGATGACATCCTGGAAAGATTTTTCTTGAAAAACGAAAGTTTGAATTGCAAAGAGTGCCATGTAATGATCACATTGTTTCTTGCACTAGATTTTTAAGAAGATTTCGATAGTCATTGTGTAAAACAGAGTGCGCCTTCAAATGCAGCTACGATTGTGAGTGGGAAGAATGAGTGGCGCACCCCAAGAAGGGAGTTGCTAAGACTGAATGACTCATCCTTTTTTTACTTCGAGGTTTTCTACTAATACCTTCTAGTTAGCAAGGAGGTACAGATTACCATTGAATACCGATGTTTAAGGCTGAAAAAAGCATATATAGTAGGCACATTCATGGTTCATCGAAGTATGCCCTAAGCAACCGTGAAAATTTCGGAAAAAGGAGGATCAGATTTCCTGTTGATGTTTTGCCGACCCCTCGCCAAACGAAGAAATCGTTTTTTTTCGGCGGCATTGACTGTGCAGTCGTCATGCACTGTGATCTCCAATGCAGCACTGCTGTTTCTACTGATGGGCTTGGTTTCAGAAGATCGTGGATGATGCCATTCTGGGAATTCTCAGATCGGCACGCGGATCACTAACCTCTTCATTTGATTGTAAAATAATTTGAGCAAAATTAGTCCTGGTCGCCACTTTCGGCCATTTTCCTCGTGGATCACACCGATCGATTAGAATTGAGCGAGTCTTCACACAGGTGGGCACAGCTCATAGCACGTGCACACCATCGCATGCCTTTTGGAACAGCTCAGTAGTCATGTTCTCAAGCCAAACCCTTTCTTCTTGAATGACCCAGAGCAGCAGAATCAAGTGAAATTACTCTGCCACTTTTTTTTCCAAATTTTTCTTTTCTATAAATGTTGAGTTTTGATGTAAATACTACAGGCAGAAACGGCAGTCAGTTGATACATCTAGTAAGGTTGTGCTACCTGACTCGTGAACCATTTTTCGTGAAAGTCGTGAGTTATTTTAATTATTTTATTCTAGTTTTATTTTATTTCAGTCAGGGTTGCCTTGCAATGATAAGAGAGCCTCAGGCGGAGTACACCGGAAGAAAAGGATACCTCGACAGGGGGAGGGTAGTATTCGACCGGACAGACGGAAGAGATGGGGAGGGGAGGAGGCGGTCTCTGCAGAAGTCAGCGATGAGCGCTGGGATCTAAACTTTCAATAAGCAGATGAGAAGCGAAGTGTATTTCGCAGCGACCTCGTTAAGGAAATGAGAAATAAATTTAACAATAAAACACATCACCATACAATCCTGCTACAGTCACTGGAATTGTAGAGGTCAAAAAATGCTGGGGGGAGGGGGGGGGGGGGAATCGTTTGGTACCCCGTAGAGGGGGGAGGTCGTACTGGAGCGGCTGTTTTTCTCGACACCTGGGGGTGCCCCGTCCTCTGAGCGTGTCGCTCATCCTTTTGTGAGGCGTGAGATCAATGGTGCATTGGAGAAGGGAAGTGTGAGCTACGAGACCGTGCGCCGTTGGTTCGTCAACTCCAGCAACGGCTAGATCGACAAGGAACACAAGTCACGCTCGGGACTGTGCTGCTCCTGGGACGCAGAAGGAATGCTTATCCAAGAGGTGCTGGAACAAGGTGAGACAGTCAACGCTACCGTATGCACCCACCAGCTCCAGCAGCTCGCATTCGCTGTTCGAGAAAAGCGCCGATAAAGGTCCGCGGTCACCCTTCTTCATGACGACGCCCACTCTTATTTCGCGAAAAGTATTCAGACCAAGCTACAGGAGCTCAGCTGGGATGTCCTGCCCCACACGCCATACCCTCCAGACATTGCCCCTTCTGACTACCACCTTTTCCTTCCTCTGGAATCCTTCCCGCCCAAGAGCAAATTCGTTGGTTATGACTTTCTTGCAAAGGCGATCGCTAACTTCTTCGACTCCCAGTGTTCTGAGAGTAGGGAACCACCGATCTACCTATGTGGTGGCAGAGAGTTGTCGATAACAATGGTGAATGCGTTGTTGCCTTATTGTTGTTTGTTGGAAGAAATAATAATAAAAAGAGATGATCGGAAAAATCCTACAAGACTTTTGGTACAACCTAATATGTACCTGATACTCAAAGCTTTGCACTTTCGTGTATCTCATGTTAATTATCGACATCGAAAAAACCACCCGAACGTTAGAGTTTCGAGGAAGTTACTTCCGTGAAATGTCTCGTTTCATCGCTGTATCACATCTGCTTGGATTGTTCTTTTGGAAAAAATCTATAGCACACTCAAATGCACCATCTACGGGTAAAATTTTTGTTCCAGCAGCAGCGCTAGGATAATGCTTAGAACCGTTCCACGTGCTCCATCCAAAAAAAAACTGCTAATGAAGATTGTACTGTTACTTAGCACCATTCAAGGATGTGCTCACACAATCATCTATTATTGCTGGAGCGCTTATTGTTAGCTTTTTCGCGTTTTCACATTCAGCTGATAAACTCTGTAAAAAAACAGGAATTTCCTGAGACCATTGCTACATGTGGATACTAATTATCAGAAACTCCCATACAAGTGAATTTTTGTCGCAGTAAGTGATTTCCCTAGGCATACTAAACGCACGCATGTGCCAACGACTTAGAAGCCGCAATTTGCCTTGAAGAAATGCGTTTACACGAGTACTAAATAGTCTACGAGGATCAAAACTACAGTCCACTCCGGGGCGCTTGATAGGGTGCGGCTTACGGGCCTGGGTGAGAGTATATCAAACCCTCTCACCCCGCCACACACTCTCACTCTTGCCACGTACTCTCACTCTTGCCACCCACCCATGTCCGTGGGCCACGCCCAATAAAGCGCTCCAAAATGGAGTATAAAAATGCCTGCTTGGAGCTCCCTGCATCCAGCACGGATCTGAAGCTTGATCTATAACACGATCTCTATAGTTTAGGGTAGCTCTCAGTACTTTTGTCCTTCCAAAAGTAGAAGTATGTCACGCTCAAACACCCCATAAAAATGTCACAAGATTATTGTTATTTACCTCACACATCGACTGGCCCTCGTCAGTCATTGAATGAGCCAAATCGCATTTACCTGCTACTAGGGTTTGAATGGAACGGCGCATCCTAGTAGGGGATTGATTACCGCCAAAAACTTTATCCTTTAATCTGGTAAGTATACTTGTGGTTGTGCTTTGAACCCTCTCGGGGATAATAATTCACAAATAGAACCCTGCAACCACCATAAATATTGAGTTGAAAGTCAGCCAGTGAGAATTCTCCAACTAGTGACCAGACCGTACAAGCTTTCACGGCCCATAATCCACATCCTAAACTATAATAGTTCCGACTTTACTGGAGTGAACTAACCAATTACAGCCCTGGCTCTCGGACAACTATGGTCTGTGTGGCTACGAATCTCAAATATGTGGCTAAGCGTGAACAAAATTTACTATCACATCAACTAAATATATTCCATCGATAATGAAGACATAATAACTTACTTTAAGAATACAACAGATTAAGAATCGCTAGTTAGAATGTAAGTGAAAACTTTCAGGTTGAAGAAAGGATTCGTCACCCGTACGTAGCATATGAGTTAGTCAGTACTTCCTTTTGTACAGAAATAATGCCAAATTACGAAACTGACAAAATTGTACCGAGCAACTTAAGGCGAATCAATTGACTACATATTTGAATAATTTAGACATAGCACATGCAGTTTAAAGGGACTAAAGTATAAAATTAAAATCGTACAGAACATAGTAACTACCACAGACTTAGGACTCTGCGAGTGAACTTCATAAGTGGCACTTCGTTTTAAAGACACGATAAAAGATCATTTCATGAGTGCATCGAAATTACCATCTCACTAGATATGATGCATTAATTCATAATAAACTCTACTGAGTGTAATAAATAATTTGAATCGATTTGAGCGAGATCCAGCTTATAAAACCTATTTATCAGTCAAAAGTTGGTGCAGGCAGGGTTCCAGGTATGGTTAACGGCGCGACGCTTTGCATGAACATCCTCTCAGTTTCATGGCTGAGGCGAAGTTGTGCTTGTGCAAGAGCCTGCAGTACACGAGGATCCATCTCCTAAATTAGAATTGCAAATGAATTACCAAATTGAATTAGTATCTACTATAATTACTGAATGAGTTATCCATGTGGGACAGCAATGGGATCACTGCATCGTTCCTTCACAAATAGATTACATGCGTATCGATTCGTCATCACATGATTGTTTTATTTAGCTTTTTTGTACGGTCTCCAGTGGAACATGATTTCTTGGGGGGGGGGGGGGGAGGGGGAATCTCATTCTGCTAACGATATTGGTACGGAGCTATCTTTACGGTATAATCCTTTTATAATCCTCTTAGGGTATACGCTTTCGAATTTCTGAAAGGTTTCTGCTGCTTTAGCAAGAAAAATTAGAAATAGTTCGGCTTCTTAAGACCGCTACTACAGTTATCCAGTGACTCAGTCTTCAAATCCTTTCCACTCTTGAGTATTCTGCTGCAATTAGTGTTCCTGCTTCCTAATATCGTCTGGTAGCACCAAAAATCCCAAAATAAACACTACACGAAATATACTTGAGAAAATTCCCTCACGAAATTTACTTGAGAAAATTCAGTTCACCTTTGCACCAAATGTTCCGCTCAGATTTTCATTTTTCCGATGTCTTAAAGTGTTACTATTTGGAAACACTCGAAACCCCCGCGGAACTCATGTCCTGCCTGCAAGAGCATGAGTCATAGACCGTGCCGGATTTTTTCTCCATTTTGTTCTTTGCTAAAATGATGCAAGTGGCGATCGTAATAGCCATGACTTCGATCTAGATGCCACTACTCAGGAATTTGCTATGCCCCGCCCCTTGGCCATCATTGGACGCCACTAAACAGAACAGTGGATCGTAATAGGGGGGATTGCAAGCACGAATTGCGACAGTAACCCACTGAACTCGCAATCAATTGCTAAGCCCCGCCCCTTGACCATACTGAGCCTGAACTTCTAGTGCTACGGAATCATTGATTACTAGCAAGGGGAGAATTCAAAACTTAAATTCAAAGATTCTGTGGTGAACTCGTACCAAAGCTGTCATCATATTTGTAGGATACTGTACACGTGGACGTTTAACATCTGGTGAGCATCGAGACTGAGAGCTTTGTGATGACTCATCTAAGGAACGTTTTCGACTGCCATTATATACCGACTCTGAAACGAAAGCTTTTCAGCGCTGATTTATTTGTAGGCAAACAGAATAGAAGCTATAATGAACCCATAGATAGAAGAGGCTTGTTGGACTGCAACTCTCCGAATGGCTTGGAATGGATACTATTCACCAGTTGATCACCCATATGGAGCACAGAAGCGACACTTGTTAACGCTGGAGCTGCTAAAAAACATGAAATAAGATCTATTCGGAAGCTATGAACGGTTTAATTACAACGTCAGCTTTTTCAGTTGGAAGAGATTAATTGAAATTCATCTTTGTATTATTTGGCTGATTTGAAAAAAAAACATACCCCAAGCGAGCCCACCAGTTTTAGCAGCACACTTCACATTAGAGAGGCACTCCAGCAACTGATCAACGAGCGGATCTAGCAATCCAAACTTGTTCATTTCATTCCAAAAGGAGATCGGCTCTGAAAAAATTATTAACATAACATGTCAGTTATCCTGAAAGGTCACTATTGAGTTCAGGAATCAAGTGCCCGTTCTAATACCATCTTCATTCATTATTAAATGCATGACGTGCACTTCAAGACCCAGCAAAACCTATCCTTGGTTGCATGTCTTCGTACTTTACAGCACGCATGAGCAGGTAGTTGCATGAGTCCTTGTCGCGAACGGTTACCATGTCCTTATCTCGGCAACATACGGAGCCCCTAGTACGCACGCAGCGCGCCGCATTGCGAAATCCTATTCCAACGAAACACAGTCGGCCTAGCCGCTAGTTTCGCCTGTTAAATGATTCCCCTTCATCATTGTGGCCATCCAATGTCAACTGAAAAGCCTGTAGGACATTGAGTTCACTGTGCTGCTGAGCTCAAAAAAAATATTTCTGGAATTTTCAGACCAGTATTTCACATCAGCGCGCTGATGTGATTAGTGCAAGCCCTCATAGTAGACCGTAGTGATTATGAGATGATATGAACTCGAATTTGCCGTGATAATGCTTATTTCTGAGCTCACCTGTCATCATCAGCCGTAGAATCTGCTCAGTTGTCGGTGTTGGTGGTTCCTGCTTCACATCTGTGGTACCGTCCACATCAACATACTCTTCGGTGCTATCTTGTGCCGTGGAATTGAGCGACGATATTGAGAATAACGAAAGTGTGTTGTTATTGTTGTTATTGTTGTTATTATTGTTGGCGGTGGGGGTAGTAGTTGACGCAGGAGTAACGGTGGTGACGTTGCTATTGCTCTTGCCGTTCAGTGCAGTGTTCAATCCAACTAATTGCGAAATTGTGCCAGCATCTGAAATGAAATTTGTATTGTTTTTTAACGTGTACTACATTTAGCTGCATGCATTCAGACTCTGCGACTTGCTGCTGAGAATGACAGCGATCCGGCTGATGCAACGTAACTCTCACAATCAACGCGCTGATGTGATTAGTGGCGAGCAGGGCACTCCGAGGTGTTGAGGAAAGTAGCCGCTTCAGTACGACCTCACCCCTACCATTTTTTGGCCTCTACAATACCAGTACCTGTTGCCGGAATGTATCATTGCGAAGTGTTTCATTGCTATGTATTCTTATTTGAAGCAAAAAGATATTTATTTCACATTTCTTCATCCGTGTCCCCTGCGAAATACCCTGCCCTTCTCACCAGCTTATTGAAAGTTCAGATTCCAGCGCTTATGGTAGAACTCTGCAGGGACGACCCTCCCCTCACGTCCGGTCAAATACAACCTCCCTATCGAGGAATCCTCGTCTACGGGTGTACCTTGGTAGCAGAGACGGCGGCTGTGCGTCGTTAGGACAGGATTTCGCAAGGCAACACATAGCCACGCTACACGCCGCGTTTCGTAATCGTAGCCCATTTATTATAGCCATCAATATGTGCACGGCTAGGCCTACAAGTGGGCCGAGTCTGATTGCGACCTAACTAGTAATCAATATTTTTACTGTTTAAATCTCAGTGATATTATGAAAACGTACCAAGACGGCAAGCGTTCGAAGCGAAAAGTCGCGAGTTAAGAAGCTCTGATATGTGAATCGTATTGGTCTCAGCTTGCGAAGTACTACTCCTTCTGAAAAACAAAGATTGGCGAGCTCTTGCTTTGTAAGGGAAACACAAAGTAATATAATAGCTAGTACAAGCACAGTGTTCAACGGTATTGTCGAAGCTAGCTTGCATTTTGTTTGCACGTCGAAAAAATTTCCAAAATTTGGTTTCTTAAGAATATTTTTTTGAGTATTTCGATAACTCGCATACCTCCTGCCCTTATCCGAATCTTTTGTCTTTGGTGTGATGTAATTACGGCTTTGACATTTTGCCGAACAAAAATGCGAATGGTTGAAAAAGTCAAACGAATGCATTTCCATCAGTGATCTGTAATATTCACGTAAATACTGGAGTGTTCAAAAAAGGGTGGTTATAATCACTAGGTGGGTGAAAATCTAGCTTCATTTTATCTCTTGCCTGCTTCAGGGTGCTACAATGACTTAACTGTTGTATGGTAATAGTGTGAGGCCGCGTTCATACTCTGCGCCGGCACAGGATGGCTGCGTTCATAGGCAGCGAGGCAGAGTGGCACGGGGAGGTGCAGAGGCGACGCAGACACTGAGACAAGGTGGCACAAACGAATACGCAGGGGGCGCGCAGACACGCCTTGCCGTCAGTACCGCAAAGTATAAATGCGGTCTAAGCGCGCTGGTAGAGACATTATCAGTGAAGGATCCTGTCATAAGGCATTTTTCCTTGACACCGTAGTTGACTTTAGTCCAGTTTTCAGTGGAATCTCTCTGTTTAGAGCAACATGTAATTGCCGTAAGTCATCCATACGAATGACGGTAAATAGCGTATTACCAGGTAGCCATTAGGGTGCCTGTTCAACGTATATCACTACAAAATTACCTCAGATTCGACTTCCCTATTCGTATGCTGCCTTTCCAATCTTTCTGCTTATCTTTATTTGCTCTCACTGTGAATTCCTTCGGTGTAATCATTTCTTCTGAAATGGATTCATTGGTTGCTAGGATGGCTCAAGTTCCAATATGATAAACCGACTTTCAAATTCGATACATGGCTGGTGGATGCCTGGGCAGAGGAATTTTTCCACGTGCATTTTAGCAGCTAGCGATCCACATTTCACCTGGAACAGTGTAAATTACGCACAGTTCTGATGTCCATGCCATCTGAAGCGGGAAATTGAAGATCTTCAAAAAGGTCAGTCTCACTGAAAGCTAAAGTTGTAGGTTAAAAGAATCAATCTGCATGTCACGATTTACTATCAGAGCTTGAATATACGGCTGTTCTAGCAATTATGAACAGGATGCAAGTGCATGGCTCATTCTTGAGCGAAGTTATCACAAGCAATTTTAATGACTGAATTCCGAAAAATTTTGCACATTTTGAACGGTTTGACTCAGACTCCTGTTGGGTAGACTTCAGATGACCTGAAGCTCATCAGAAACTTCTTTAACACTCATTTTATCTGTAGCATATGTGAAAGTGATCTCCTTCCATAAGAAGAAGTACGATATCCACAAAAATTCGGAACGCTAGGTATAAGCGTAAATATCTCAGTTTTCACTTTGTCCAGAGCGCTGTGCAAACCTTGTCGAATTCTGCTCCACTACCAGGAACCCCACCAAGGGTAATCCGGTCGGAACAGTAAGTCGGTATAGTACAAATAAATCAGAGCGGCTCTGAAATAGAGCCTCTCGTTAGGTTTTAATTTTTACCTTCTCAGGCTTGAGAAAGGCGCTAGGCGCCGAAAGCTTGTCAATGAAAGCTCAAAATTCTTCTGCAACAACTTTTTGCAATCAGTTTTGTGAAAGTCTTCTTGAGTCTTTTGGAATAAATCTTACAAGTCTCACATTGTTGAGTACATATTCAAATCTTGTCGTAGTTCAGTGTGAAATAATTTACTCAAACTTTAACTCGTAACTTGTCGGCTTGTGAAGACTGAAAATAATGTTGGTAAATAAGCCGTGTGCCGTGGTGCTTTCAATAGAGTACATGACTTACGTGGAAGGGAAACACTATTCAGCTGTTGAATTCACGGCTTTATCGAACAAACGCTGTGAAAACCTATTCGAATGGTGCAAATATGGCATTAAAGTGTGTCGAGGGACTCCATATATTGAGACAAAGCAGCTGGTATAAACTAGTACGTATGCTTTTATAGCTACAGTAAATATAAGTGAGAGAGTAGAGCATGCTGAAACCTAAAGATTCCGGTGGATTTTACGGGGTGCACATCGGTAAGCAAAACTTCACCATAACGATGCACTCACAATTTTAATGACGGAGTAGAGCTCAACTCGATTCTCGACCTAACCCTCTCGCCCTCGACAACTGATGTGTACGCGAAAGCCGGTCGCGAATTGTACACCTTGCGATGGCCAAAGAAGATTGCGCGTTGCATGACCACTTCGTCTTGAGCCATTGCAGGAGTTCGTCTTCTTTCTCTCCTTGCAAAAGTTCATCTCTCCCTCTCAAAGCACAAGGGAACGCTGAGAGTGCGCGCCCGTCAACACTCCCGTGGACGGCTCTCTTGGAGAGTCCTGGAGACAGGTGGTCTGGATAGGTCCTCCGCACTAGGGGATCGAGAATGGAAAGGTGTTTAGCACGCGATAAAGAAATAGGGATGACGGGTGTTTCTAGCGCGATCGTCTCGCATCCGGCGACACCTTTACTAGGTATCATGCCAAATTTTATTACATATCTGCTATGGGCACAACCGGGTACACGCACCGACGATACTGCATAGTCCCATCCACACTTCAGAGAGATTAAGAACATACAACTTTAGACCATTACCAAGGCTCGTCCACTGAAATTAACCTAGACCTGAAAAAGTGGTTAGGCGGTACAGGGGCCCTCTCTCACCAAAATACAGACGTACTTCGATTCCTACCAAACACCTGGAGCCATTTTTTCACATCTCGCTAGAGAGAATCGTCTTAACAGCAGCTAGAAAATTCTTGTATTATACATCGTACTCACACGCTGCACAGCGATCATACCAATTTCAAAGTAAGAACAGAGGAGGGATATGGATGTGGGACAGAACCCCCGAATCAGGTCACCGCGCCACACTATATGCCTTACCGCGAGCGGCAAGTGATTCGCTTACTCCGTTGGACACCGACCGAGCACAGAGGAGCGTGGCCGCCGCGAGCTATCGCAACCTGACCAGTTCAGGTGCCCCGAACACTCTAAGGGCGAACGCCAGGAGTGGTTAGCAATTAGTTGAATGGGAAACGACTGGGAATTGACGTTGGCAACTAGTGGTCCTACAAAACAATCGTCAGGGAGCAGTGGCCTTATTGCTCCTGAGTCGTTATAGACGTCTCGTGCTCTACACCTTTATAGTCATTCGCTTCTGACGGTAGGCTGCCGTGTTGGTGTTCAAGTTGTAGTGGGTTCCGAACAGTCAGTACACACATTTTACACTGAAACCATAACGTAAACCGTCCGATTGTGGGCAGTTTAAGACATGGAGGCACTTCTAAGTCAAGCAGTTCTCTTGACTAAATCGGGAGTCATTCCGTATATTTGTGATCTTTTCTTGTGGTAGTCTACACGCCGTATACCCTAGGGTATCCACTGGTCGTGATCCCTTTTACCTTTCCGTTTTTCTATGTCGCAGCTGATCATATGCAGGGGTGCGTCAGAGCAGCAGTTTGCTCATGTGTCAAATTCGTGAAGTACACAGAATAGTGAGTAGTAAAACAAATGAAACTAGTGAGGCTTGCAATGATTCTCTGTGGACAGAAGCAAGCTGTGTGTAACTGCGTTCTCCGTCCCCAGGAGATAACGCCGTTCGCCATCGCCATTGAACTAAAGAACACTTTAGGTATGGCACTGAAGAGGAGGCAATGGTAATGACACATTTAGATATTTCCAGAAGAACAGCATTGTGAAATTGGATCAAACAGAAAATTATTCCAGTGCATTACTCATTATAAACCCACCCGGCAAGTCTTATGGAATCTTCCAGAAGGAACTCCGCTTCAAGCAGTCTGATTCATTTTATTTTATTTTTCAACAAGAAACAAAAGCATATGCCCCTTCTTCGGAAATATTGCTAACAGCCTCCCAGAAAGTGCCGGACCTAATGGCCTAGTTGGTCCATACGATGTATTCGTGCATGGAAAGAGTTATCTGCGTCTAGTCGTTACTGGATCGTCATCTCACGCGATTCACTTTTCTGCTAGCTAATCGCTATCGGACACGCACGACATCAAACCAGGCGCTTTCAGCGGCATCATTTGGATATTTAGATAGACGAGTACTCCTCCCCGTAGCTCTCCGTATCGTTCAGTTATGAGTATTTGACCTAATGCGCCTGGCTATGCCTTGTCGTCATTGTTGTGGGCTGTTGAGCCGCAAAGACGCCACGAGATCAGGGAGCCAGCAGCACCACATATACACACAGACACACGAAACAGAACCGGTCCGTTCAGTGTACGAGAAAGGTTGTGCACGCCACGGGAATAGAATCACAAACAATCGCACTTGCAAAAACAAACAACGGCTCCGATCCGTCGCTTGCGGCACCGCACGCGAACGTCGTAACCGTCGTGTGCATTCCGTGTCATTGGCGTTGGAAACACGATATTTCGTGGCTACGGGGCATCGAGTCCTCACGGCGATAATTGACCACTTCCACCGTTACAACACCTGTTACCCTGGATTTCACCAACAATTCAATGACGGCTATCCAAATTTCGTAAGTCCATCTGTAAACCTGAGCACATGCGAAAATCTGAGACTTATCCATGCCAGTAAGCGAACGAGAAGGATAAGTGGTAGCTGGAGCAACAAAAGGCATGGAACGGGGGGTGGTTACCATCTCGACCAATGCATGGTTAACAGATGTCACGGGCTGCTACTATTGGCTTAGCCGAGAAGCTACTACAGTGCTACCCTCATGCTGGCTCAAGTTATACCCCTCACACTTTCTGTAAATTCCATGCTACGATGTCCAAATTATACTTCATTACTTGATTCGTAAATACACCTTTTTCAGTGGCATTTTCGATTATCTATTCGAATTTGGCCATTACTTCTAGATGTTAGAGCAAAAGCCACGAAAGGGTTTCGGTACTTAAAAAAACAAAACAGTATAAACTATTTTAAAAATGCAGTGGTTTATGAAAGCATTTTGAAAGTAAAAAAAGCATTCAATGTGAATTTGCACAAGTAGAAAAAACGCTTACTTCTATGATCTTCCCAACGTCGCCCATATTTTCCACGGCACCGTTTTCGTCATCGGTTACTGTATCTGGCGGTGAGATGGAAACCGATTCTCGGCTAAGGCTCATTTGAGACAGACACGAGGAACTGTAGAAGAATCCTGAAAGGTTCCCAGTTACGGTAGGCCAAATGAGGAGATTAACAGCCATTTGATATGAGTGACGGAGTTATATATGAACTTCGGATGGGGTTTAAAACAGCCAAGGTCAGCCCATATTAAAATAGAGCAACTTTGCTAAAGTGCCGCGAAAAGCATCCGCAACCAAAGGTGATTGATTAGGTCTTTGGTAACGACCGTTTGAGATTGTGAATTACGGTTTGTGAGCTTTGCGTGGTGTGACCGGATAATTTCTTATTGAAGTGGAAACAAAGAACATTTGTGGATCAAATCAGCACATTACTTCCAATAAAAAAGACATGAAAGCAATCCGAAAGGAGAGAAAATACATTTCATGATTGATACTTATTGCGAGTATACAGAAGAATGAGAGGCTGTGAACGATAATAGCTGGTGACTCGCCGGCGAGTGCCCTTCACCCTGAGGGTGGTGAATTTGTGGAGCACCCCGACGGGTCCCGACGGAGGGTAAGCATCGGCGACGAGGGGGGAGTGTTTTTGCGATATTTACAGAACGTTGCAATTCGACGAGCGCTTGCGTTCCACTTGCCAGCTGACCGTCGGCCGCTTCGTGACCGACCGCCCCTCACGCATTTTCCCCGGCTCTCATCGTGCTCCACACTCTATTCAGTCGCTCCAGCGCTAGTCCGTCTAGAAAATGACCAGCTGACAGCCCGATCGCCGTCTCTCACGCAACGACGCTCCATCGTAGCCACCTGACCACGTGTGCTGCTGAGCAGCCAGATTTGCTATTTGCGGCCTCCCCCTTCCCCAACCCACTACCAACACCCGAGCGTCCGATTCTAAATGTACACATTCCCGGCTATTTGCAGTGAAGGTGACGACTGTACACGTTATTTACATTAATCAAATCAAAAAACCACAAGATACAGCAACACGTGTGTTATAAACAAAGGAAAGGAGTAGGAAAACTGCGGATATACCGTATATATTGCAACATCCATAATATCTGATGCTCAAAGTATACTTACCAGAATTGCACAAATGGAGGCACCGAAACCATGGTGAAAAACTCTTTTTCGGAGAGCATCTGGTATCCCGTGTAAAGTTTAGTGGACTAGATAGTGCTGCGTGAGAATCATGGCAAGATTGCTAAATTTGTATTCGCTGTAATGCAGGATTCAAAAAATAAATACTGGAAAAGCCCTCTTCAATTCGCCTTACTGCCAAAACTCTTCTCTGCTGGAAAGTGCTTCAAGTTTCCCTTGGTGATTCCGTTTCCTCACGATTATTACTACTGAGTACTGCATTCTTCCTTGCTAACTTCATGATACACAATAGCAGCCTGCATTTATTTCTTTTTGCGAAAAAGGCACTGAGCAGAGTGCTTATGCCTCTTCAATAAAGCAATGAGGTCTGATACAGGATTATGAAGTACTGCGAACCCTACAACTCGATGCGATGCAAGCGTGACTAAATTAAAAAACACCGTCAAAACAGGACTACGAAGTGAAGAGTAAGAAGTTGAAGAGTACTGTATGCTGCAAAGGAGTGTAGCCGTCGGCCCCTCTTGTGCTTTGCACATATTTGGTTCATGAACCTCACCCATATCACCACATTACCCTGGGTTACACTTGAAGGCATTGGTAGAAGTAATGAGAACTTCTAGTGTGATTTATAAAATTGAAGGCCAAAGTCTCGACGAAAAGAAGCGCTCCCATGCTACAGAAAGGCCGTCTCTTCCGACAGCATCCAGTTGTTCTAACTGGGCCCTCCTACTTCATTAACAAAGCCCGCCCCTCCCGGAGTCTGCTATGAAAAGTGGGTCTTATTTTTCAGGTTTTGACTGCCCCACTCCATTTCTTTCATTTAGTACTAGTGAGTTCCTGAACTTTTGTACTCAATGATTTGATATTCGTAATATCCCCACCACTGTCTTTCAGGCTTTACACCGCGCACGGACCGAGTCTGCAGTTGATCACCCAGAAAAGGCGTGTTCTATCTCTGCGTGTTTTGGAATATTCTGAATTTTCACAAGGAATCAACGGATGAATGACCGGAACCAGTGTCTGTAAATCACAAACTTTTTCATTTCCTATCTCAGTGCGAGTACAGTACAAATGACGTGCATGAGAACATTATTTCATGTGCACATGAGACTGAGTGAGATTCATTCACTCTTATTAATATTACTAACCGTGGTTATGAGATTAGACTGCCCTCAAGCAGCGGTAGCATAAGTCAATTTGCTGCCTTACTTCTGGCTTGTTCAGAAGCGGTCTCGAAATATGTCTCTGGGGAGAGCATGTTCGGGTACTTTGCGAATATCGTGTAATTCTAGCCATCTTCAGGTTTCTAATAGAGACGAAGGGGTAGAAACGTTGGACCAAGAATAAAGGTTCCTTGAAAGCCTCCTGAGCGGAACTCCCACCGACTGCGGCAAGTCGTATTGATGGCGCCGCGAGTGCGACGCCGCAGCGCGATTTTTAGACGTAAGGGTACAGACCGTCCATGCATCGTATTAAGTCGTGTCCTCCTTTGACGCCACATGTATTTCGGCAGTACATCGCTACAAGTGTCATAGATAAGATTTGTAAGGTACACAATGATAAACAGCTGCAGTTGAAGCTAACGGCGTTAGAACTCGTCACAGATGAAAGCAGATGATTGGCTTTCGTCGTTTGCGAGGACACCGGCGTTCGTCCACACCGCTGCTGCGGCAGACATGTTTTTAGCGAATATATCAAGAATATTCGACACCACTTGCGACTCAGCCTCATTTTTTCGTATGAAGCCTGCACTTCATACTGCAAAATGCGTAGCAACTTTCATTCAGTACACAGTCAGTGCGCCCAGCTGCAACCCCGTATATAGGAGCCGAAACGGTGATTCGTTCGATGCTTACGGTCGTTACCATTGCTCTTGAAGGCACATTTCACGTCTGTTTGGCTTTTACAACTCCCTCCTCATTCAGATAGGTCAACCTAAGTGACGTAGGCTCTAGAATTACCGAAGGGTTAGTGTGAGTTTCTGGAGCGTGCCTAGCCAAAGAAGTCAGGGCGACTCCACCATGCAGTCCAGGCCCCTACGCGAACAGACTAAAAAGCTCACTGTTTTGCGGCAATCTCGCACAAGGCCAGATGCCAAGAGATCTTATTATTGCCAATTCCGGAGGTTTCGGATTTTTCTTTTGTCGGCTTATTGCTCAACAGCTCGTACCTCATTAGTGCTTTAACCCACTCAAAGTAATCTTGGAATGTGCCTTTAATTTTGATTTGATTATCGTTTGTAATGTACATTCTGGTAAGTATTCATTTTCAATTGCTCAAGTGAATGGCAGTATCCGATGAGCATTTACGGTTGACAGTTGGAGACACTTTTCTCGTGTGGACCACGTCTTCTCGATAGACATACCACACTTTTCGAAATGTACCTATACGGCCGCGTTCAGCAAGATACACCGAGGGACGAGGATTTCTCAACGGGGGGGGGGTCGTATATGACCGGATAAGGGAAGGGGGTCGTACCTTCAGAGGTCAGCTATAAGCACTAAAATCTAAAAGTTCAATAAGCAGATAAAAAGCAAAGGATATTTCGCCGCAAATCCGACAGTGTCAAAGTGTAGAATAAATTCTTGTTTTTAAAAACCTCGTGGCAGAAGCACTATAAAACAAGAATAACGAACAATGCCGAGGTTCTACGATGAGAGAACTTGGACTTTGTAGAATAAATATTTTTGCCTGACGAATGGATATGTAGCAATAAAACATTACAACTATGCAGTCCGGCAACAGTCACTGGCATTGTAGAGATCAAAAAAGGGGGATCGTATTTGGTTGCCGCAGTGGGGGGTCGTACTGAAGCGACATTTTCTTCGACATTTGGGAGTGCCCTGGCGTTCACAGCTTCCTGCCAAACCCTTTTTCGTAATAACTTCTTTATTACCAATTAAATTGCGTGAAATTGCAGCACGAGATTGCTGAACATATTGAGAACGATTTCCACTATCTTGTCTCTGTCTGATTTCTTCTATGGGTTTTGAAGCATTCAGTTCAACTCACTGATTGACAGAAAAAGGTATGATGAAGGAAAAATGATTCCGAAATTAACAACTGACAAATTTTAGAAAAGATCAATATTCCGTGGGAGAACCGCTTCACCTCGAACAGTTTACGGGAGCAGCACTCCTCAAACTCCTGTGCACTGTACAATTTAAGTGCGAAGATTGTTTTGCCACTCGAGAGGTGTGGATGAGGCTACTTACGACAGGAAATCGCTTCGCGGCGTCGCACTCGCGGCACCACCCGTACGAGTTGCCGAATCGATTGCCCTTGGGAGCCCGGCAGAGCGTGGCTGCGTCACCTCTGCACTTCCACCCATGACACACTGCCTCCTGCACCCATGCCACCCTGCCCCCTGCACCTATGCCACCCTGCCTCGATTGAAGGCTGCCATGCCCTGCCTCTGGCACTAGCACCCACCGCGCCGCTCGCCGCGGACGTCCACGCGATTTTTTGTCGTAAGTAGCCTCACCCAGAAGGCTGAGTTCCCGGTGTCGGAAAGCTTCCTTCGCGAACCTTGGTGTGCGCTTCGGACCGTTATCCTGCTGAAAAATTTATTCAGCAGGCATGCTTTACTTCGCTCATGGTAACATATTCACCATAATGTTTCTTTAGTTTTCCCTCTCATAGTTCCCAATCTTCAGATGGACCCATCCCTTCCTACAGGCAACCCCCCCCCCCACCCTCCTCCCCGCGGATGCATGGCAGCGCGACTCGCAGTGCAGCGGGATCGTGTTGAGATTCCAATCCGCTAGCAAGATTCGCCACATATTACCTTTTCCGAACCGGTATGTTTATTTCCAGAGAACATGTCTTCCAAGTTCTTACTTTTTTCCCAACTCTCACAGTGCCTTTCAATAGTCTTGGTTATACAGCCTATGAAGAACACAAAAAAGATTTGAATGTTATGGTTGATTGAAATTTTTTGAGTGGTTCGTTTGACCGTCTTCATCAATTGGCGAGAAAAAAAAACAATTTTTTTCGAATTTATTAGAGCAACTCAAATCTATAATCAACAATCGAGGAGATCCAGCAGCTGTTGTGTTGATCGGCTACCCAACAAAACGTTCAGTGGATTACCTGTTATACTGTTCAGTACCTCCCTGAAAGTAATTAATAGGATTTAATCACTGTAAAATGTTGAACAGAATATCGGTTGGGTCCTACCTGACAATGGGAGTGTAATCTCCTGCGACAAGCACCCTGACTTTAGGATGCTCTCTGAAACTTCTAATATTGCTTTCCCATAAGAAATACCACAGATGCAAAGTCCTTTCTACTGCTCATTGTTAAATGAGCGGAATGAATCAAAATGAAAAGTAAATGCACACTTCGTCCTTTTCAAATCAATTTTTCTTGACAAAAATTTGCTACTTCTCCAGAATAATGCGATTATTCAAGAAGGCCTACCTGAGTCGTAGTGCATCAGCAGTAACCGAATCAAATGAAAATCCATCGGTAATCACAACGACGTCGGTCGTATGAACGAATGGCAGTTGCGCTACTGCCCTCAATGCGGCACCTGTAGCCGTTATACCAGAAAGGAATCGTGCTCCTAAATTAGATTTTCATCAATAATCAAAAGATAACAAAGCTGATTTTGAGGAGCAGTTTGTGACGAATCTTTAGCTTCTCAGTAACTCTTTTCTGAACTTATTCTTTGAGCTGAGCAACGAATTATGGGATTCCAGAGGCACTCTTCACCTTTTTTCATGTAATTGAACCCTTCCGACAAGGCATCAAGTCTGCGTTTATACTCTGCGGTGCCAGCGGCAGGACGTGGCTGCGTGTTACTGCTTCTTCGCCTGTGCCACTCTGCCTCGTTGCCTGTGGACGCAGCCACGCTCTGCCGGCGCAAAGTATGAACGCGTAGCGCACAATTTCACCTAAGGAGTTATTCTGAGGAGTGCCACTCAATTTCGCCGACGCAATTCCACTGATTCATCTGAAGCAATGCTACTATTCATCCGTGCACCGCTTTCGTCGTCGCTCACATGAACGGTATTTCTCTCTGAACTTTTTACAAAATGACTCACTAAGCATTTTCTTGATAAAGAGATCCTTGGAGAGGAGAAGTCGTGGAGGTATATTGATGCGCTGCCGTGATCTACCTGCATACGTCATGAGGCCATACTGAAAATAAAATAGACATAAGAAATTAAAACGGTTTCTACCACATCACATGATCCACACACTGCTCCATGGTCCTCGCACTGACAAATAAGAGGAAAGGACATTGTTACGATGCAAGAAAACAAGTTACAGAAGACTGACGTTCTTGGAAATTACTGGTTTTTTTTCACTAAACCAGGGGTATACCAAGCTCTTCCACAGCAGTGTCTTTTCCTCGAGCGGGATCTCCCCTGAAGATGTCGCAGTGGCTCGAGACTTAGGTGTGACAGTGCCACATGGTCCATGACGTAGAGTAGAGAATTTGTCGCTCATCAACAGGTCAAGGGAATCGTTCACAGCAATTTAAGTTCTTCTGTTACCCACATGTTTATGCTATATTTGCTTATTACGGGCCGTGTGCAAAGTTTTACACATATGTACACCCTCTCAAAAAGACGGACGACAGGGTTGGACGTACGAGTGGGATGGGGCGCCAGAGAGCTGAGGAGCGAAGAGGCGACAGCCACGTGGTTAAAGACGCAGAGTGAGAAACAAATCAACATTGGGCGCGAAACTGACGGCTGTTCGTATGTTGTGTTCGAAAGTGTGGTTGAAATTCAGACGAGTTACTCTTATTACATTTTTCTATTTCTGCTGTGGTATGAAGGAAACTTCTTGGCTCTTTCCGTGCTTCTGTTCATGTACCGTATTTAGTAGAGTGATTTCAAGGGGAGTTGTGATTCCTTTAAATACCTCCTCGCCCGCGGCCGGCTCATAAATACCACATTTTAGAAAGAGGAAGGGTGAGATACTTATGCACACCTGATCCTGTTTCCTCCTCACAATCAGGTAATTTAAATGCACCAACTTGTAGATTCCTGATTCCACAACTCAGTGTGTCTACCACATTACTTTCAGCTGCCTCTAGTGTGAGATTCAGAATGGGCACTATATGTATGGTCGCTTCGAGAGGATATGACTATAACCGCTTTGCTTTTTATTTTCCTTTTGGTTTTTCCACGTTCCTTTTTTTCTGTGGAGTGCATTGGGCCAAAAACGTAGAGGTAACTGGAATATGCCGCTCCAAGCGATGATACTGTAAGACAAAAGTGGTCATCAGCGCATTTTTTATCATCAGACTTCCTATGTCCTTACTGGGTTTACTGTCATAAATCGGTTACAGATAAATTTGTGAAGTTCGAAAGTATGTAGAAGTTGGAAAACATGTAAGTGATATCAGTAAATAATTCACTTACATGGCGAGAGCTGTTTGAGAGCTTCGTAAGGATATTGCCGATATAAATCTTTTGCTTCTCGTACTGTTCCAGAACATTTCCACTTGAATCGAGTACGAAAAAAATATCAGAGCACACTAAAATCCACCAACACTTTGATCGAGGGAAGCTCGGAAAGGCTTACAATTGATCTTACCAGTTGCTTCAGAAGCGTTGTTCTTTGCAATATTTTCAATAGTCATATCAGAAGTGAAATTGGCTTCCATGTTGATCTGCTCCTTAAAACACTGAGTTGCTGAGTACACATTGTCATCTACTTCATTGGTCATTTGCAGGGCAAACAATCATGCTAGAGTGACTTGTTGGTGCACTGCATTAAAAAGATCTTCTGGTATACTCGCAGGTTTGTATGGCAGCTGACCTTGGCCGATTCTTCTAACAACATAAAGGCAGGCAATGACCGTTAGTCGCCTTACCTCACTGAGGTAGTAGATCCGACTAACCACGTCGCACCTTTTTCCCCCGCCCTCCCCCCATGCGTCATCGATGTTACATTTGCTCGAGTACCCAGCTGACCACGCCCTTTTAACTCAGCTGGCCAATAAAGAGCTCTGAAGACGTGGCTAATGTGGGTTCTGTTGGATGTAGCGCAGTGATGACGCAAAAGGGTGCAATCTGGATTGTTAGTCGAGGGGCTACTGCCCTGAGAAGGTGAATCGACTCAAAGGAATCGTCCACGGGAAATTGGGTTATTTGTTACCCATAAATTCATGTTGTATTTGCCTAATCAGGACCGCATGCAAAACTCACGCAAAAAGTGAGATTTTGGTCGAGATATAGCTTCCCAAATTCGCGGACGAGTGGGCGGGGCTTCCAAGATAAAGCTCCTTCCCGGCCTCTACCGCGGTTGGGAACGGAGAGTGGGCTGTTTGTAACATTCTATTCCTACGATCCGTCTCCGACCCGGCGAACGACGTGGTGGGCACTTGCTCGGAGGCCCTGCCCATCCGGCCGAGACTTTGTGGTGCCGTATCTAAGCCGTATTCACATTTTTTTTTCGCGTGAAACTTTGCATGCGGCCCACATTAGGGAAATAAAACATGAATATATCAGTAACAGAAAAACTCATTTCTCCGTGGACGATTCCTTCAACAGGTTACTGCGCGGTCTTTGGACGAGAATTTCAAGCTCTTCTTCAACTTCCCATTCATACTAACCTTTCAGCAGTGCTCCTGGTAGTGACGAAAAATAGTGAAATAATTCAATGATCAATTTACAAACCTCGATATTGTTTAAAGCATCTGAGTCCAATGTTCCAGATGCCGACAGTGTCAGATTTGCATCGCTTTCGTTGTCTCTCAAAGGAACATCAGACGCCAAAGACGGCTGAGCGCTCATGATCAACATTTTATCAATGTCATCAATAGTAAGTGCTCGTTCATGTCCATCAGAAATTTCGGTTTGATTGAATACCACCATATTCCCTCCAATATCAACGGAAATTCCACTACCATTAAACATTCTGACATCTTCTATGTTCATGTCTGAACTTTCGCTACTACCAGACGATCGATGTTCTTCTTTAGCCTCAGTAGAATGTTCACTACTGATGGAACCTACAATGTCTCCTCTGATCTCACTGAAACGCTCGCTACTGCTCAACCTGCTCGTATTTTCTATGGAGTCAGCGGAGCTTTCACTTTCACTGAACCTTCTAGCATTTTCTGTGCCCTCACTGGAACTAGAACTACTGCTGGATGACCCAGCAGATCCTGATGTCTCAGCAGATCTTTCGCTACTGCTGGACCTGCTACCAGGATGTCCCGTGTTTTCGCTGGAAATTTTGCCATTAATGGAAGTTTGCCCATCTACGGCGATTTCGCTCGAAATATCGTTGGGGCTTGGAGTTGTTGCAAGTTCAGCGTTTTTCTTCGGAACATCAGTGGTTTTGGACGCGTCATCATCTTTTGCAGGATTCGTAGTCAAGACCGTGGTACTATCTGCTGTGCTTGTGACAGTAGTGGTGGTCAAGACCGTGGTACTATCTGCTGTGCTTGTGACAGTAGTGGTGTCCTTAACCTCAAGCGTTGTTAAGCTATTCGTTGTTAAAAGAGGTCCAGTTGAATCCATAGACGGTGTGGTAGCTGAAGACGGTGTGGCGGACCCCGATAAAGTTGTTTCTGGAGGTGGCGAGGATGTGCGAAATGTGTCGATATCTACACCGGCTTCTTTCCATGGTGGCAATACCGTAGGAAGATTGCTTGGATACCATTGCTCAGCGTGGAATGACAGTGGTGGCTGTATTCCCGGCGGGCCAGATCCTAAACAAAGAATTGATGGGATTATCGCTTATAAGCATAATATGAAAGTGAAAAGCAAGTTACAGTAGCGCTCAAAAGTATTCGGCCGAATGGTTGTTCACTTGGGTTTTTCACTTGTAACTTTTTTGCGACTGCACCGATCTGAGAGAAATTTTAGTATGTTGTACTTAGAGACACTGCATACTAAATATACTATTTTGGCGCTCAACGGTATAGGTTACGCGGTTATATGAATTTTTTTATTTTTGGAGTGCCATCCCTATGCCGTCTCGCTGTGCCGCTGTCATCAAAAGTCATGGTCTTTCTACAAAATATTAATGTTCTCTGAAGCTTGCTTGTTTTGTTTTTGTAAAAAAAGCCGTTTTTCTTGACCAAGCCTTTTTCTTTTTTTCGGTGGTCTTGTAGTAAATTCTTGTAAAAAACCATGATTGTAGTAAGTTCTTGTAAAAAAACCATGAAAAGAGTCAAGCGGCACTCAAGTAGAAGGAAATGTTGACAATGTAGGCACCGCATATTAAAATTTTGTCAACTTTGGTCAAGTAGAAAAAAGTTATGAAAAAAAAATCTGGCCGAAGAGTTTTGAGCGCTACTGTAGATGCCAACTAAATTCTGCTATATTTTTCACTTTACGAGCTATGGGAAGAATAGAAAAAAGAATAAAAAATCAAAGCAGGACATGACTCTCGTAAGTCATTGCCAATATAGGAGGCCCTCATGGAGGTGTAGGACAGAGCACGAGTCAAATGGGAAGTTGCGAATTTCAGCAAAGCACAGGATGCTCCAAATGTAGCATTTGGTGTCCGAATTACACCACGTCGCTAGCTTCTCCTTCGTTTTCCGAGAATTTCCCGTGGCGTTCAACTGCATACACCAAAGAACTCCTTGTCCCTCCCCTAATCTTTCGTTACCAATTTCAATCATTAGTAAATACTGTTTTTCTCTATACGTGCTGGTTTTGCATACGATCAGTATAATAAGAAATGACAGTATCATGAATATTGAACAAACTGATGAGTGGTAAATACTAGAGCCCAAATCAAAATAAGTATGGGAATGAAGTGCGAGGACGACCAAGGGAGTAGTGACAAGTACTGCTGTCGAAGAATGGAGCTGGTTATGGAAAAAAGGGTAGTACCCTGGTGAAGACTACGATATATTAGGTTGTAAGGAAAGTTTTGGACGCTTTTCGCAATTTCAAGTTTGGGAGATCATAAATCGACTCAGACTGCTTTTTTTCTCGCAGAGCAAGCACCATTCGATTCCCTGCAGTTTTGGCAACATGACGCATACTTGTATATCCCATTTCAATGTAGGGCTGACGATTTATTTTGCGCGAAAGCAAAAAAAGTCAACTCCAAAACGCCATTCTTTCTGAACACACTGCTACTGAAGGAGCTATCCAAATGTTCAGGAAAGTGGAGCTCAATTAGCGCTAGATTTGATGAATATGGTGGACTAGTATGTGCCTTACCCTACAACTGCTTCAGTTGCTGCAAGGCAATTTGTGGGAAGTGCGCTCGCGCATAGCTGCTCTGAAGGGTACCGCGGCACCCATTTTTTTGGGTTTTTCCAAATCGAGGCTACTTGAGGTGGTCAACTAAATTTGTTTGTTGAGGACCAATACATGTGGATATTTCCTGCAAGTTTGGACGCTCATCGCTTTCTGCCGTTTTAGTTAAAGCGATTTGATCAATTGAAAATTCGAGCAACTCTTTCTCATTTCTGCACTTTTGAAACCAGGGACAAGGTGTTCTATCCATGCTTCACACCCTTCTCTTGCAGCACTCACATTTGTGGTTTCCTTTGCTGCGATTCGACTGAACAAGATCTCGTGAAGACAACTCATCCAAAAAGTGCCATTTTCGTTGTACTTTATTCATTTTATGTGATAATTCGAAAACCTAGTGGCATGGCAAGAAAACCATATATCCAAAAAGAGCAACTTTTTGTCTATCTAGGAAGCACAATGTAATTTAATTCATGTTGACGCGCTTTGGAATATGAATTTATCTTGTGAACGCGCAAAAGCGGCCAGAACTTTCCTTACAACCTAATACTTATGTATGGCTTGGTGGAATGAAATCACCGTCGCATTTTCGCAGTGATCCGAGTCCCTCGAAGAAACCGAAAAGGGTTGATAGTGAATATGGAATTAGAGATGCGATGTAGCGCGTGGAGCGCGCGGCGAGCGGCGCCGCGGGTTTCTTCGCGTGTGACTGCATACATTGCAACACCTGGAATTAATTATTTCTTAATTAGGATTGTTATCTTGCAATGCTATCGTGTCTTTTACTTTTGATGTTCCTATTTTGTCTTGGGACTCAAAAGTTATTGTTTCTGGATTATGATGGGATAAACAGCTATTTCTTAAAGGACTTCCATGGTACCAGACCCTTGCGTTCTGAGGGAATTCCAACCAACCGTAGCAAGTTGTGCTGAAGGCGCCGCAAGTGCGACGTCGCGAATCGAAAATTCGACCTAAGTGTGCACACCCCTAAAAGTAGAGATGCGACGGTGAGGGCAGGTAAGCCTGCTGACCGTGAAGGTTGCCCCGCCTCCCACAGCTGCATCATGCAGTCATGTCATACGAAATCGCCATTATGACTTTAGACCTATGGGATTCTAGGCGTATCACAAGAAAATTCAGCGTCACCCGGCTTCACACAACAATAGATGACTCTGTAACACTTTGTGATTTTTTTAGACAAAAATTTACCTAATAAATTGACGAGTTTGTGCAGCACTTCATAATTACATGAAAGCGCTTCTTCTACTCTACAAAGCGACGGGGCCAATTTTCAGGCCGCGAAGTGATGGGTCCAGTTGACAAAAATTGACCAAACCGCCAATTGATTAAAACCCTTTATTGCACCTTGAAAAAATCAACCAATTATGTGTCTCGTACCTAGCCTCGACCTCTTCTACAAATTCCAATAAGTGATTGATTGAGTACTCACGTAGTCGTTCTCCTTAAAATTCCTTTATGCGAAAGCACTCACATACATTCAGGACGAAAATTTTCCTTTCAAATTCTTTGTTCAGCATTGCTTTCATACGGAAGGATTTTTCTGCTCTTTCGAAAATATGTTTCAATTTTGTTCTGGCTGCGATTCAGATTGAATTGCAAAATTAGTATTTGATATGGGCCCAGATGACATTTTTTCACAATTTATTTTTTCAACAGATATACAGGGAATCCGGTCAATAATGCTTCCTCGTCCCTACTCATTACCTCTATTTGACGTTTCACCAATCTTTCAACCGAATGATGAGAAATTTTTTGTCTTGATTCGACGATATTGTCATAAATCACTGAGTTGTGGCGGAAAAACAAAAGTTAAAAAAAAAGCGAGGCGACTTCTCAAGCAAACAATTGGTGGAACGTATAGAAGAGGTCGTGGCTAAGTATGAAACACATGATTGATCGATTTTTCCTGAGTGAAAGATAGTGTTTTTATTAATTGCCTGTTTGGTCAATTTTGTCAACGAAACCAACAACTTTACCAGCCTGAAGATCGGCTCCATTGTGACGAACAAATAGATTAGATATGTCCTTCCTTAGCGGAGAAATCTCTTCCAAATGATGTACAAAATGCTACATGAACTTGGAAATTTACGAAAAAAAACTTTGTTCGAAAAAAAAGCGACACTACTTATGGAGTGATCCAATACATGACCTCTACTGCATCAGCAACTATAGCCGATCGCTTGTATTACTACGTATTTTATTGCTGCAATTTTTGCTTTTGGAACATTCACTGGAAGATTGAGACTTTTCACGAATATCAGTCCCATAAAATGGGCTGCCGGAAGTTGGAAAAGGTGATCCTTTCACCTAGTGGAACATGAAGTCGAGAACTGAACATCCCACCAAAGAAAGTACTTTATCCCCGTTTATGCAAATCTTTGCGATATTTAAAACCAAAGGAATGTCATCATCTTCGAAGCAGTGTGTGTTCATCTATCAGGCGACCGGCCCAAACTGTTAAACCCGTGTACTCGGAAGTGTTTTAACATATAATGATGATAAACACCGCGATGTTAGGAAGTTTTTCGCGGCCAGACGTGCCTGTCGCCTGAACCAGACTGACGATTATTAATATTCGAATACTTCTGCCTGAAGTCAAAACAGAAAGGAAAATCATTCGACTTCGATTCAAAAAGCAAAAGAGCAATGGTTTCAGTACTTTTGTTTGACACTAGGGTGGATGGTGGATTAATTGGCTCGGTCAAGGGTATTAGCCGCTTTGGAGGCACGCTTCACGATGATCAGATGTGTCGACTTACCTATTTTGTAGATCCTCGGGTCCTATTTCGCGT
Organism: Trichostrongylus colubriformis; assembly: GCA_963978905.1. Classification (NCBI taxonomy): domain Eukaryota; kingdom Metazoa; phylum Nematoda; class Chromadorea; order Rhabditida; family Trichostrongylidae; genus Trichostrongylus; species Trichostrongylus colubriformis. Next base: position 9,217,874 of record OZ022261.1, read on the forward strand.
CACCACGGTGCGCTATCACAGCGTACCCCTGCTCGAACCCACTCCGACTCCACCCACTGAGCTCCCTCATTGGTCAACTGAGCAAAATGGGTGTGGTCGGAGTGGGTTCGAGCAGGTGTAGCGCCGTAATAGCGCACCGTGACGACGCGAGAAAGGTGCGCCTGACCAGTTACCCATGGATCTACTTTTCCAAGAAGGTGAGTCGACTCATCTGATTATCGCCAAGTGTGCCTTCAAGTAGCTTCAAGTAGCACCCTGAAGATTGTGACTCCGTTCAAAGGCAAACGAAACAAAGACCGCCCACTATGCAAATCATATTTTTATAAAAAATTTCTTTTCTTAGAATCTGAAATAGTTGAAAGACGACAGCTCTCTCTTCTTTGAAGCATATCTCGTCTATGAGATGCCTCAAGAGGCCGAAAAATTCGTGATCCGTATTCGATATATCTTGGGTTTACAGGAAATACAGGAGAATATGTAGCAAAATTTTTCATTTGATCTCGTACTTTGCATCTTTTGATGTGAGAGTCTACCGTCGCAGCGAGACGCAAACAGATCTTACAATGTACGATTAAATAGAAATTACTATGGGTTGGTTTTCATTGTGGGGTGCTACTGCCAAAAAACTCGTTCGTAGAAATTTAGTACATAGCTCACGCTTACGATATACCATGAAAGTAATCAAAGGGTGCGTCAGTTTACATCTTTGTTTTTTTGCGTAAATCGCAAGATCACTCTGCTACTATCCACGGCTTAGCAACATCCATCTGAAAACTAGTCGCCAAGTTCCAAGATAACTGCAACGTTTTTCCTAGAGGTTCTGAGGCATGTAGGGCCAGCGCAAACAATTGTGGTTTTCTAAGTCTGAGATAGGGGTTGGGACAACCCCCTTGTCTAGAAACTTGATTAGAACCTTATACATATGAAAAAGTACAGGTTTCTTCACAATCTGATACCTTAACAATGCAAAGATAGCCAATGATACTACTGAGACATCACGAAAAAATAGGTAATGGGCAAAACGCCTTTGTTCAACCATATTCAATAAATGCCTGAAATGCTGGCAGTCGCTTTTCTGAAGGCTCCTCCGTGGCTCAAGATTTGGGCTTCACCTCCAAAAGCCTCGTCTTCCTAGCGTTTCTAACGGATATCCAGGGAAACAGCCGAAATATCTCGAATGTAGGAAATAGCCTTCCACTAGCCACCAACACAGCAGCGAAACGATGCCACTCTTTGTCAGTAGGTGTGAGTAAGTGCGACAGGTTTGAATTTAAAACTAAATTTCAGCACTAGTAATGTAGTACACGACGTGTATTTCATTTCCAAAATAACGCATTCAGGAGAAGCGAACCGTGAATGAAGAAGAGTTTTGTGTGTAAATGAAGAATGGAAGTGAAGCGTCTAGAAAGCCTGACTCGTTCCTGGCCCATGACCACAGTCTGATCCAAAAAGTGAGCTATCAAAATGTGTTTTCTTCATTTTGATGGGAGCCTCACGAAGATCGACACCAGTATTCCGGTAATCAAGGTCATTGGATAAATGAATATGGAAGTCAAGAAAGCTCTAACTATCTTGTATGAAAAAGGCTACGCGTCGTCACACATTCGAAAGATTGAAAAAGTTCTGGATGACAAATCAAATCCGACTTTGACATGCGCTCATTGCCCTCTCTTCTTCATTTTATTAAATTCTGTGATACAAAGCATACAAAGATGTTTCAGGTAAGCCAACAGGATCAAATAGCTGAGCGCCTTATCAGAAACGCGAAAAACCTTTTTTCGAATGGGAATTTTTTCGTACGAACAACCTACTGATATTCTGAACTGGCACTCAGTACAAGAATATAGAAGGCTGTTCGGGAAGTTTCCTTTAATTTTTGAGGTCGAGTATAAGTGAAAATTTCCAAAAGTACAAATCCGTTTACCAAACCTTATATTCTCCATCTCCAACTTTTTCCCGCCATTTCGGCAGTATTTTGCCATTTCGTTTGGACTTGATCAACCGAGAACGGTCTTCCTGACGGCGCAAATTTCGAGGGTGAATTCATACTAAGTTTCGCAATCTACGAAGCACTTTACGTTCAGCCAGAGCATTGCTTCCGTAAAGATCACATATCATTTTCGCCATACTTTTGTACTTGTGTTAGAAGAAATTACTAGGTGGCAAAAATACATTCAATGGTCCTCCATTTTCACGCCACTTCTATCGAACAGAGTTTTAAAAAAATGTGAACGCAATTCAGACAGGAATATGGAGAATGTTTACATCAGAAAATATGTAATTTGATAGAGTTGTTTGGTAAGCTTTTTATGAATAATCGATTAACCCAGGGCACCCAAATCGACGAAAATTTTTTTTATATCCTAGTATGAAGGCATGGAACACGTGTGAGCTAAGGCATTGTTCAGAGTTCACGATTCAGGCGATCACGCGATTCAGGCGATCACGCGATTCAGGCGAAAGGAAAAAGATACATATTGATTGGGCGATTCAGGCGATCGCGCGATCCACGCGATCGCGTGATCGCCTGAATCACTTAATCAATATATATCTTTTCTTTTCCGCCTGAATCGCGTGATCGCCTGAATCGCGTGATCGCCTGAATCGCGTGATCGCCTGAATCGCCCAATCAATATGTATCCTTTTCCTTCCGCCTGAATCGCGTGATCGCCTGAATCGTGAACTCTGAACAATGCCTAATGCATTACTTGTTCTATGACTTTTTGCCGTAACGCGAAGAAAATTAGCTCAGGAAATTGAGAGATTTTTTTGAACTTTACTACTATTATTCCTTTCCATAATGCGACTATGACGTAGCTGTTGATAGAAAAAGAGGTCTTATTTCGGTAGAGGTGCAAATGCCGTTAAGAAAGGAAAAGTTGTGAAATTAATAGTAGCAACAACTAAACCGTTGAGCGCATAATCCTTAGACAAACAAAGTGAGACACTGGTAGTGAAAGTGTAACTGGTATCCAACACTTACTGAGAAAACAATGAATAGTAAAACAAACAGCAGAGATTCTATTTACTCACCTATAACAGATTTCACAGCATAGCACATGTAGAACATCAAAATCATGAGAGTAGTATGTGTAGAATACTGTAAATCAATATTAGTGTCATATGTTTTGACTAAACTGATCCGTTATATGATTAAGATCGACGAAGCGAGAAACGGAAGAGATGGCAACCAGAAGAGGAACCGGAGTGTGATGGATATGTTACGAGAACGACACGACACAACGTGACACAGCATTATCAACCCGTCATCGTCATCTCGTTGCTTCACCAGGTGACGTGGGGGGGCAAACAAAAACAAAAACCATGACGAGTAAGGCATAAAAGTGGTTACTGCCGAGGGAAGAAAGAGGAGTCACCAGCAACGACTCGAGTTCTACTCGGAATTGTAGATGTTTTCTTGAGCGCTGCATATAAACTGCTCTACCAATCAAGTATTCGCAACTGGTGTTTTTATGACCTTTTGTAGTCCTGAGTAGTTCTGACACCAAAGGATCATAATCGTGGGAATGCCCTATTACAAAGGAGTAGAGATTTCGACAAAGGAATACCACATCACTAGATAACCGCTGATAGAAGGATAAAGGATAAAGTTTTCGTCGTTGACCAACCCCTACTTGGGATGCGCCGCGCATACCAATTCAATCAGAATCGTGTGGTAGCGGGTGAGTGCGATATGGCCTATACCATGACATGCGGGGGACAGCTGATGCACTAATCAGTGCTTTAATACTCCCAGACGAGTCTGTGGCCAATTTAGAGACTCCGGAGGAATGAAAGGCCTGATTAGCTTGAGCGGACGTTGACACGGAGTTTGATCCCCATACCATGAGCGTGAAAGTGTGCGCTACCCGTCACTACACCACTTTCTCCTTAATGGCGTCTGAAAATTTTAGATATTTTAAATCTATCATCTTCCAATTTGTTTTAGTGGGGTTTCGTTCATTCTACGTTCTAAATACTCTGAAACATTGAGGGAGGTTATCTCTAGGTTCAACCTCCATCCAAGGACCCGTGCGAAACGAAGGTTAAAGAGCTTCTTTGCTTCCTCTCCCCTGAATCTTTTCATACACGGTTTCTTTGTTCACAATTATTTATTTCAATTAACAACTATCAAAACGGTTTCATAATAATTAGTGAAAGCAGAATGGGGCTAACAATAAGATCAGGTCTGGGTGCGGCATGAGGTTTAAATCAATTATCCACGGATATTTGTCCTAGCCTTGCAACTCCCGATGTTAAGGTACATAATTGTTTTAAGAAATAGTACTAGTAAAAATGTGAATCTGCGGTCTCTCTGAATAGATTGGTACCATCATCGATGGCCTTCGGTGAGTTTGTGATACAAAACTCCAAAAATGTCAAACGTACTCCTCATTCTGAAAATCCTTAAGATCACCCGACCTATACATACCGGAGTGGAACACGTTTCCATTCACGCGAAAATGATTGCGCGTTTTTATAGTGTATATAGGGTCCTGGAGTGAGTCATCGTGGGGTATCACCTGTCGTCCCGTTACTCATCGAGAGCCTCGAGCGGGCGCCAGCAACGTCTCCATTCGTCTCTGTCGCTAGCCAAAGCAGTCCAGTGAACGTTTCTGGCTCCTCGTGGGGTAGTTACTCGAAAATAAAGAAATGAGATGGTAAGTTTAAGCGATATCGGTCCTGATGTTATTCTGGAAATGGCAAATTCAAGCATTATTGGTCCTGACGTTATTCTGAGAAACTCACTCATAATGAGCACCTTGAAGGTAAAGTGTGAAAAGTGACGTACTCATTTTCATTTTCTGTCACGTAATGGTTTTCCCGTTTGACAAATGTCTCTCTTAACCTCCCTTTGTGACGCGACCACACCCTTCCACAAATAGCCACAATCCTTACAGATCAAGTGGTCGAAATTTCCCTACTGTTTGGGCTGACCTATTCGCCGAGTAGTCTCTGTCTAGAGGGCGGGCTTTTTCGGGTGATCTTTGTCAAATGGGGTTTCCTGATCAATCAAAAACCCTGTCCATGCTCCTACATGCATTGTTTCCACTGGTTCTAGTGCTCTCACATGTTTTCAGTCAAGTTAGGCATGAGCGCGCTTTGAGGGGTGTACAACCTAAATCACTATAAATAAATAGTTCAATAAATCTTAAATCTTAGAAAAACTATGTCTGGAGCGGATAGTGGTAAGAAAAGATGAAGAAGCTAAAGTGAAGGGCCTACAGCAAGCTTTCAAAGGCTTGTTATCCACCTTTTTTATTTAATTATTTATTTGTTGATTCAGTACGTCGCCTATGCGAAATCAGCCACGAAAAATGGTATGTTTGGAATTGTGAAGAGCAATGAGGAGAAAGTAAGTCTCGATAAATTCGTTGGGAAAGCACTGGAGGTGTGGTGTGCTAAAGAGTAGGTGCATATGTATTTCTAAATGATAAACTCACGGTATCCTCAGTGGTCTACACATCCTACCAAACAAATCCTTACTCACTCCATTGTTAACGGTAAGTCAACCAGCCAAGCAAGTATCGAATTTCAGTCTACTCATCTCGTAACAAAATATTGTGGTGATGGGTGATATCGCGTGAACAAGGACGTGTTCCTTGCCGATCTTCGAAGGGGTCTTATTGGGTGTGTGCAGATATGACAGAGAATCGCTTCGTGGCGTTTCACTCGCGGCGCCACCAGTACGACTTGTCACACGGCACACGGCGCTAAGACCATTTCAGTCATACGGCTGGACGAATCGATTGCTCTTGATAGCCCGGCAGAGCGTGGCTGCGTCACTTCTGTGCTTCCACCCATGCCACACTGCCTCGCTTGAAGGCTACCATGCCCTGCCACTGGCACTCGCACTCGCCGTGGGCGGCCACGCGATTCGCTGTCATATCTGCACACACCCGGTCGTATTTTGAACTGATTCGGGAACATGGCCGTACCTGGTGAACTCCGGTGAATTTATTCTTGACAGGCTGTGGTAAGTGCATCTCTTGCATGAAGAAGAAGCCTGCTGGCGGTGGCAAAGTCACACCGCGCTAAGACCATTTCAGTCATAGGTTGGGCGAAAATTTCTCGAAACTTTCCTTTTCACCCCAATTCTCGATCCTAATACTACATGCCACACAAACTTTTTTGGGTGTACGTTTTAGAAAGATTACATAATTAGAGCGGTTTTTTGGATCGAAGGGTCAATATTTGGACTTGACGAATGGCAGGCAGTCTTGATGTACTTTATGAAATAAACTTCTATCACCTAATGTAGCACTGGAAGAATAACAGAAACAAGAAAATGCATGGTAGTTATTGGCGCATTGTTGAGCAAAAGTTTGAAGATTAATATGATAGAGTGGTTCAGGGCCTGCCTTGTCAAGATTTGTCGAGATTGCTAAGAGGCAGTGCCGGGAGGGATAGGGAGAAAGGCGGGTGTACCCTTATGTCAAGATTTCGCACCACGACGAGCGGCGTGCGACGTTGTGTGTGCGAGCTATGCGAGCCACTATAGTAGGATCGTGGAGAGATTACGCGGTAATGCTGGAGGCGTCATACACACTTGACTTGTAATCGCTTTGGCACCCAACAACGCAGCACTTTAGCTCGTACATATCGCTTCGCCTGCGACACGCCGCGGTGCGGAATCCTGAGTTAAGGGTGCATGACCAGGGATAGTGAGAACTGTGTGTAAAACTTTTATGTCAAAAGAGGTTATGTGTAGCGAAACTCGCATTGCAAAAGCGCGGTCCGGGGTGTTATCACGATCCCACAGCACGGCGTGTCGTTCTGCAGTTCATCAGCCGGGCGTGTTGCAAGCGAGCGGGGAGACAACGTCTGCGGCCGGCTGATTTAGCCTCTCCGTCCGCCTGCAGTTTACCCCCGGCTAGTGACGCAGAGGAGCGCTAGAGAGAAAGCAAGCTTTCGTCCTATTTCTCGTTTTTTTCGACTTTTAAGTCGACCTTTCTCCACTGTTACCCTGATGAGCACCCTACTTTAATATATCACAATCTTACGAATTTACCCCTCTCAATGTTTTTAAAACCTTGCCCTAACCTAGCGGCACGAAAACCTATTTCTCAGTATCGATGATTACCGAAGGTCTTAGGGCTTTGGGCTTTACCTTTGACACAAGTAGACCAACTACGTAACCAATATTTTGCAACCACTGGAAACCAATCGTGCAAACCACTCATGGGTGACCTGAACCCACATTAGTAATCATCGAAACACTTGCCGTATACCCGAGAATGACAGAACGATGTATCAATATTGGCAACTCGACCATTCGCCGGACATTGCAACCTGTCGGCGCATAGCGGTCTCGGAATTCCTGTCACTTCGAATAAGCATGTTCAGCTGGATCTCGTATAGTGCGAAAATATCAGGAATAGAAGGTGAGTCATAGAAGGCTGACCAACACATGAATTCACTGGAGTTATTTCGGAAAAGCACCACGATTATGAATAACAGGTCGGGCAACGGCTAAGCTCTGCTACGATAACAAACCTAAGATCTTACTAGGATTTGCCGGTTTCAAGTGGAACAAGGGTAAGTAAGCACAGGAGCGCATCATGCTTTCCAAGTGAGCTCAGAGGTATAGAAGCACTGCATAGAATATCGGCAGGCACCAGCATGCCCTTGACTAGATCTAGTAATACGCATCCAGTCATCCAAAAAGCCTTGAAAGAGTACGCAGCGTTTTCCGAAGGGCTTCATAGACGCCGAGTCCTTCAGTTGCATTCTGACGACACATATCTCGCCATAGTGCTTAACCGATTAAGAAAAATAGAAATAATCGTTCAAACTACTACATTTTACACAATAAGGACTTTTAATAGTTCAACAATTCGGAATAGCTATTTCAAAAGGAACAGTGAGTTCGCTTACAGCAGAGGTATTATAGAGTATCGTTAATTCAATAGTACACAACTAAATAATTGGATTCAAAATTTACATAATTATAGTACTGCTCAATTATCACGTATGTCAATGTGAATGCATAATTACTGTAAAATACACAGTGGAAGATCCAATGGGGAGTACTCAAACGGCCGAAAAAGAAGAATGGGAGCCGGCTTGACTCATTCGGCGATCAACGAAGCGATAGGTGGCGCAGGTGAACATTTGGTCAGCGCGAGCCACACCGAGAAGTTGCCTACGCTACCGTATCAAAAATCAAGTACAACGAGACGGGTTAAGGTAATACTTAGTACCGAGTGTTATTCATGACTAAGACTGACAGATGTCCCTCGGCTCCGAATTCTCGCTATACAAGGCAGGCGCTGGATAGGTCCGTGTTGAAGTCGCTACTGCTGTCAGCTTTTTACTCAGAGGCTCTTCATCACTGCTATTCTGGTCAAATAGTAAACCTATGATAAACGATCTGTAATCTATGATATGTCTATATGATGATATGAGCGGTAATATCGCTGATTTATAAGGGAATCTTAATTTTGACTGTTCTAAATATTCAACCCATAATGTAGTGCCACAGAACAAATGAAGGGGCTTTAATTGTCCGGTTCACAGAAACGCATTAAGCTATTAGCCGGTTCTGTCTCGCCATGCTTTGTTCGTAAAACTGCGATAACGAGACTGAACATCTCGGGGTCAGCTTGAATCTTGATCCACGCACACCAAATCCGAAGATGTCCGAGTGCCTATCTTTGCCGTCATCACACGAAAGCCTGCTTCACACTGGAATATAAATTATCCGATAAATGATTTGAAGATTGAAATTCCGATGACTTGTCTTGCAGATATATTGCAGATGCAGGGCTATACAGGTGCAGCGCTAAGCTCGATAAGATGGAGCATCGTTACGGCCGGTCATGCCTTCCTTCCCTTGTACTAAAGAAGCTCTGATTTCACTGAAGTGCGAGTTCGTCGTTTCATCAGCTGAACACCAGCTTGGGGCGTTTGTGACTTCAAATTGAGGTCATATGAGGAGTATATGTTCACCCATTCGGCCCTACTAATTACAGAAAACGGCTGTTCAGGTGATCACCTTCGTTTTTTTTGGATGACTTCAACTAGACGAACTGCTTCAGACGAATAAGATTTCTGAATGAAACCCGTGTGGAGAAGATCTTAGGATACAGAGATAGTGGGAAGCCTTTGAGACTGGCTACCGGTGACTCTTTGCAATAAACTGGTAAAGGTAGAGGAACACATCAGTCCCTGCTTAGAGGTGAGCTCAAAGGGACTGGGGTAGCACTGAGCTGGCTACGCATTGCGAGTTCGTTGTCCGTCCGCCTTTGCTGCCGTGACAATAAAACAGGAAAATTTAAGTGAACCCTCCAAACGCAGGGTCAAGTCAAGGTCACTATCAGCAGTGAATGGTTCCGACTGCCTAATACGAGGTGTCGTGCAAGTGGTCCAGTAGGTAAGGTCACAAGTATTGCTTGCCATTCAACTCACTAGAGGAACGACGAAACTAACATTCTCACTATAATATTAAATTTTATATTATAGATCGGTACAGTGATTAGCTTCCACCTCATCTCACTACTTAGCTATTTCATACATCTTACATTTTTTTACTCGAAAATATGTTATATACAAGAAGTTTCAACAATCGTTCATGCTATATGCATCTTAACAAACTGTGTAATTTCTCTTCTCATATCTTTGGCATGCTTAACCAGCTACATACATATTTATTGAACAGGTAGCACAACTAAATCTACAAAAAGCAAATACTGGAATCTTCGAGTGCACAGGATGAAACAAGTCTAATAAATACATTCCTGCAATCCTTTAGGGAGCAGTTGAAGCACCCAGTGAGCTTGGGCTCCTTTTAAATGTAACACAAGAAGCATTTTCGGCTGCAGTAAAATAGAATTTGTCAAACGTGGTTCAGATAGAAATTTGGATATCTATCCAGAACAAAAGCAGAGGTAGTATAACGATTATTGGCGCCGCTATCACATGCATAAATCCAAGACGACATATTTAGTAGGTTCCAGTCAACCGACTCCTTCACCCTCGTAGAGTAGTGAAATCTGAGAACGGTCGAATGGTAGCCGACCGGTCTGGAAGTGAACATTTCATGCTGAACATCAACTCCCTAATGTAAATAATTGCTCGGATAAAACTAAATTCGAGCGACAATACGACTTGATATAAAAGTGCGCAGCGCGATGTAGCGTGAAGGCGATAGCCAAGCTGCAAAGTGAAATTTGCTGTTCAGCTGTGTGTAAAAACTGCTAATTCAGCACCAGAGCAGTTCTATGGACGACGTCCTCTTTGTCTCATCTGCTTTATTTATAGCTCTTTGTCTCTTTTGTAAACACATTCGATTTTCAAAACTTCCATAACTTCAAAAATTCAAACGGTGAGTTATCTACTTAACTAGGGTCACTTATATAGAACGTAATGAAAAGCCAAAAAAATTGAATAATGTTAAAGAATGATTGTAGAAAAACTGAAGTATGTTGCTTTGCAAACGAGTGGGTTTACCTTATGAGACGATTGATTTACAACCAGTTTTAAGATCTTGGCTACTTAGCTGGTCTACTTATGTCACAAATAAGGGTCGAGAATAAAGGGTGATGTTTGTAAAGTTAAATATGCAGTGAAATGGATTTTTGTTACTCAAATGAATAAGTTAGGGCATCTTCCATTAAATACAATTCTAAGTGAAAGCAGATACGATCAATGATGATGGTGGAAGCTATTTACTGTTACAGTCCATAACACAATGTTTTAGTCTAGCAAGAATGTTAGTTTTGTCGTTTCTATTGTATGATACCCCCCCCCCAACAACACCGATGACCTGACGTCCTGGTACACTGGTCGGAACCTTGCGTACCACCCATAAATTTCGAGCCCCATTCGGCTCCGTTGACATCCCTGATCCGCCGCCCCACTTATCGCGCAGTGCGCCGCCTGCGGCGTGCGTGACGTAGAGCTGTAGAAAAATTGTAGTGTTGTTCTTCTCCTATTCAGTAGCAGAATTTTGAAATTTTCAGTTTTGTTATCGTTACACGTGGAAATCTCACAAAACCTTTCTCCATGCTCTTTCTCGAACAAACTTCCAGGTTGATTCTGCGATTAGACTGACAGGATGATTTGCAGCTATATTAAAAACAGTTTACAATCATACTTGGGTGAACACACTTCTGGGGTATTTTCTCTTGGATTCTTAGACTTCCTCTTGGAACACCTTGCGAGTTTTTTGTAGGCCATCTCGTCAAAGATCTGAGGATGTAGGGAGGATAACTTCGAAATATTGCGAGATGATGCATTCCAAATGATTCAGCGCAACCACGGTAGAAAATAGCTACTGAACTTGCTGCGCCGGAAGTCATGAACATTCATCTTCGCGGAGCCTCATCGGAGCCAAATGACAGTACTCTATTCAGATCAGGCTTTCATCGATACGTTTTCTTGCCCTTATTTCATCGAAATTCGAATATTAATGGTACAGGATCAGTCCTCCGCAGACAAAACGTTTGAAGACATTTTTTGAGCATTCAGAAGTAAGATTAATAGCAGCTGCATTAAAGACACCGAGAGGAGGGCAATTTTGGTTCACGGTATGGGTGCGGTGCCTTGCATTGCCGCAATGCACACATGACACCTTGCCAAGACGTCGGAAGTGAATACATTAGGTTTTAATTGTAATCACACTTTTTTCTCACGCTTTCACCTATTCTATTTGATTGTTTTACGTGTTTGTTGCTGTTGATTCATTAATTTCACATGATCCCGAACGAATGAAATACACTCTAAGAGACAACAAATGACATCTCTACAAGGGGCAACTCGGAAAATCAGTGCATACAGTTCCAAGTGATGCGAATGTGAATACACACCACAGCGTCGCGCTTTTGAATCCGGGGTTTTCCAGCGATTATCGCTTCTAACTTTTAATGTTCGCTACAAAATGATCAGTTCTTTACATCATCCTCTTTCCTTGGACCCCTTCCGGTTTCTCCAAGAAGCAAGATTAATAGTCATCTGCATCAAACTATGCATTAAATTTTCAACAAAGTTTGATTTCCTCCATGGCTGTATTTACATCACTAATTTTTTCCAAGCTATTTTCCATCGAAACTACTTCGGAGCAGTCACAAATGTATACACCTACGTGGTCATCGGGCCCATATAGGTATAGTAGTGATAATTTCTAGCGAGGAATCACCTGTCACAGCCACCTTCCGTATGAGTGCATGGAATTAGCTCTCATGGAAGCTGTTCCGTATGAGCTGGTGTTTAAAACTCACTGAATCATGAATAAATTGACAGCTTCACGTGATTATTTCTACAACTGTCTAATTGGAAGGGCAATGGAGCATATCGCTTCATTACAGCTCATGAATCATGAAGCTTATTATAGGTTCTTGTTGAAGGTTACCAGTTTCTGTACTCTTCTGCAATGACCGATTCCGAAGTCTTGCATTTGAAATTATCATTTTTTCGTGGTTTCTTGTGAAATAATGTTGCACAGTGATGTCAACAGCGGTGTAACTACCTAAAAAACTCACGGGTTCAAATTTTCAAAATCTTCTTTTTCTTGAAACAGCCTCAGAAATTATTGTGCTTTTCCTGAAAACTAGTATTATTTCATTATTTGCTTACTAATCACAAAGAACTAGGTCTTCTACGGCTTTCGTAGAACTATTTTCGATTTCTGGGCAGGTGCATACTGCTCTCTGGAGGCAGGCGATATTTACCTTGTGCCTAACTGCTGACAAGCAGAAATCGCTCATACGACAAGCTTGTCGCAAACTCTACAGACTGGATACTGTCCATGCCACGAAATCCTGATGCTTAGGATTGGATCACTACGAAACAAGCAGCTCTTAGCGAATATGACTGCATCAACTTAATGGCCATTCAAACAACTTTAGACAACAATGCAACAACATATTCAATGCCCGCAATGTATGTGGCTCATCCCAAACGATCTGTTCAAAACCGCCCTGAAAATGTTCTCTTCGAGTTGAGGACATTTCCTTCAGGACCTTGTTCATAAATAGTAACGTAAGAGAGCGAAGGAGGATGAGCAAAGTGGTTACGGAGGCACTGAATCGTGTTCACGCTGTGACTAATTCGATTCCTTGGCCAACGATGCTTTCAGCCTTTTCGAGCCAGTCTCCTGGTAACATGCTTCTCTAGAAGCATAAAAAACACCATCATGAGATGCATTTCTAGCCCGCATTCGCTCATTTCATAACCTTAGCGCCCATGTTTATAAGAAACTATCAAACGGATTCTGAATTTGCATCCACTGCTTTATCTGAATGAAGTAGCTGAGTAATCAGGTGTCTAACCATTTTCGTACTTCTTGTGAAGGCTGCCAGACTCTACGTATTTGTGAGTAACATAAGGAGGGCATCCAGTGCTATTAAATAATTCATTTATATTGTTCCATTCTGCGTGCATGAGGCAGAAGAAAGATTTCTCGAGGTAACGTTCTATTGCTCATTCTTCATTGGCCCAACATGGGCTTCAGTGTAAAGGGTAGGGTGGGGTAGGGGGTAGTAAAAACGATGATGGAATGATTTCACTTATATTTTCATATTTTTTGAGGGAGGAGGTGGTGCGGTGACAAATGTCGCGCGCGAGGATGAAATCCTCTATCGATGCTCGACCAGGCCAACCAAGTATTCCATTCCTTCGGTGAAGGTGAATTGGTACAAGACTCGTCTAGGAGGAGGGCACTCACTGCTACTACTCCCGCAGACCATTGTAGACCAAATCGCATTCACTTGCCTCCACGATACTGACTAGAACTAGAATGCTCGGCGCATCCTTGAAAGATTGGATAGTCCCTATTTGACTTGCTTTTTGCAATTCTCTAACTTCGCTTTTTATTTCTTCTAACTATTTCTAACTATTTATAACACTATTTCTAACTTTTTTCTAACTTCTGTTTTCCTAACCTTTTAAGGATTACGAGTAAGTCAATGTATTGACAAAATAAAGTACACGATAAATGTTGAAAAGGACGAGATTTGACGTTAACCACTCCCTTTTTGAGATGCGCTACGCATTCTGATCCCTTAGAAGTGTGTCGGACAGGTGATGCGATTTTACCTGTGCAATGACTTCTGATGACCGGCTGCTGTCACTCAATGCTTTCATCTGTTTAGAGGGGCTTGGTACCAATCACTTTCCTCGTAGAGATGAAAGGTTGCTCAGCTTGAGTGGACACTGATGCGAAATTTGATCCGCGCTCTCACCCGTAAGATATAATCTGAAATTTCAATTATGCTGTACTTACTTTGTCGATAATATTATATGAAATTGACAAATGAGTGAATTATGCAGATTTTGTGGAATTCGTATGTACAAGTAAATTTTAGATACTTTAATGATCCTTCCAAATATTTATGTACTCAAAAAGGGCCCAAAAACGGATCTAGCTCAAAGCACACAAAGTCATTGAACCGGAATTCATCATGAAAACGAGTAATTTGGTTGCAGATGTTTTGGATGGAATAAATTGGTTGATGTGAAATAAGTTTTTTCTGAGATATACCGTTTATCGATACAATGCTTTTAGCTTGGCACCCACAATGGCTGCTGTTGTTGAGCATCATATTTCACTAGCATCGCCTCCGCGGTTTTTCAATGCGGTCGTTCTCATCCTAAAGACCGATGACCGCATTTGCACGCGCCTTTGAATGTTGCAATTCTTCTGATAAACCTTCACCATTTCAGCCGATTTTTCATCAATGGTAATCTTAGAGCAATCCATCAATAAGTCCTAATACATATAAGCATTGCCACTGGCATCGCCTCCGCGGTTGTTCAACATCGTCTTCTTTTGAAAAATTCGATTTTTGAATTTCCAGACCCGAAAATCTAACCGATGGATTACGCAATTAGCATAACTTTTATATGTATGCGCAGACGCTGCAGGAATCTGAAAAAGAATGATATAGATCTTTGATCTATCGATGTACGATCTCACCAGCCCACAAAATTTTGGGCTTAGCACCGATACGTCTCATCAATTGGATCTCCACGTACATTCTTTTTCACGTTCCACAGAAAGCATTTCCTATCGTACCATTCATTCATTTCATCACAATCCTTCTATCCATCTATCATGTGAGCGCACATAATAGAGCCAATCTCCGGTCCTTGTGGACGTACAGCAACACTCATTTACATTATTATTAGTTGAGCTTGTTCTCCATCCTAACGACTGTTGCTATAAAGTAATGAGTAGCATTCTTCTGCAGAAACTCTCTCATATTTCTATACCTCCATTGGACTGCTATAATAGAGATAAAATATAATTTTTATCATATTTGTATTTGATTTTCCATTGCTTCCATATCCAGATAGGTCTTCTCGCAAATGTTCGCATAGCCCATTGTATCGCCATATCGTTGAACTGCGAGAGAATTTTCTCCTCACTTTCCGAATTATTTTCTTTTTACATCTTTTTTCACAACAAAAATTAGACCATGCGAAAGCTTGTTGTTATTGACGTTTATCTATACTCACGTATTGAGATAGATTTAGTAATAAGAAGTCTGAAAAATGCTTTTGATAGGTACACAAATTTTTGAGTCGGTAGAAAACAAAGTAGATGTGAATCTGAGTAGGGTTTAGGGTGATGTGGACTCCCACGGTAACCCTGTGACGGCTGGAGCCCGGGTGGTGCTCGTAAATGGAGCAACCAAAGTCTATCCCGAGAAACTTAATTTTTTATTATCGCAAGCGTAGAGAATGGAATAATTCAAATGCAGTGCTTACTAGTTCTGGCTACAATCCTTATGTACCCCAACCATAAAAGATTCTCGAGCTCGAGGCTTCCAGAAAATGCGAGGAAAAAAGTCGCGACTTTCCTACATCAGAATATTACCAATATAAATCTTGAAGTCTGTTCCAGTAGATTTCGAAAAAGCATCATGCCCAGGGAAATCAGCGGTGTTATGAACAGCTGTGTTGTCTTCGTTTCATGTCCATTGGGAATCTTCCTCAGTTAATGGAGTTATCCGAAAATAATAAGCTGTGGCATAGGAGCGCTAAGAACCAATCAGAGCGATGACAGTGGCCTCCTGAAAACGATGGATCCTCCACTGTCGTCATGTTGAACAGTGGTACAAAACTTCCATGCAGTGATCATAGAATTACATGATAAAATTAAAATTAATTTTTTTTGCCAAGAAGAGGCGATTATACTGAGGAATGGATACAAGCTATTTGGAACGAATTATTTCCTATAGTTTTCTGCACTTTTTCTTCCAAGTTTCTAATATTTTGGTAAGTAAATGCAGTGCAGCACATATCTGTCGAATAATATGTAAAGGGATGTCATTCAGCCATAAGCCGGTTATCATGATCTCAATCATCGCGCCTATGCTTTCATGTTGCTGAGCTTACTGGACCATCCAGGGACGTTTAATGACTAAGTGATCCCCTTGATGAGCTGGTGCTGGAAATTGACAGGAAAATGTCCATCAGCGTCACAAATGGGGATCATATTCAGTCTTTCTGACAACTGAATGAGAAATTGTGTTGAGATAAACTCCTGCAGCTAGCTCTTGCCCGATAGCTTGAATTTTATCAGAGTTCCTGAGCCAAAGTCAAGCTAGCGTTGAGGAAAATTCTAGAGAAGTACACCCCACCCCCCTCCCTTCCCCCCCCCCCCCCCCCAAGAACGACTCTTGCGAGGCAATCTGTTCCTACGTTTGAGGTGTCCCTCTTAAAAAAGTCGGTAGTCATAGCATTGCCAGCTAATACTGAAAATGATTATCGATTGAGACCCTTTTTAGCGATCTCTGTCCGGTACAAAAATCACTCAAAAAGAGGGGTCGTCGAGAAATTATCGAGGAATTCTCAAAAAAAAACAGCTTCCCTCTTTCTAACGCAATACATGACCCCCTGGAGACTCTTCGACCCAGACCCGAAGTTGTCTACATCCCCATCACGGGTGAGGGTACGACCCTCGCCCGGAACAGAGGAGCAGGGCCTTCCTCTTTGGCCCATGTAGAAAAGGAAGAGGTAGAGGACTCTTTTGGAGACATGGAAGTACTTCGCACCCAATAGTCCGCAGGTTTCGCGATAGTCGCGCCGTGTTACGCGTAGGATGGAAACGCTCTATTACGAATAAAAGTCGCGGCATTGTAAATTATGCCTCTCAGCAAACCCCGTAATTTTCTGTACTTTTACCTTTCTGCGAAATTGTAGTGTTTTGGGGAAAGAGCTACGATTAGGCAAGCAAAATGATATTGTCTCGCTAGTTCCTAGTATTTCAACGGGAGCTTTTCAGAATATGTCCTTTGCAAAACTTTACAGTCTTTTTTGGAACTGGAAAAGTTTAATTTCTCGATAAAGATGTAAGCCTCCCTGTAACCCTATTGAATGACGAGGTATTTTAGTGGAGCAGTTCCGTCCGTTTCATTCGAAGCCCTACAAGTCCACTGCTAGCCCACGCAAATTTCTCCAAAGTTCACTAGAGATTTTCAAAGTCCTTTTTGTTGCACTGCAGCAAAATACAATTCATATTGTGCTAGCGCGACGAAAGTCGTCAATCCTGGGGGCACCATGAGTTCGAATGTTATATCAGTAACGGGGTACCATTTGAAGGGGTATTTGTAGCCGGTCCTATTCAGAGATTTTCATTATTTTTAATGGTTGGAGCGCAGGGCACACTGGGAGTCGAGGATTCGGGGGGTCATATTTGGCTGAACAGGAGGGGGTCGTACCAGCAGGGGACAGCAATGGAATCTAATCTTCGAACAGGTAGGTGAGAAGCGGAGGATATTTTACGGCGAGCCCGTGTGAGGATTTTTGCTTTAGGTTTCTTCGGGAAGAACACGAGTTCGTGGCAATAAAACTCTTTGCAACCAAGTAATCTGCCACCAGTTACTGTTATTGCAGTGGTCGAAAGGGGGTTCTTTTCCCTGTAGAGGGGGGAGGTCGTATTGAAGCGTCTGGTTTCCTTGACACCTGGAAGTGCCTTGATTGCCAGGCTATCTTGGCGACGCCCCATTCGGCGTAATCCGTGATTTCATAACCCTCGCTTACAACGTTGCCAAGGTCCGCCCACATTGTGCCCTTCAATATTCCATTTTGTCCAGGTTCCCATGGCTCTTCGTTTCGAAATAGCTGTATGTGCCATTACCTTTGAAACCCTGCCGAAGCAGGTTCAGCACAAGTGAAATGACATTCAAAGACACCGGGAGGAGGGCAATTTTTGCTTACGGTGTGGGATCACGGTGGCTTGCAGTTGCCGCTATGACCACACGACACCTTGCCAAGACGTCGAAAGTGAATTCATCAGGTTTTAATTGTAATCACATTTTTTCTTGCTTTCGCTTATTCTTCACTTGATTGTTTTACTTCTGTGTTGCTGTGTGTTGTTTCATTTATTTCACACCATCAGGAGTGAATGAAATACACTCTACGAGACAACAGATGACATCTCTACAGCGGACAACTCGGAAAGTCAGTGCGTGCAGTTCTAAAAATACACACCACGGCGTCGCGCTTTTGAATCCAGGTTTTTCCTCCGGTTATCGCTTCCAACCTTGAATGTTCATTACAAAATGATCATTTCTTTATATGTTCCTCTTTCTTCGGACCCCTTTTGGTTCCTCTAAAGTGAACAAGGAGTTATTGGAGCAATTAAAGACAAAACAAAATCAACCTCAACTCGGCAAAATCCAAGATTTCGTCACTCTCGTTCACAACCTTGCCAAGGTCCGTTTGCTCTGGGTACCTGAGGGGATTCATATTCGAAACTTTCCGTTTCCTCGGATGCCAACGTTCCTCGTTCCCAAGAACCAGAACGTGCCATTACCAGTGGAGCCCCTCCAGAAGTGGGTTTGAGGCATGAAAAATGACCCTTCGGATCTAGCAGCGTTTTGCAAACAGCGAGAGCTCTATGACTTTCATGAACCGGAGCATCAACCCTTAGGGAGCTTTCCACAAGAAACCTACCACGGAAGGTGGCTCCGTTGTTTTAGGGAGAACCTGGTGCCGCAAGTTTTTTAAAGCTTCACGAAGCCGACTGAAGACTGCATATTTTCATGACATTGATAGTGGCGAACCCACATCTTGCTTCTACTTATAGAGGATCATTTCACTTATTGTTCCATATTTTGCCAAATTACTTCTACCCCTTCCACTGCTGTGTTTTGTATACTTGGCGGATGTGAGCTATGAGCAAGCGACTTTTCTTGGCATCCCCTGTAGATCTGGAGATTGAACCAATTATCGGGATGTACAACTACATATCTCGCATAACCTTTAGCATACATGTCACATATTGCTAGCCTACAAAAACTCACGCCTCCAAGTGGACAAAGTACGACTCCTTGTCCACAATTCCCTGACTTTTACTGCATTCTGTCTATGACGCTTTACCAGAATGAGGGGATGTGCTCGGAGTTAGCCCACCTTGGTGGTTTCTTTCAATTAATGGTAATGTGCTTCGTGTGGAAATTACTAAAAGGCAGACAACGGATAGATCCCAGGTCGCAAAGGCCCTTTGCAGTGGCACAAATACCGACGTACTTAATCGCTGGTCTCAAATCTCTCTTTCAGGGCTGCCACATCATTCTTTGATTAGAGTAAAGAATTCTTTTTTATATGAGCCGTGTTGCTTATGAACGACAAGATCTGGTCCTTTTAGTGCAAACAAGGAATCAGCTTTACGATTCACAGAGCCGTCGTTGAGATCGTACTCCTTTCGTGTTCATTTTGACTCCTGAGAACGTCCTTTTTTCCTTTTCGTTTTAACTCCATTCATCAAAGAAGGCAATGTAATCCTTCCTTTGTGAGATATGTTCAGGATGCACTTGAAGCCGCAAGCGTTTTTTCCGTCATTTTGGTAGGGAGCCATCGGTCAGCTAGCGGAATGGGGCACCTTTACACTTACACAAACCAGACACAACAAGAACATCTTAAGCGTCGCCCGAAGGAGCTGCACTCTATCCCAGCTGCACTTTTGTATTGAACTACTTGAAATTCATCTTCTTCTTTTTGCTCTTCTTATTGTTGTCTGATAAGCGAAGTGCCACAAACATTTCTCACCTGTAAGAAAGGGTGAGAAAAGGGGTGTACTGGAAATATAGCACGGTTGTATAGCATCTTAGGTTGTTCTATAAATCCCTGACCGCCTTGACGAATTTTCGTTTTTTATTCATTTGTTATTTTAGCCTTAAATTCACCAGGGTACCATGTGCAAGAATGATCTACAATATATCGTGAACGCATTTTGCTGCACGGAATCGCTCCTGTGGGACTTCAAAGCTTCCTGGTCGAAGAAAGACGGCTGTCGACTTTGGAATCACCTCAGTTAGCTTGTCATTTCCTCTCGAGAAATTGAGGTAGGAAGTAAAAATGAATAGTGACCTGTTAGAGTGAGGCTAGGGCCATGAAATGGATGCGGGAGTGACGTCTACCTGGGAGGCTTCAGTTTTTTTTCCAAATTTTTCTTGCGGTAGGATTCAGGCGTCAAAAAGCACTATCTCATTCGTTTCTCCTTCAAGTTGAAGGCTAAGCGAGCAAGTTGGTTGCTGTGAAAGTTTCCCGTGGACACTAGCTTTTGAAGGTATTAGGTTGTTCCAAAAGTCTTGTAGTATTTTTCGATCATCACTTTTTATTTTTTTTCGTCCAACAAATAACAATTAAGCAACAACGTATTGACCATCGTTATCAGCAACCCTCTGCCACTTTATAGGAAAGTCGTTGATTCCCTTCTCCCAAAACTCTGGGTTCTGAGAGTCGAAGAAGTCAGCGATCGCCTTCGCAAGCAAGTCATAATCAACGAATTTTCTCTTGGCCAGGAAGGATTCGAGAGGATGGGTAAGGTGATAGCCAGAAGGGGCAATGTCTGGAGAGTACGGTGGGTGGGGCAGCACATCCCAGCCGAGCTCCTGTAGCTTGGCCTGGGAACTTTTCGCGAAATGGGAGCGAAATGGGAGCGGGCGTCGTCATGAAGAAGGGTGACCGTGGACCTTTTCCGGCACTTTTCTCGAACAGCGACGGTGAGCTGCTGGAGCTGGTGGGTGCATACGGCAGCGGTGACTGTCTCGCCTTGTACCAGCACCTCGCGGAAAAGCATTCCTTCCGCGTCCCAGAACCAGCACAGTCCCAAGCGTGGTTTGTCTTCATGTCAATCTCGCCGTTGCTGAACTGATGAACCAGCGGCGCACGGTCACGTAGTTCACACATCCCTTGCCCAATGCAGCGCTGATGGAGTGGCAAGCTTTCGTCGTTTTGGTGCCGCAAGACCGCTCATAATAGATGACACCGCGAGTTGGGTGGGTATCGACAACGGGCATTGTAGCTCTCTGCACGGGATCTGGTGGGTCAATATATATTTTCCTAGAAAGCTTAGGGAAAGTTCTACCATATTCCTGAACCGCCTAGACCTGCCTCGAAGTGAACAAGAGTTACTGATTTCTTTTGGAAAAATACTACAAGACTTTTGGAACAACCTAATAGAATGTACCAGCGTGCAATGTTTGTACTTTTCCGTCAACAATTTGGAAAAATTCTCTTCCATGGATTTCAACATACGGTTCACTGGCCCCTCAAACTTGGGCAATCAAACTTTATGTAAATACGACATGCAAATGAACAGAAATACATCATTGTATAGGACGGAGTTACCATAGTACCTACAATAAATAAAACATGGTGAACTTAAGATAGATATGTTTAGCACAAAAATGCGCTTCCATTTGATACTACTAAGCTAAGGAAAATGCCAAATAAGACAAACACTAGAAGGCAAGGTACTACATATCAAGGAGAAATGCTCCGTGATCAAGGCCATATGCTCAGGAAATATGCTTTATACCCCTCACACAAAAAGGCCCCCGTCATCAGTAGAGATGCTCTGAAAGACCCTAATGCCAGACTAAAAAATGCTCTAGAAATTCTCAAGGCAGCTCAAAGGATGCTTTAGGAGACCCAGCTCAAAGAAGTAAAAGGAAAGATAAGCTGGCTGATGCTCTTTCCCCCTTTTATAGCGCAAGTTTGAGCAATGCGCCATTATCATTGCATTCATCTAGAAATTTATTGCAGAAAAGGCTTTATATTTTCTGGGCTTTTATCATGCTTTTTATCATTCAAGAATTTCTGAGAATCATGCTAAACTTGAATGCTCCTCTCAGTACTTTGAGCTATGGTCCCGTTGGGACAGGATTGACTTTGGCAGTCGAAATTCGCGGGACCTTCTAGCAGGACCTCTGCTGCTCATGCATTGGTCACATACACTGTCGCCTATTCATCGCCAGCACTATGTTGCATGGCGGTGTGTACACTTATGTCCTTTTCGCGCGGCGGCGCGGATTTCTTTGCGTGTGTTTGCATACATTGCAACACTCCCTTTATGGTGTTATGCCAGCATTTATTATTTCTTAATTAGGATCAGTATCTTGTAATGCTGTCTTTTCTTTTACTTTTTATGTCACTATTTTGTCTTTTTAGAGCGAAAAGGTTGTGGGCTTTAGATAATGATGAGATAAACAGCTATTCCTTAAAAGACCTCCAAGGTACTGGACCCTTGCGTCCTGAGCGGGATTCCAACAGACCGCGGCAAGTTGTGCTGACGGCGATGAGAGTGTGACGTCGCAAGGCGAAAATTGACGTAAGATCCGCTAAAAAGAGCGAACACTGCGACGTCAATTCGTGGACTTGCGCTCTCAGTTTTATGGATAATAATCTCAATAATTTCAGACCTTTCTGACATCATGAGCAGGTCACAAGTTGCCATCTCGCAATACGGGGGGATACCCTTTAAGTACTCGAGATCTTTCTCACGAACTCGGCGCAGAGCAAGGATAATGAAAGCCATGAGATTTCCAAAGTACTCATAATCCCAAAAAACCATGTTTGAATGCATGACGGCAACGCTACACCACCATTGAAAAAGCGTACCCTCCCTCGTTGGTCGGCTAATACTGCCTTCAACCTGACTCTTGGAAGGTCCTAAGCGCTGCTCGCGAAAAAATTGAGCCTTAAGGAGTTCCTCGCAAAACTGACATGATGGCTGTGAAAAGCATTGAGCGAGTGATCTATTAGACAATCGGGATGGTAAAGTGAGGTACCGCACTATCACACGAGTAGCGAAACCTCGTGAATCCTCCAGAATTTTCCAATGCATTAAATGCAGAGCGGTACAGCGTTTATGGACAGTCTAATAGTCGGTTCTATACCTGATAATGGTGTTGGAACAATCAGGTAAACGCCGTTCACCGAGGCTTCATTTGTCTCTCCTAAGAAATGACTGCTTATTATGTTGGCGAGAAGTCTTGCGACACTTCCAAAACTTCTTGCGTTTAACTGCTCTAAACCTTTATCAATGACCAATTATCATAGTAACTTGAAGCATACTCTCAAACTTTCTTGATATCTAATGAGGTGGTTTTCCCATTGGGCCATTCCATAAGTATTGGGTTGAGGAATAAGTCCCCGCGGTTTTTTTCAACCCCGTTTTTTACAATGTTTCCTTCATCTTTTGACAAAGTTTATACATGTTTTCGATGGAGCTTTTTTTGCTCTACAAAATACTTTTATCTGTTTTTCGATTCTTTCGAATACCCAATATTTATGAGGTTTGGAAATGAAGTGAGCTGAAGGCAAAAAGTTGGCACTTGCGCACCTCATTTTTCTCGCCTATCATCAAGACCAAAAAATGTTTGTGTATATGTTTTGATAGAGCTTTTCCAGCTCTACAGAATGACACTACCTTTAATTTAAATCGCTCAACTTTTTGCTATTTTCGAGACTCACAAATGCAGTACTCGCAAAAGTGTGCACTTTAGTTACCTTCTCTTCCTCGCCTACAATCGAAGTTAGAGAGGACGTGCATATACGCATTCGATAAAGCTTTCCTTGCTCTACAAGACAATACCATTCTTCTTCTGCATCCTCTCATATTTTAGCATATAGGAACAAGCCTCCACCTGTTTTTCAATTCAAAATCGCGTAAAGAAAATGAATTTTTCTGGCAAAGTGTTTCACACCATTCGATAGAGCTCTTTTCGCTCTACAAGATAGAATTTACGGTTTTTGTCTGAATTAATTTTTCTCATTTTTTGGACCATTTAAAAGTCGACTTAAATCGAGCATTTTCATAACATGGTGCCGAAAATGCTCGATTTCGTCGGCTTTTAATGGTCTAAAAAATGATAAAAATTAATTCAAACAAAAACTGAAAATACTATCTTGTAGAGCGAAAAGAGCTCTATCGAATGGTGTGAAACACTCTGCCGAAAAAATTCATTTTCATTATGCAATATTGAATTGAAAAACAGGCAAAAACTTGTTCCTAAATGCTAAAATATGAGAGGATGCAGAAGAAGAATGGTATTATCTTGTAGAGCAAAAAAAGCTCTATCGAGTGCAAGTATGCACATCCTCTCCAATCTCGACGGTAGGCGAGGAAGAGAAGATAACGAAAGTGCACCCTTTTGCGAGTACTGCATTTGTGAGTCTTGAAAATAGCAAAAAGTTGAGCGATTTAAATTAAAGGTAGTGTCATTCTGTAGAGCTGGGAAAGCTCTATCAAAACATATACACAAACATTTTTTGATCTTGATAATAGGCGAGAAGAATGAGGTACGCAAGTGCCAACTTTTTGCCTTCAGCTCACTTCATTTCCAAAACTCATAAATATTGGGTATTCGAAAGAATCGAAAAACAGATAGCAGTATTTTGTACAGCAAGAAAAGCTCTATCGAAAACATGTATAAACTTTGTCAAAAGATTAAGGAAACATTGTAAAAAACATGGTTGAAAAAAACCGCGGGGACTTATTCCTCAACCCAATAGTTTATTTATTTATTTATTTATTTACTTATTTATTGATACACACGGAGGTGCGCCATATGTTAGACGAACAAATTATCAATACACTCATTCCTAAAACAAAAACAAAAACCAAGAGTGATCGAGACCATGTGAGGAAGATAGTAAACCACCAAAGAAAAACAACCAGAAGCAAAAAGGTCAGCGGATATGGGTGAGTAACGCAACCAAGCACATGCTACCGGTGAACCATGTGGTCGTGCGAGAAGGTTGTTTTCCGCGCTGGTAGATGAAGAAGTCCCCCGCGAGATCCTGGTCCCCAGTTCAGAACGCAAGTAGACGGCAGTACTGGGGCTTGCTAGCAACTTAACCTGTTACGAACGAATTCGTCCAGAACCCCAGGCGAACAAACTAGGGGGGACCTCAAGCGAGGGGTTCGTCAAACATTAAGTTCCTCAAACAATTAGAGCACGTAACACACGATCGCAGCAAAGAGCCTCGAGATACATTATCGCTCCCAGGTTAGTAATGAACCGCACTTCGACAACAGAGGATTATATATAGCAAGAGGGTAAGAATATAAGGGAATTCAGGCCCTAGCGAAGACAATAGTAAGATACTGACGAGGATAAGATTTAAAACGCATAGACTGGTAATTGACGAAACTGGAGAAGATCCACTTTGATAGCAGATGAAGATCAATTGCAGCGGTTCCATCCGGCTTTAACCATGGTAAATGAGCCGTAAGATCCGAAATAGATCCTTCTCCAAGCCACGCTAAAGCAATCCATCGCACATAAGCTACACATAGTGACACCCTCTTTCAAAATAGATAGACATTTAGGCTGACCTGTAAATCTATAGCATGAGATGGAATGAACTTTATATACCAAGAAGCTGAGATAAGTCACACTTCTGCAATTTGTCTTAAAATACCTTACCGTTACTAGATTGCAAAAGCTCTCATGGAAGCTTCCCCAACCACCTAGTACTTCGGAGGAAGAAAGTTGAAAGTTGTAGAGTGTTTCACTCTCCGTACATTCTTACTTTGCAGAGTAAAACCATTATATCTCGAGCTACTAGGTCGAAATATCCAGTATCTGTTAGGCTTGAGCCTGACCTCACTGCGAATAATACGGAAACAGTAAGTGAGATCTTTGATAACTCGTCTGTGCCTAAGACTAATTAGGCCAAACATTTTCGAGCGTTTTCCGTAGCTGAGAATCAGATTGTAATCAGTGCCAGGAAATAGTTTGAAAAACATTATCCTGGTTTAGGTTTGGTGTACCTTTTCTAGCTTCGAAATATTCTTTTTCAGCATGGGGTTCCACACTTGAGAACAATACTCAAGATGCGGGAGAACATAGGCCTTGTATAATCGCACCAGGACTCTATGATCCTTACTAAGCACATTGCGCAGAATGAGGAACAGAGCAGCAAAAGCTTTATTAACCACAACGTCAATATGAGTAGAGAACTTGAGATCAGAGCCAAAAAGTACTCCTAGGTCCTTCGCAGAAGAACCACAGGTAAGCTTAGTATCATAAATTTCATAATTAGGTAGGGGCCCTCCTCCCAAATGCAAAACGGAACACTTATCAAGGTTCACAGGTATTTCCCATAAAGCGGCCCACTCTGTCATACGTTCAGTACGTTGTTTGAGAGAGAATTGCGCTACCTCACGATCGTCACTGTTGTATGATATGTAAATTTTAATGTCATCGGCGTACATTAGTACTTTGACATGAGTTGAGGTCTTTATAAAAGCAGGAAGATCAGTAGAATAAACAAGGAATAGCAGGGGTGATAACACACTTCCCTGAGGGACTCCGCTGTAGCAGCTATAACGTTCGGAAAAACTGCGCCCCACCCTGACTGTCATATGCCTGCCACTGAAGTAAGATTTGAACCAGCCCAAAGGCTGCCCGCCGATGCCGAGGCTATCCAGCTTCTTAAGGAGCTTCAAGTGGTTGACTTTATTAAAAGCTATGGATAGATCTATAAAAACAACGTCGACCGATCTGCCATTATTCAGAGCGGTGGTCCAATCGAAGAGGGCATCAAGAAGGTTGGATGCGGTGGAGGCCCCGCTCAAAAATCCATGTTGTTCCTCAGGAATAATACTGAATCTATGAAGCCGAGCCAGAATTTTGTTTCTAATTAATTTTCCCATAACCTTACCAGCCGTTGGCGTGATGCTAATAGGACGATAGTCGGACACTAGCCGGCTATTGGATTTCTTAGGAATAGCGGATACAATGGATTCCTTCCAAATGTCAGGTAGTTGTTCAAGGAGTATAGACAAATTGAAAATAAGCGCCAAAGGTTTGCATAACGAGTGAGCACGCTTACGGAAAACTATCTGAGAAATCCCGTCATACGGTTCTGCAATTGATGGCTTAAGAGTGGAAAGAATTTTGAAAACGTCTTGTGGATGGAAGAATATCTGAGTAAGACGGTGCTCAATATAGCCTGGATTGCTGTTCTGAATCTCATCTGCGATGCTATTCGAGGAAAACACACTGGCAAAGAACCGAGCTAGGGCCTCTCGCTGTTCCATCGGCTGTGGCTCAGGAGATACGAGTCCTGTTATCCATCAACCCACAGATGGTTGGAGGCCCACTGTACCAAATCAGTGAGTCAGACAAGACAGCAGAGAAGTGGTTAAGAGGCTTCATTTTGCTGTACTTCACTGACAAAAGATTTGCGAGACATCATGACTGGGACGAAAGCATACAGAGTGTGAGCACCCTCTGTTGACCTTAACAAGTGTGCAATGTCAGAGTAGTGGAAAATCGTCTCCACGTGTGGCAATGGCTGGATCTCACAGCAATTAGTTCCAGATTTACCCAAGTATGCCACAGTATTATACAACTGTACCTACGGTACTACTGTAACGACAAACGATTGTGCTAAAAACTGCAAAAACTGCCTTACAGTACCCTTCATCCTTTCCGAATAGATGCTGATTTGCCTGGCAAAATAGTCGGGCGCTCCAGCATGTTGTATAGATAAGGCAGGAGAATGAAAAAGAGCTGAGATGTGATGTTTCTGCTCATTCTTCTAACCTAGGATTTTCCATACACTTTTTCCAGCTGTACTAATTGTGCATCCATGGGTTTCTCAAATCGTAGCTCATGAACTTCAGAGCAGACGGCATCGTATAGCTACCCATTCACGGAGAGTAAGTGGTAGGGACCATGAACATTGACCACTTTCTCATCTACGTATATCCGGGAGCATTGAAGTAGCAACGCTTTGAAAGAAAAAGTTGCATGTGTCGCAAGACTTATGCAACGTCCGAATATGAGCGTCTGCCTCACATTCGACCTGAAAAAGAAACGGTTCCACGAACCCCAATATGGCAAACTTTTTCATGTATCTGGGCAATAGCCAGGTTTTCTCAAACACTTGCAATCAATCAAATAACTTGTCCTTTGAGACTCGCTTGATTTACAGCAAAATTGCCTACATAGAGTGCAACGGTTATTGAAGCAATGTTTGAAACGTTATTTGCAAACGGCCGTTCAATTTCATCTCTTTTTTTGCATGGTGCACTACCGTTTTTTCGCGGAAATCTCATCTACTCGGGTGCATCTGCCATTTTTCACATAGTCTATGAATGTTTCTTCTTAGACATATCGCTGCTCGGTAGTGGTCATTTCAGCACCTTCTTCATAACGAGTATCAAAGATGAAACTGAGTCTGTAACGCTGCGGTAATACTGTGCGTCAGTTGACGCCGGCACCGGAAGTGTGGTTGGGTCGAGCGCTCTGCAAACGGTGCGCGTCATCAGATTGACCCGTCGTCTGCAGCAGGCAAATGATTGCGTCAACTTGACGCCGGTGCGGACGTCAAATTTAGGCGATCATTTGCTTGCCGCAAACGACGGCGTCAATCTGATGACGCGCACCGTTTGCAAAACGCTCGACCCAACCACACTACAGTATAGTGATCGTGACGAGAGCCCAGGAATTCAAATTTGATTACGGCATAGTATGGCACCATGCCAAGACTCGAAATCGAAATCGTGAGCTCTCCCCACGATCACCATACTGTAGTGTGGTTGGGTCGAGCGTCTTATAAACGGTGGGCGTCATCAAATAACGCCGTCGTCTGCAGCACGCAAATGATTGCGTCAGTTTAACTCCTTCCGACGTCAAATTTACGTAATCACTTTACGTGTCTGCGACAATCGACGTAAAGTGATTGCGTAAATTTACGTGTCTGCATAAAGTATGACCACGACCAACTTGGCGATAGAGGTAGTGGGACAAGTGTCGATTGGTCGAATTTTCGCGCGGCCGCCCGCGGCGAGGGCGCGCCTAGTGCTATCTTTTTTTCGCGGTTGGATATGGCTTGAACTTCATAAAAGTCAAATCGAAGAGGACCATATAACTGCAACACTTATGAAATGCGAATCCGCAATTTGAAACGATGTGGAAACAACCACAACACAGCCGAACTCCCGAAGCTCTCAACTTGCAATCTTTAAAAGTCTCTTACGGTACCAGCCCATTGCGTCTTGAGCGGAATTCCAATCGACTCTACTAACGGCCCCGCAAGTGCGACGCCGCGAAGCGAAAATTCGACCGATTGACACTCACCCGAGATGGTGTTGCGTTTGGAGGCGTCGTCACACATTGTGGAAAAAATGTGCTGAAGTTCAGATAACGTCAAGGCGCTCAAGAACGATTTAATCTCGTATTATAGCACTGCATGACCAAGATGGTCAACTTTCACCTCTACTGAGAAGCTTAGATTATTGAGCTCTTAGAAGTGATACGATTGAGATGCTGGCAGTTTCTTTTTGTTCATTCATTCGCATAGTTGGCCCAAAATTTTTGTCGTTACCTACAAATAAGTAACAGTACCCGTCAAAAGTGCCGGCAGGGATAACATACATAGTAGTTAGCTGAATGTGAAGTCGAGGTGCAAGGAAAGAATGGAACGGAAGTGCTAAGAACCCCAAAAATGAACTCTGCTTCGCCTGTTGTCTATCTTCACCAGACAGATTTTCGCGATGGAACAACAGAGAGACGAGGTTGCAGCTACTGTTGCCCCACCTCCCACCGCTACTCGGCCACTGGAGGAGTTCCGAGACAGGCCCAGTGTTGTAGGCCTATGATAAGGGGTATGAAAAAAGCTCATCAACGCGAGGTACGGCTAACACCGTTTTTTTCGAGCCTCAAGCGTTCCTTTATGACGAACGTGTCTCTCACTTGAACACCTGAATTACTTCTCGCAAGGCATTCAACCTGCAAGGCACAAAAGATATACTAGCCATCAAAATGCGAGACCGTTGGGAACAGGAGATGGTGGTGAGATCCGTTATCATCTTGAAGCATGTCATAAATCCATCCATCTTACCTGCCATTCATCTTCATGTTTACCATTTCTCCTGAAGCGATGATGGCCTCGATATGTCACATCCTTCGAGATCCTTCGCTTTTGTAAATAGCGTTTTTCCAAAGTTTGCAGTGCTATATTCCGAGTCAGTTGTTGTCTCTGTTATTTTTACACCGAACGGAACTCGAATTTGATTCATGCGTTATCGAGCGCAAAGACTAGGGATAGTGTGAGCAGGTTGCCCATCCATACCCGTCTCATGCGCTTCGAAACGTTCATTCACATTTTTTTTAATACAGTGGCGAAAGTTCTGCAACAAGAAGACTAGCTCACGTGGGCTGTAAGGGGTACATCACGTGATCCGACTTCCTATAGAGATGGCGATTGTCCTCGACCAAGGGAATGACTCGGCTCAGGCACTGGATTTTTCGCAAAACCGAAAATCGCAAAGAAAAACTTGTGTAGAATAGAGTTTACAAAATCTTCCACGTTTTTTGCTGTGAGAGCGTGCTCAGCGTCTCTGTGAGTGTAAGAGTGATACATCTTCTTAATACCTTCAGAAAGGGCAAAAGAGATCGCTTAATTGCTCAGTGTTCAGTAGGGAATTTGAACGTCGAGCAATTGAGCAATCTCGTTCGCCCCCTGGGAGCCTTGAGAAACTACCCCATCTTTTGGGTAACCCTGAAACGCTCAGCGTTTCATGACGCCCAGCGTTTCAGGGCTACCCAAAAGATGCATTGATCACTTGCAAGGGTCAGTGGAAAAACTGGAAAAACACCAGAAACTTTTGCACCGTCGCTCAGAAAAGAATGCTGCTTCACAAGAATGCACACCGTAAGTGGCGCAACTCGTGACCCCAAAAACTAGCCTGAGAAACTATCGCATCTTCTGGGTAGCCCTGAAATAGCTCGTCCCAAATGTCCCCCAATGTGGTGCTCGGACGCCAGTTTGTGAACAGAAAAATAATCCCACCGTCTTTCCGAACTCGAAATGGATGATCCCTGGGGAAATGGGCCCATTATTTGACTGGTGGCGGACTATAAGTTACTGGCATAGATTGATGACCGATTTTAGCTGCTGTTGACATGAACTTGTTTGAAAAAGGTTGAAATGTGCACGTGATTTTAGACAACTCAATAAATCGAACGAATGAGCCCACAGCTGTGGCAGGACCAGTCCTGCGTCCACATTGCTTCCTGACTCTCCTCTGTTCACGACTGACCTGACTCACCTTGTGCTACGGACCTTGTAACTCTCCTTGTGCTACGGGGTTATCCACCGCAAAAACAACCCCACTCATGTCCTTTTTTTCACGATTTTCAATGTTACTGTTGAAAAGAAAGCCAATTCTACTAACTCTGGTAGTATTGAGTGCTATTCATTCATTATAGCCAACATGACATACGTAACTTGTAGAAAACGCCTTGCGTATTGAATCTCGTCTTTGGATGAGTAATGTAATAGTTTATGATCCATTCCGTCGGAATAACTGTTATTCACTGAACTGTTTACAGCTGCTTCCCGATTAGGACGCATTGAACATGTCCTGCTGCCGTTGTTTAGAGTCTTTCTTGAATCATCAAAACGCCTCCGGAGGTCTGCTCATTACTCGTTTCATTCTTGTAATTGATTCGACGTAGTGCTGCAATTTGTGGCAATAAATTCGCGCTTCTCATAAGAAGCAGAGAACGAGCACGAGATCTTGCGTAGATTGGCCTTCGTGGCATTTCACTCTCGATTCCTTCTCTTCATAATGTTCTCGCGAGCAGACATTTTCCTGTGACATGGTTCTCCCATTGCTCTATGCATTTAGATCACAAAACAGCCCCAAAAACAAAACACGCTCAACCTCTAATCCTTGTCCAGCCCCTCGCCACTTGTTGCCACCTCCTTCAACCCCACTGACGTAGCGGAAGTAGTTGCGACTGCTGTGTTTACAGATCCACCATACGAAATATACGTATCCCTCCTTGCCCTTCATTCTTTCTTCGATCCTTTTCTCTTTTATCGGCTTTTCCATCTGGCTTTCAACAACTCCATTAACGGCATAGAGGTAGTCGTGTAGCGATTACACGACCACTCTGGTCTCTCCCGTGTGTCCGAAAACATATCAGATATGCAGTATTAATGGATGCCGGTGATGCAATTTACACACATATGCATCACTACTGGGTCCAAATATGAATAGTTCTATTGGTTTTGCTAGTCTTCAACCATATTAGTATGAACGCTTCAGTTGCTTATT
Organism: Trichostrongylus colubriformis; assembly: GCA_963978905.1. Taxonomy (NCBI): domain Eukaryota; kingdom Metazoa; phylum Nematoda; class Chromadorea; order Rhabditida; family Trichostrongylidae; genus Trichostrongylus; species Trichostrongylus colubriformis. The sequence continues at coordinate 9,250,194 of OZ022261.1, forward strand.
CTTTCTTCTTATTTACTAGGCAATTTTCAAAGGCACCGTGAGGGGTAAGGAGAAACTGCGAGCTGTGAATGCATGTTCTCTGAAATCAAGCCTTCTTCTTCAGAAGAGGTGATGTGTAGCGAGACTCGCATGGAAAGAGCGTGGGCTTGGGATCCTATCACGTACCCGCATCACGGCATGTCGCTTTGTAGTTCATAGCTGGGCGAGTTGCCGGCGAGGGCGGGCAACCTTCGCAGCTGGCTGCCCTCGCCCGTCTGCACTCCACTACCGGCTGGTGACACAGAGGGGCGCGAACGAGAAAGGGTTCTCGGTCCACTATTTCTTGGGGTTTTCGTCGTTTTATGTCGTTTTTTCTTTACCGTTACATTGCTGAGCACCCTACTTTCATATTCACAATCAGCTGAATTTACTGTGTCTTTAAGGCATTCCATGCATTCTATAAGCGGCTGAGCTGGCCCTTGAAACCCATTTAAGATCCTCTCGTGTAATTCTCATAATCATCATCATTAATGGAAAGTATGAAGCGCGGGTTCAGGTCTCGCACAAGACCAAAGATTTTGCCCAGAAATTAGCATTCCTGCAACATCTTTAACACTGCGTACTGCGGTCAAAATTAGCACATATCATGATCAAAAAAGTAATTATAATCGCTACACCCAAACACAGACTGATTCTGTAAAAACCAAAAAGCAACCTTTAAGGTTTTGCCGAGGAACTATATGTCTGTGGAAATCTTCAGAGCTGAATTTTTACCAAGCTTCCACGCCCAGCTTTCACATTATGAAAACGTAGATGATTACCTTTAGGGTAGCTCGAAAGGATGAGACCATATGTGGACACTTTTTACAGTTGCAGGTGCGATTTCCAGACACTCTTTCACTGTAAGATTATGGAAAAATGAAACTCAGGTATTACAATATTCTCAACTGTTTGTAGTGGGTGCATACAGAATGCCGACAACATATGGGTGCACTTCTACCACTCCCCCCCTCTCCATCCCTCTAAGATTGGGTGTTATCCACAGAAAATTGCTCCAAAAATTTCAGCTCCTAACTTTCAGAAAGTATCCTACGCTGGAAGTAGTGATGATTCTTCAAAATTTCTGCTTCTGCTTACTTTTTGGCTGGTGCATAAGTCTTGAAACACATGCGAATTTTTTTTCGAGATTTTATATTCTCAAAGCTGTTGGAGATATGTGTATATAGGCAATATAATTATCGTTCTCTTCTCCAACTCACCTCCAGTGATTAGGGTCAGCTCAATGCCCTTTACCCGGGAGTTCACAAGCTATGATTTAAGAAACCCGTGGAATAAAAATTCGTGTGCGGCTAGATAATCCAACTTCTCACGATTTGTGTAAAGCTTACGATCATGATTAAGTAGTATTCGGGACACCCTCCCTAGCATGAGAGAATACATAAGACGAATCGAAACTTCGGAGCTCAGCTTTCTTCTTTCTCACCTTATCTTTGCGACATGCTGATATAGATGGCCATGTTGAAAGACAAATACGCTGCTTTGTGGAAACCGTGAAAGTAAGGGTTGGCTGGTTTCTGGAGATCATTGGCGCAAACTGTAGTCGTTACAGTAGTATCGGCTGGTACAACACTGATTGTGGTATTCCTGAGAAAATTTGGGGCAAATAGAACTGACCTGGAATCCACCTTTCTCTACCCGCGGCTCTTCAGCACTGTACCAGTGGTATCCCTTCTTATGGCTGACGCAGAGTACTCGGCTTCATCTCCAGTAATAATGTCCTTGCCAATCAAGGACAGCAAAGGTCCTGAGGTATCCCTACTGCTGTCTTGTCTGACTCACCGCGTTGGTGAGGCACCAGAACTGCTCCAGTTCTTAGGAGCAATTAAGATTCGGTAGTCTGCCAATTGTCGTATGGGAAGAGTAAATGTTGCGGTTACTTGTCGCATAGAGACATTTGGATTTGCTTTCAAGGCTTCGAGGATATGGTCCTATTCGGGGGGCGCTCAATCAAGATTCGTATGTCCTGATCCAAATCGACTGGCGCGGCGGGGCACTATAAGATAACAAGTGGCATTCTAAGTGACCACAGCGCAAATGTTAGCAAGTTTTTCCTCAACAGGTGGTTCTGAAGACACTTGTAATAAATCACATGCCCAAGTACTAGGCTTTCAATATGAGCCGATTTTTGCTACAACTGAGCGAGACCACATCATATACATTCTGAGGAACTCGTTGGAGTATGCTTGACGTCATTTCGGTAATAATAGTGGATGAAGTTCAAGAACAGCAAAACCGGAAGACATTTTTGAAATGTGGCAAAACTTATGCTCCAACCTAAGCTCTTTATATTTAAGTTCCGATTCACTGTTTATGCCTATTTCTTATGTCATCTCTTAATCATTAAATAAGTCAAGATACAGAGAAAATTTATGATATTTCCGGATTCAGGTGTAAGTTCGTCAGGAATCAGTCATCTTTCATACATTGGAATGTAGCAGGTTACATATACTCGCACATTCCCTTTCATCCAGCATCCTGCTTACTTGCTTCACCACTTGGCTGGCGCATACTACTGTGCGCGTAACATCATGGGCGTCAGTGGGTCGCTCGGGATTGCTTTTTTTATAAATTTGCCCAGTAGGAGGTGTTTTTTTGAAATTTACCCAGGGCCCATTACCCCGCGCCCCGCCCGTTGCGGGCGGGTTTTCTCTCATCTTAAGTGTGTTTGAGATAACTTGGACACTAGTCATTTTTGCCGATTTTTTCTTAGTTTCAAGGCTGCGTTGGAGCCGAGTTATGAATTTTTGTTGTATGGACCCCTGCACAGCGTGAGCTCCGCCAATCTGCCAATGCCTTTTTCATGACTTTGAAAAAACTCATTCTTGTCCTCAATCCACCTTTACCCAGTTTGGGTCATGTTAGAACCCAATTTGCAATTTCCGGCCGAAAATGGAACATTCCAGTGCACGCATCGTCTATCGTGGGCGGAGCTCAATTTGATTCACGTGTGCTCTTTACTTCTTGTACAGTGCTCTACCCAGCCCAAACTTGTCCCCATTTTCACAGGTTGTTTTTTATGTGACGTCCAAGCTCCGCTCACCACTAAAGTGCTCCTCCCAGAGTGCTCAGGATTGCTTTGAGTCATATTGGAATCCAATCTACAATTTTCTGCATGAAAACGGAACACTCCAGCGCACGCTCCGCCTATTTTGGGCGGAGTTCAACCTGGTCCACGTGTGCTCTTTACTTATTGTCCAATGCTACCCATCCCAATCTTCTCCCCATCTCCACAGGTCGTTTCTTATATAATACCTAATATCGTCATTGACGGAACGATGCACAGACAGACGAAGCGTTTTATATATAGTAGTGTTACTTAGCTCGATTACACATCAATTCAATTCTGACTGCAATAAAAATTATGGAGATTGTTAGCATTTTTCCATGACGGTCGAAATGGACTAGATGTCTTTCATGACGGGTTATTATTGTGCACCTTTGAGCAAAAGTATTATGCACTTCCGTGCCACTACTATGGGCTAAAATGTGCTCCACTGACTAATGACTGGGTCATTTGCTATTGCAGCGTACATAATATTAGGTTGTCCCGAAAGTCTTGTCGTATTTTTTCGATCGTCACTTTTTATTTTTTTTTTCGTCCAACAAGTAATAATTAGGCAACAACGTAGTGACCATTGTTATCGGCAACCCTCTGCTACTTTATAGGAAAATCGTTGATTCCCTCCTCCCAGAACTCTGGGTTCTGAGAGTCGAAGAAGTCAGCGATCGCCTTCGCAAGCAAGTTATAATCAAGGAATTTTCTCTTGGCCAGGAAGGATTCGAGAGGATGGGTAAGGTATTGGTCAGAAAGGGCAATGTCTGGAGTGTATGGCGGGTGGGGCAGGATATCCCAGCCGAGCTCCTGTACCTTGGCCTGGGCACTTTTCGCGAAATCGGAGGGAATTGGAGCGGGCGTCGTCATGTAGAAGGGTGACCGCGGACCTTTTCCGGCACTTTTCTCGAACAGCGACGGTGAGCTGCTGGAGCTGGTGGGTGCATACGGTAGCGGTGACTGTCTCGCCTTGTACCAGCACCTCGCGGAAAAGTATTCCTTCCGCGTCCCAGAACCGGCACAGTCCCAAGCGTGGTTTGTCTTTCATGTCAATCTCGCCGTTGCTGAAGCTGATGAACCATCGGCGCACGGTCTCCTAGCTCACACATCCCTTGCCCAATGCAGCGCTGATGGAGTGGCAAGCTTCCGTCGTTTTGGTGCCTAACAGATGACACCGCAAGTTGGGTGGGTATCGACAACGGGCATTGTAGCTCTCTCCACGGGATCTGGTGGGTTAATATGAATTTTCCTAGAAAGCTTAGGGAACGTCCTACCATATTTCTGAACCGCCTGGACCTGCTTCGAAGTGAACAAGAGTTACTGATTTTTTTTTGGAAAAATACGACAAGACTTTTGGGACAACCTAATATTTGTCGGGCAATAACGTAGATATTTGGAGATTGACACGATTGAATCTTCCGGGTTCAATTAGACCGTTTTGCTTGAGCCTTTTATCAAAGGTAGTTCCGAATTGTTTCAATGATTCCATCTTTGAAATTCCTAGTAAATCTATCGAATTCTGAAGTTATTTTTTAAAAAAATCCTGCCGTAAAGGTGTGCTCTGCCAAAAGGCAATAGGTGCAAAGGAGGGTCTCCTTGCGCTTTCTTTAAGCGTAGAGCACGCTTATCGCTTTAGGAACCAATCACATGTGGCTTTCCTAGCTCGCACGCATCGCGTTCCGCGTCGCACCTATATTGTAAAAGTTATTTTTATGATAATCATCTTTGCTGTAAAGAGCACTAGAACCTTTATAGGGCAGAACGTACTAAAGAATTTTCTTGGGCTCAGTAGGAAATGTTGCGAGCGAAGCCTTGATCGGATTCAATTACCACTAAAGAGGTATAAGTTTACTCTGAACGTCCCTGCATTCATTCCATGCATCCTTCTTCTTGATGCATGATTCTGTTCTTTTAGGTCATTTTTTCTTCTGAACTTATGTGAGGACTCCATCCGAATCGGGCGCAATCTCCATTTAAGCTCATTTGCTCTGCGACGTTCATTTCAAGCTTTTCAAAAAATGCTTTTCATGTCCAGTCTTTCAGCTGTGATCAGCTTTTTTTTGTGAAAACAAATAATTAGAGCAGTTCGTATTCATTGAGTTGCTGTGTCTCAACCAGAATTACACGTAATACCGGATGTTTACGAGCAGTGTTTCTGTCTGGTGGGCCTCATTGCGAGACCACACACTACTGCAATACCCGCTCAATATTGTTGCTCATTTTAGGAAATTACACGCATCCTCATCAGCACATTATGATCCTTTCACTGCGTCTATGATTTCATTTCTGTGAGTTTTTTCATTTTTCTTTTTTTGTGTTGTTACATAGACATTACGATGGGAGCAAATCCGGAAGCATAAGAATGACACGGGAACGTTTATTTTTTGGAGGTAGCTTAACGCGACTTGTTTTGGCAGGCTGCTATCCAGTCCGATTTCTGCTTAAATGCTCGACGATTACCTACTGCTGAATACATACCACGTAATTAATTATTCAGACGACTGAAAACTGCTCAAGCACAGCAAAGCTGTGGAACGCTGAAGTGATTCCTCAGGAGCCGAGTGGTACATGATTCTCACTAAAACTGTTACGCACAGGACAAACTAATACTATTACTGTTATAATTATTGCCAAAGGCTCCGCAAAAACGTGCTTGCTGACATTGTTGTGGAAGAGGGGAGGGGAAGGGGCAATAAAGTAGAACCGAATTTTTCTTTCTTGGGTAGATTAAAACATACCATTAAAAAATTCAGGTTTCTACACTGTTGCCTTTATTGCTGTCTTTTCAAATGTTAAATTTGAAACAAATTCATAAGATATGAACATACACCATATCGAAAAGTTCAAAAGTCTTTTTTGAGGAACTCACAATTGTTGCACAAACCGCTTTCATGATCTGCATTTTTCCAATTCATGAATTTTTTTGTCTGAAATGTGAGTAGTGCAATAGGCCATTACGGTACACATGTAAGCGGAAGTAAAATACAGCGGTCGGCGCAATTAGCCCATATAGAAGGCTTCATTACGTATAACAAGCTCCTATGTATGTATAGGAAGAAATTGCATAATTTGCTGAATGAACTGATTCCAGAAAATTCATCAAAAGGAGTGGGAAAAAGCCTCAGAAATTTTGATCCATGAATTCCAACTGAACAACCTCCAATGAGTCAGCGCATTTTCGTTTGAGTATATGTCGGCCACACCCCGTGTTTTTTTTTCTATCCTTCCATATGACGGTATTAACGAAGTTTGTTCGTTTATCCGCTTCAAATCCCTCCCTTGCCATTACTTCTTCCCCTAAACCATCGGAGAAGGTAGAAATAAAAAGGAAACAGTATGAGCAGATGTGCGAAGGATGGGGTAATTCACCTAAAAAAATCGTATTAGAGGATTATTTCTGTAATTTTTCCAGGATTCCTCTTTTCGTTACCTCACACTGTTTGGAAACGGTGGATGAACTGTTACGGCATCGAAGTAAGCGACCACCAACGGAAAACGAAACACATCCGCTTCAGGTCAAACTCGGCATGTATTTGGAAAGTCTTGGCAACTTCCGATCATCTGAAATGGTAATATTTTGTTATAATCAATACGCATATTATATTACGGCTATGTTACAACTGTCTTGGAACCCATGCTTGCGGATTCCATCAGTCTTTAGCCTCATTACGCACAATGTCAGGCAATATGGAGAGGTTCCAGGTTATTCCCTTCCTGGTGTAGTACAACATCTGGAGTATATGACCGTTTTCTATCCATTCTGATTCGCGCCCTCTTCGAATGTTTATCTGCTCCTGTGTGGTCTATGGGGTATGTGATTGTTCAAATGCGCACCCTTAATAGATCTCACGGATTTGAAGAGATAAGGGTCGTGTACAGTTTTCATATGCTTAATCACAGACTGTAAAAGGCATCATAGGAATCCTCAGTATTTGGAATACTAAATATTGCCTAGAGCCATGAACTTTGTCCACACTCCCGCTGACTGCTGATCCGTCTCTTGATCAAGCTCTTCAAGGGCTTTGCCGAGCTTGGAAAAGGCGAATGGACTGATATTTTTCGGAGTGGTGGGGAATTTTCATGAGTCTTTACGAAAAGTCGATGATGTATTCACCAAGGCACGGACTGTACTCAGTAAAAAGGGGACTTCAAAAAGATGGGGAGTAGTTCACACATAGTGGCTATAGATGCATATTGTCTCGCGCGATTGCACGAAATGATCGCGCCCTTCGGTTTTGAAAGAAAATAGATGATGAAACAACCCCTCCTGTAAAAATTCATCAAAGATGGCGAGTGATTGATGGCTAATACCCTTTTCCTGGTTTGCTCCGAGCCCAATCCACGGATGCAGATCTAATGGGTCGTTAGAAAAGTTCTTGCTGTCTTCGATCTCTAATTTTAAATGCGCATATCTCGGCTCATACAAATCACTCAGGATGGGAACCATGAGAATCTGCAGATTCTCATGGTTCTCATTCTGAATGATTGCTCCGGTTGCTAAAATATGAAATTTTCAGGTGGTGAATTAATTGGAGGTCGTTCAGCATGTGTTTTCCCCGAAAAAAAAACTGTTCAGATGCTTGATGAATTGGTAATCGGTGGGGTCAGCTCAGATAAGTATAGTGTATCTCGCAGAGTTTCGCAGCTCTGCTCATTCACTTTTCAGTGTTGTTTGCGCAGCATGGGACCATACCTTATCGTTAAAAAGGCTAAGTTCTTTCCTAATAGCCAATACCGAGCTTATATGCAGTCTGCGTTGTAATCGCGATCGCCTCACAGTACTTCGCAGCCGTAAAAGTTTTGCCGGGATCCATGAAGCTGTGGTGGGTTAGAGCGACAGTAGACCACCATGCCGACGCCATGTGGCAAGGCCGACGGCCTTTTCGCATGCGCAGATAGTCGTCGATTGTCCAAATTCAGAATCCGTTCTAGGACACAAACGCTACATGCGCACTATGCTTGCATAGAGCTAGAAGCGGGTTTTGAAATTGTACAGGCAACCCCAGAGAAGAACCAAAAATGATTCAGAAAGTGGAACATTTGGAACCGCGAATTTACCGAGCGACCAAATAATATCCTCTGTCTAAGATTTGTTCACTCAATGGAAGACTTGATAGCGTAGAGTGGCCTGATATTTGGAAGGCGAAATGTCACTTATATGTATGTACATATGTAGCAAACTGTTGCGGAATAATATGTTGCTGTCAAGGTTTTCGGGTTTCAAGCCTGAATTCCCCAGTTTTAGCTCCCGCTATTTTAAGTGAACTCCCTTCTTGTCTCCTCCGCGCTATCTTTCTGCTAGACCTTTTTACCGGAAATTCTAAGAATCGTGTTGAATTTGGAGACAGTGTAGAACTAATAAACTAGAAGGAATGCTTCGAATTTGGTGACAGTTGTAGAGGCAAGAGAGGGCAGCAAGGGAAGAAAGGAAGAAAAAGGAAGAGTTTTTACAGCTCTCAGCAGCAAGCCATTTTTAATTTGTTGTTGAATTTTTCCGACAGTGCTTGTTGTTGACATCTATCGAATTTACTAATTTGTACGTTACTCTGGTAATGAGATGGAACAATGCTACTATAACTGAATTTGTAAACGGCAGAGCTGTAGTTGGGTTGTTTTTTGTTTTTCGCTGTGAGTTAATTCTGACGATGGTTCGGTTCACTGTCGAAACGATCATTTCCGTGCAACATAAGCCTTGTTGGAGCCATGAGGAATTTTACTGAAAGGCATCGTGCAAAGAGAGTACGTGGCCCCATATTGCTTTAGAATCGATGACATGCCCATTACTCTCCAAAAATCACAGAAAGAAGGAAAAGCTTGTGGTTGTCCCAAAGAGTGTTAGGAAAACTTGGTCGTTCAAATTCCCATCTTGAATCTTGGATTTTAGCCACCTATGGTAATCTCAACGAGCTTAGACTTCTTGACTTATACTGGAAGTTGGTCATTTAAATTAGACTTCTATTGCCCTCGACTTTCTTCGAAGAAAACTTCATTGTGAGAGCTTCATCCCAAGGGTTTACTTAGACCTGCCCATTGTTCGCAAAGGCCTGCAAAGAAAGGAAATCGAAGAATTGTGTCTCCTGAATTCCAAGATTCTCGAATAAACCTTCCACTTAGTTTTAAGTAACCATGTTAAACCCATTCACTCGAAAGGATCTTTCAGATACAATCCCATCAAACGGAACTTTATCACATAATCAGCCACTTCCAATTTACCGTTCAGTTGATTGTACTCATTTGTTCCCTTCCGCGTTCACCCTTTACAGCTTTGGCTATTGAGCACATTGAATTATTTTAGGGTTTCAAGATCTCAAAATCAGTTTGACGAATTATCAAGAAAAAGCGCTTGAAATTGGGCAATACCACATGGTATTTTTGCTGGTGCGGAACGGAAAAAGTTCACACCCCCCGCCCCCATTTGACAATAATGCAATAGCCAACGATACCCTAAGCTCCTTGCTGTTAGGAAAAGGAACGGTAACGAGGAGACTTTTCCTGTCTATAGAACCTACCCTCTCCCGAGAGAGAAAAGGACTTCCCGGTGGAGACGCCGAACATGGTGACGCTTGTCTAGTCATTGCACATTAGAATGGCTATTTTTGTTGATGTTTTCAGAAACATATTCCCCCCCCCCCTACCCTCCTCCCATTCCTTAATCTGCTGACCAGCCACGTACAAGGCGAAAAGAGTGTAATCCATCACACTTCGATGGGTGGTGAATGAACTGGCAAAGCCTTTCCCTATAACCGAAATACGATCTCTTTTTGAGCCAACTGAAACAGGACGCTTCACCGAACATTTTCTAGCGTTACTTGACAGAACTTGCCGATTTCATTGGTTGTAGAAAAAAAGCCCAAAATAAGAATGTGGTTATTTTCAGTCGTTCGATGCCGATCTTTACGTATATATGTCATGGAGAGACGTCCGCTTAGCACACAATTATTCGGACTATGTACTGATTAGTGATGACCATATAAGGGCACAAATATGGTACGTTTTAGCTGATCTTGTCATTTACAAGCAAAACGATTTGTTCATGCTATTTGAGACATTGAAAAATAACGGTTGAGTTGGGTCAATACCGCTAGGAAATCAATACCAATCTGCTTCAAGGCGGGAATCATATGGATGCAAAGTCGCAGTGTGTACAGAATTAATGCAAAGTTTAATTTCATATTTTTGCTCAATATGTAACACTGATCGGAAACGCAGAAATGCTTCACCAGAAAAAGCTATGCAGCAGCGAGTAGCGCTTTTGACCGCTGCTCCACAAAAACCCATTCATTGTCTAATTGAAGGAGACGTCCACAAAAAAAATTGATTCTTTTGTTACCCATACATTTGTGTGACTTTTGCTTACTAAGGGCCGCATGCAAAGTTTCACGCGAAAATGCAAGGTTCCAACCGAGATAGAGCTTCTTCAAAGTGACGGCAGACTGGGTGGGGCGTCCGAGCGGGTGTGAACGTTAGAGAGCTGACTAATAAAGAGGCGACAGTCACGCGATCAGGGATGCGGAGTGAGAAGCAAATTAACACCGGGCGCGAAACTTTGAACTGCACTCACACTGACGGCTGTTATAATGTTGTGGCGACAAATCTGGCGGGAATTCGAACAAGTTGCTCTTCTCCCAGTTCTTCGCTTTTTGTCGTGGAACAAAGGAAATTTCGAATTTCCGTAAATGATTCCCTTAATTTAGCGCTTTCCAGGCTTCCAGATTTATACTTCGCAAATGCTCGCCAAGCTCAATTTCAACATGTGACGGTACCAAATTTCAATATGTTTATCTCACCTGATGGAACAGTTGCGTATTCCTTACGATGCACATTAACCGTCGCGTGCAATTTGGACTTGAGGTGAATTGCTTAGATACTATTTATATGATTAAAACACGTAAGAGATCGCGTCTAATTCGACACACATTTTCTAAAGCTCTGACAAAATTGTTCACAGTGCCTAAAAACACTCGATGAAGTTACTATTAGGATGCTGAGTTATGGGCAAAATCTTCGGTGTCGGACGGGACTCGAACCCGCACTTCATCCTTTCCGGGGATATGTGCTAATCCATTACACTACCGACACCACTTTCACCTTAACTCGGCTTCTGAATGGTATATTTACCATAGCTTATCAGCACTCACACGTATAACGTGTTGAGCCGGTTGGCCGATATCGGCATCGAACCGTGAAGCTGAAAGCTTTAGTACTGATTTTGATATTTCTGATGTTTGATAGCTGCTGATTATCGCCGCAGCCCGCGATGCGAAAGTTACTATTAGGATGCTGAGTTATGTCAAACATCAAAAATATCAAAACTCGATGAAGTCATTTCAGTAGTACGCAAACACTTACTTATGCTCATAGTAAGTACCTGCTTTGCTTTTCACACTCAACGAGTCTGAGTGACTGCTCACTGTTCCTTTCTTCAGATCGATTACGTAGTACAGCTTGAACCTAACGGCAACTAAGTCTTTCAGCACTCTTAAGTCATTTTTTGAGCAGCAGCAGCTTGCTTTCCTGCTTAAATTCGAGCTCGTACGCTGCTCTCCCCCATATTCTGAGGAGAAGGCGTTACGGAATTTAGTGATAGCATGAGGTGCTCTTGAATTTGGTAATAGAAATACCTTGTAGAAAGAATTACTTTTCTTGGCATCCCCTGTAAATACGTTACAGAATCGATGAGAACGTAAAAGAGTGATACGTGCTTCTGGCTAGTAGCAGCAATAAGCTCATCACCTTCTTATTTATCCTTTCAGATTCTATCCGATGGACTCGCAGATCTGCTCGATCAGAGTTTTGAGTTGTAAGTTATATTTCCACTTGTTTGTGAAGCCATTTAGGAGATTGTTGTTTCTTGTGTTGGTATAGAGGAAAGATAACAATGAGCGAACTATGCTTGGCGAACTATTCCATTAGACGCTAGCAGAAAAGGGGGACCATTCCCAACAAAAGTTGTACTACCCAAAACTAACTGTGCTAAAAGGTTAGCATTTCGCAGAGGAGGCGTTTATCTGAGCAAATTTTGCGGTGGATGCACAACGTGGATGGCAATAATCATCCTTTATTCATACGTCAGCATTCAAACACTGCTCAGAATAGAAGAGGCGCTGCACTGCACACATGGCTTATTTGATTTGTGGGAGCCTACCTATGTTCAATCCGTGTTTTTATTACTTATACACTTGTACTTCGAACAAGACGCGCCTATGGATGAACCTGAAACTCTTTGAACCGAATACATGCAGGGGAAGTAGTGGCACATCGTCTCCTTTTATATTGCTTTTTACTTAATTTCGTGTTTTTTTGTTCACAAACTTCGGTACAATGGCCCTGATGTTGTTTCAATTGATCTTCCCATTTTTTTCTTCAGATGCCTACATTGCCAAGCAGGTAAACGTGACGTGGTTTGATTCCCATCCGGTTCGCAGCAATCCCGAAATCGGTCTACCTGAGTTCCATATCACTGCCGTCGCCAAAAGTTACTGTAATGGAACGTATCGATACGCATTGATGCCAAACTCATACAAACTTGGTGAGCAGCGACAGAGAATTTCCCACCATTCGGAATTCATCCGAACCTCTCAATATAACCATTTTAGATGACTTCAGTTGTTTGGAGGGAAATCTGTTTCTATCGCGTTCTATTGGTTACAATCTTGTTCAGTCATACATTCCAACTGGATTGATTGTGATGATCTCATGGGTTTCATTCTGGATCGATCGAAGAGGTAAGATTTCAATATGCCATTGAACTCGAGAGCTGGCCGAAGCAGATGTTGTGAGCAGTTGGTGGCATGTGATGGGCGGGTGGTGGACAGGGTCAAGCCTCCGTTGAGGAGTCCTCAACGGGGGCGGGGTCGTATTTGGTCCGCTAGGAGGGGGGTCTTAAACGTTGAGGTAGGCAATGATCAACAGAATTTCTCAGGCTGAGGGTCTAAAGTGTGAGGGAGAAATGATAAAACTGACTGATGCGGTTCGAACCCGAAATTAGCTTAACTTAATCATCATGCAAACATCATGCATGGCGCGGTACGCAACGAAACCAGTCAACGCCAATAGCCCTTTTGTTGAACCGCTGACACCGAAACCACGTACAGAGACACCTCCAAAATTCACCGATTAACCGTGGAAAGCGATATCTATCAACGGGTACCACCGTGGATGGATACTCCAGAAACAATGGGATGAAAACGAAAAATTAGCTGATATGGACTTCCTTCATATCTTACTACGATTGCAAGTACGTAATCTGGTGTTAGCGGCCACTATGTGAACCGGAAAAACTTTTGTATTCTTTGAATGTGAATGAAATCCTCATGCATGGCGCATCCCACACAGAAGCTGACCGACGCTTCCCGCCCTCCCAGTCTTCGAGAGCGAAGGATGCATACTAGAGAAATTTGAGTAACAATGAATCAATTTTTCGGAAGAATCTTGGGAAGATCTCGCAAATTCGACGAAAACAATTTTTCCTCAACTGGCTTTCCTGATTTTTTTCTTGCTTCGTTTTGAAGATATGGCATAGCTCAGGTCGACGTTCGAAAGCGACAACCTAGCAGACCCCGCCTCTCCGTTGGGTTTGAAGGAAGTTATGGCCGTTTATGAAACACTTCGAAATTTTCCTCATCTAATCCTCATCTGGAAACCCATATCGAGAACTAAGCGGCCATTAGAGAAAGCGAGCGGCCAATAGATAGGTCTGAGGGAGTTTTGGAAAACAGTTCACAGCTATTTGAAAGATGGGCTTTAGGTCAATTTAAAGTATTTTAAAAAGTGTTGGAATTTAGTATGGGGAAGATAACGCGCCCCATCGTGATCGCCGCGTCGCAGCCGCAGTAGTGAACCGCGATCAGATGGGGCGCTGTGGAGCGTATTACATGGCTCCTGTTTAACTTTTCTTTTAACTTCTAACTTTTCCATTCTTATTTTTTTGTCCTTTATCTCTGCCCAATGACTTGCATGCCTATTAAGCCTTCTCCTTTGTCATCACAAGACGAGCACATTACTAGTGGTGGGCAACGCTTCGTTTCAGAATACAAATATTAGAATTGTTGGGTTCTTATCTCAGACTATTTCATTAGGGATATGAGTACTGAGTGTTGTTAGGTTCTAATTTCTCTCTTTTGTCAGAAGTGGTTGGTCGTCAGTGTTTTTTTACCATGGTCACTTAATTTTCCTAGTAAATCGCGCTGGTTTGGTAGAAACCACAGAAGAAGCGGAACATGGAGAAGGGGGGGGGGGGGGGGTCGTATTGAGACCCTGTTTTGGGGGGGGAGGGGAGGTCGTATTTTTTGAAAATTTTCCTCAACTGGACGCTCGACCCTGGTGGTCGAGCAGTGCTAGACAAGTTCGACACTGCTCGACTAAGCATAAAATATAACAAAATCGGTTGACTTGGACGTGATTAGACCGCAGCTCGCGTGTGTGATAAATACCCTTTTCCTGCTGCATCTTCACGGTGAATCATCCAGAAATCACAACAACCGAATTCGGAACGCAAATCGTCGTGTCCTCTGCAACTTTCACATTCAATATCCAAGATAAACTCTTTCTATAGATTATCTTCTATTTATATCATTTAGCTGTACCTGCAAGGGTCACTTTGAGCTTCACAACGCTGGTCTCGTTGACTACGTTAGTGAGTTTTTTTGGTTCTCCTATTTTCTGTTTTTCCATTCGCTTCACTTTGCTTCTGAATTAATATAATAAATTGATATAATAAATAATATTATGGGATAATTCAGCGCAATTTCCATTTTTTCAGTGAATGCGCTGAGTGAGGTGCACACGTTGGTGTGTGTTCTAAGGCCGCGTTCATACTTTGCGATGCTAGCGGCAGGGCATAGCTGCGTGTTTCTACTTCTCCGCTTGCGCCACACTATCTCGTTGCCTGTGTCGTCTCCGCATCTCTTCGTGCCACTCTGCCACGCTACCGGCGAACGCAACAACGCCCTATCGCATCAACCTATCTCAGAACTACCTACGCTCAAAATGAGGGGTTCCAAATTAAAATATTATTGTGGAGTAGATGAGATTCAAGGATTTATCTGGATTATTTCACGTGAAATTCAAGCAATAATATGCAAAAAATGTCACTGCCAAAAACTCGTTTGTCATGACTGATGATCAAAGAGAGTCATGACAGGCGAGTTTAGGGGTAATGTGGTTAATAAGGAATCCCAAAAGGAGTCATTCACTGAAAAATTACGGGTCTGAGAGGCCCACGTATGGCGAAATCTCCAGCGGAAGGCGCCCCTTTGAGCTGTGGCGGAGGCAGACCAAGCCGCCTTTATCATGTCAGCCCGCCTCCTAGGGTCGACTTTGCCAAGGAATGACTAAGGTGTAGAGTAATGAGCATGATAGCAGAATGATATCGTGTTGTATTAAAGCCGTATTGATTGCAATGACATGGTGCTTGACGTGTAAGTTTTCGTGGTGTACACGTGCATCGATCAGTATCGAAGATTGGAATTCATGATGCACCCGAATTACCCCTAACACAGCCTTTAAACTGGTGAAATCATCGTTTTTTGAATTCTTCATTTTTCGCAATGACATTCGTAGCATAGCTGTGTGAAGGTAAAACATTGCTGCTAATTGCTTATTAATTATTCAAGGGAAATGGTCTCCGCTTTGGACTGCCTCAGGTCAGCTACGTTAAAGCCATAGATCTTTGGTATGGAGGTGAGGTTATAAGGTTTTTTGAAAAAATTTTCCACGTTTTCTTGACTATTCAAACCTTTTCAGCGTGCATGCTTTTCGTATTTTCTGCACTGCTGGAATTTGCTATAATCAACAGTTATATGCGGAAATCGGAGAAATTCGATTCACTGGGAAAACGAATTTATTCGAGCATTGCTGCTGGAAGGAGTGAGCGCTAAGTGTCTTTCAAGAAAAACTATGTTATGCACCACAAAAGAAGCATTTACAAAACAATTCCGAATGAACGGTCGGGCTGCATGGTCATGTGCGTCATCCACTTACACGATGACAGGATACGGGGGTATGAAGTCAAATACTTATTCGCTATGCGTCATGAAATCGAAATGTTATCAACTATCAATATTGAAATTCACTTACACCACATTATTTACATCGTAAACACATTATTAATAAATAATAACACATATTGGTATTATCACTCAGAACTGTAAGGACTTATAATTGCCAGCCGTAACCAAATTGAAATATTGCTTGCTGCAAGGTTAGCCAACAGTCAGAAATTCGGACCTTATCAAGCTAAAATAATAAAAACCTGATTGTTTTTGAAGGCACGTTCGAAGTTCACCGCAAGGGGAGCATTCCCTGCATTGTTATTGGTGTAAAATCATTGAGGGAAGGGCGGTATTGCCACATCTCCACGTGCTAAGGGACGGGGCTCCACCTCTTTTCGAAACTCTACTACGACATTCGGGTGTGTATCTTTATGTCAGGATTTCGCAGTGCCGGCGTGTCGCAAGCAAAGTTTGTCTCGTCGATAGTAAAAGTAATTTGATTCTATAAGATCCCCCGTTCTGGATCTGAAAATGATGGGGGTCGACTGGTCGAATCTTCGCTTAGTGGTGGCGCACTTGCGGTGCCGTCAGCACGACTTGCAGCAGTCGGTTGGAATTCCGCTCAGTATGCGGTGGACTGGTATCGTGAGGGATCTTGAAAGATTGCCGGTTGGAAGCTTCGGAAAATCTTATATGTTGTGATTGTAGCAGTTTAAGCGGATAAGCTGCAAGCAACTCGCACTCGCCGCGCAGCTCACTGCGGGCGGCCGCGCGAAAATTCGACCAATCGACCCCCACCCCTCTGAAAGGGTAGCTAGCATTCGAGCCCACCCATATTTTAAGACATTCGATGGGTGAGTAGAACAGAGATACACTTAGCTGATGCGGGAACAGCAATAATGCTGAAAGTGAGCTAAGGGATACAGATGAGCTAAGGGCGCCGGGTTGTTTGACCCAAAGCGATTGCAAGTCAACTGTCTGTGGTGCCCCCAGCATTGCCGTGTAATCGCTCTAATATTCAAATCTAGCGGCGCGCATAACTCGCATACAACGCGTCGCACGCCGCTCGTCGTGGTGCGAAATCCTGACATAAGGGTACACACCCACGACATTCTGATGGTTTCTGTGAAGGGAAAAAAAGAACGACGTTCCAAGGAATGTCCGTAAAAGAGAAGAGATAATGATGGTCCAGAGAATGTCATTCCCACGGCAATCATGGAAAGTGCCCGATGGTACGTCCGTGAATCGTTTGCCTGGGAACTCCGCCACTCTCCTGGAATCAGTAAATCCAATTTTATGGTGTTCTATGGTATTGTACTAAACACACAGGAAGATTACACAGGAAATTATTTAGGATCTGCTTTGTCGTCTGTTAGCAAATCGAAGTATAAAGACTCAAATGGTTTTTGTCAAAGGGAGGATGACAACGGAAATAGGCAACTTGTAAATTTTACTGGTGAACTCGTGACGTCATCGTCAAAAAGAGGTAAGCAACCTGCACAAAATTCCACCCATATTCCCCAGACATCACAGCAAAACAGATCATTCAGGATCAAATGCGCGATCCTCGGGTGTTCCACTACCAAAACGATCAAGTGCTAGTGAAACTATTCAGTTCATTGACAACAACAACGACAGAGGAGACAAAAATGAAGGTACGAATAGTTCACGGATTTACTCCTTTTTTACTCTTTGCTGTTTTTGCTGAGCTACTGGAATGGTCTGGAAGAATGAAGATATTCTTTTGCAATCAGACAAATCAAACACTGCAATGGATCTCGCTTAAAAGTACAATTTTGCGAAATTTATTGCTTTTGATTTTTTTTTTGTAAACTGCTGACGTACGACTAATTTTGCGATGCGAAATTGAAGTATGATGCTGAGATATGGGCAAAAACTTTGATGTTGGACGGACTCGAACTCACGCCCCATTCTTTGCTGAGCCAGTCCATTACACTGCCGAGACTCCATACCACTAAACAGCATCTTAATGGTGTATATACTACCAGTTGGCTGGCGCACACTACTGTGCGCGATTCATGGCGATGTTGTGCAACATGCGTTTGATCGACATGACCACCGTTGTGTATGGGATAGAGTGGATTTTTCTTTCACTGCTTTCAGCTGAGCTTTCAAATTGCAAAGAAGCAGGCGAGGTGACCTAATAAGAAAGCTCTCGGCAGTGATATAGATAAGTCGCTTTTCATTGAACCCATTTTGCACGTAATCATGAGTCGCGCGCAGTAGTGTGCGCCAGCCAACTGGTTATACATAAAAGGATCTTTTGTCAGAAACTCATCGCTGAAATAAATCAATCTGTTCCCCACATTTGGGTCACATTGGAACCCAACTACAACTTTCAATCTGAAAACAGGACATTTCAGCGTGCCCCGCCCACCGTGGGAGGGGCTTCACTTGGTCAATATAAGGCCTTTACTTCTTGTGGTATGCCCTACCCATCGCGCACTTGTCCCCATCTCCACAGATCGCTATCATGTAATGTCCAAGCTCCGCCCACCCCACACACTCCGCCCACTGTGCCCAGAATTCTTTTTTGACCTTCAGAAACTTGTCACTAATCTAAATCCATCTTCCCCCCACGTTTGGGGCAAATTGGAACCCAATTAACAATTTTCGGTCTAAAAACGGAAACTGCAGTGCAAGTCCCGCCCACCGTAGGCGGAGCTTATCTACAGTAGGATACCACCACCCATACTGCTTTAAAAATTCAGGGTCCCAGCTCCACTGCAACGCGAGATATCAGTTTCCCGCCATTTGCCTTTCGAGGCTCCTTATCAGCCCTTATCAGCTGCTATCACTTCCGTTCCCCCACCATTGATGTTCCCTCACCACCCCCTATATCACTTTAAAAATTCAGGGTCCCGCTCCACTGCAACGCGAGATATCAGTTTCCCGCCATTTGCCTTTCGAGGCTCCTTATCAGCCCTTATCAGTTGCTATCACTTCCGTTCCCCCACCATTGATGTTCCCTTACCACCCCCTATACCACTTTAGAAAATCAGGGTCCCAGCTCTACTGCGACAATTTCGTGACAAACACACACACACACACAAAGACAGACATACTTAGCCGATTATATATTAGAATAGCTTACGAACACTCACACATATGTATAAAGTGTTGAGCCGGTTGTCCAATTTTACAGAGAGCTCATTCCTCCACGTGTAGAATGACCTTCATAGCTGGCAGAGATTCTTTTAGCCCTGCCACGCATGAGGCTTGTGTCCAGAACGCGGAAGTATTTTTTTGTGGCACAGCCAAGAACCAATACTTGCAGCAACGCCCGTAATTTCATAAATCAGTTATCCCCTCTTCCCGCTCGACAAGAACTATGATAAATTTCGAATCTTGGATAAAGGGATGGAAGGAGGGTTGTATTGGCGGTTCCTGGACTGCACTCTGCATCCATTTCACAGTGTTTCAATAAGAATCTATGCCTATACAACAAAATGCGAAAGGACACGCTGAAAGTGTCATACAATAGGTGATGTCAACTCATAGACTGAAGGGATAGCTGGCCAGGTCTGAACGATCCGAGAGCGAACCGCTGAAGTACCTACAGTAACGCTCAAAAGTCTTCGGCCAAATGTTTTCTTGCCATAACTCTTTCCCTGTTGGACCTGACTGGACAAAATTTTAGTATATTGTGCCTAATCTATCTCGATTACTTGCTACTACTTGGGTGCCGTCAGCCTCTTTTCATGGATCTTTACAACCATTTGATACAAAATATCGGAAAACACGGAAAGGCTTGGTCAAGAAAAACGGGTTTCTTCTGTTGTACAAAACCAGCAAACCGTTAGAAACACCGATATTTCATAGCAAAATCAAGAATTTTGATGACAGCAACATCTTGCGAATGCATCGAGTCCATGAGCTTCTAGATAACTGTATGAGGCAAGGCGTTCTACTTTCCTACTAGTTGGGCGCTCTGTTCCTACTAATTTACACTGAGAAGCATTTTTTCAAGCTCTCACCACATGTGTTCTATCGGATCGAAGTGCAGGGATTGGGTTGACCACTTGAGAAGTGTGATTTCTCAGCGCCGAAAGGCTTCGTTCACTTTCGTTGACGTGTGTTTCGGACCGATATCTTGCGGTAGGACCTATCCAGATGGCATACTTTCGCTCGCCCATGGTAGTACGATCCTGAACATCATGTCTCTGTAGCCTCTCCAGTCATCGTTACGTCTATGTTCAGAATTGGACCCATACCATGCAGTGAAAATGCCCCATGCCCCGTCACAGTTCCTCCACCATGCTTGCCTGTGGGTTCAGTGCACTTTAGAATGAATATATCGCCAAAACGGCGTCTCGCATACCAGATCCCATCATTTCCAAACAAATTAAACTTGCTGTGATCGGTGAAAAGAACTTTGCCCCAATCCCGTGAACTCCAGATGAGTCGGCGCCACGCAATTGCAAGTTTGGCTCTTATATTCCTGGGTGTTGTAAACGGTTTCCTGACTGGACGTCGTCCGTGGATTCCAACATTATTTGGACTTCTCGCCACAGTCTCTCGACTAATTTTAATGCCGTTCTTTCCAAAAAACTTGACGACCATTTCCTTAGCCGTGAGAAGGGGAACGGCTTTTAGCTGCGAATGATCCCTCTGCCTTGCATAAAACAAAGATAGCGAAGTCATCCCATACTCTGTGCATTGCTAGTGGAGCTTTCAACCTCGCATCGTTCCAGAATCGTCGATATCTTTTGATGCGGGAGCTCCACAAAACATGAAATAGCGTTTGTCTTCATTTCAGATTTCTTCATCTTCATTGTTGCCTCATGTACACGTTAGCGTATTTCTGCTCTCCTAACAATTGCCTGAAACGCACCAACCGTGACATTAAGCCAAATGAAGCGTAAAAGATAGGTTTAAGTAGGAAAAAAGTTAAGATATAGTAGGCACGGGAGCCTGGAAAAGCCCGTGTCATAGCAAAAACTTGTATATAACAACGCAACTTTTACCGTTTTATGTCACAGCGATAGGTCTCATATGCAGTACCAACAGGTACAAGATACTACAATTTCGCTCGGATTGGCCCTGTAGAAAAAAGTTACAGCTGAAATACCATTTTCTGTGTCACCACAGAATTTTAGCATTCTTGAGATGGAAACATTTCTTAATCATTCGCAATATCTAAATGAAATGCTGATTCATTCGCAATCTCTGGTAGAAAGCTCAGTCATCAGTATCAACATAATCCCATCGTTCTCTGAGTCCTCTAGAGATAGTATGAAAATTGAAGAGACATATTGATTCTTGGACGCTAAGGTGTTGTATATAAACGGCACCAAAATTTGCTAGAGTCGGAGTCGAATAAAGCTCTTTGGTACGTCTTCCTCGAGCAGCCGACAGCCAGTAGCCCACTCGACGACACAGACAACCATTTGGCCGAAAACTTCTGAGCGCTACTGTATCTCCATCTTGCTATTTGATACCCCTGTAATCAGCGGTGTTCCAGGTGTCGAGAAAAACATCTGTTTCAAGACGACTCCCCCTGTCTCCCCCTTTTACGGGGATCTAATACAACCCTTCTTTTTTTACCTCTTCAATACCAGTACCAGTTACTGTTGCCGGATTGTATAGTTGCAAAGTGTTTAATTGCTATGTATTCTTATCTGACGCAAGAAAATTATTTTCTGACGCGAGAAAATTATTTCCTTACATAGGTTCGCTGTGAAATACCCTTCGCTTCTCACTCATCTGGCAAAAGTTGAACGTGTGAGCTCTAGTGCTTAACGCTGACTTCTGCTGGTACGATCTCATGCCTTCTCACCACCACCACCCCCCCCCCCCCCTCACCCCACTCCTGTTCGGTCACATACGATCCTCTTTGTTGGAAAATCCTCGACTCCCGGTGTACCCTACCTAATTCCCCGCAACAGAGTCAGCTCCTCCATGGAACTTTGACTTTACGAAATTTGACTTCTGCAAACCGTTTTGCTGTGTTTTCCAGCTGACCTCCCTAATGATAGCGTTTAGAAGCAATGGAGTCATCCGCCTTGTCAATCTACGACAACGTGTCACCGCCTTGGCGAACTCTCGGTACGGCACTGCTAGAAGACGAAGATAGCGGTTCTGGTACGTTCACACGAACTTGTGTGGCAACACCTATAGGGCAGGAATTATTGAAGTAGTCCGTGACGCCCTCGTATGAGATTCAAAATTCTTAAAGTTCACTCGTGTCGTGTGCGTCGTGTGCGAGTTCATTCTCAGCTCCTGCAATTACTAACCCATCCAAATAATGGGACTTCGATTCACTAATATTTTGCAAATGCATTTTCCAACTGTCAGCAATTAGATGTGGAATACTCGGCGTTCCGATAGGACCGCGATCCACTTTCATTCTGGAACTTCGCAGCTCATAATGAGCCGTCTGCTGAGAATCGTTTGAAAATGCGCAGCAGACTTCTTAAAAGGGGGTGGCACACCTTAACGATTATCAGAATTGCATGTCAAAAGCTCAAGCTTTGTCTCGTCGACAGCAAAAGTTATTTGATGATACGATCCCGCGTTCTATACTCTGAAAGGGGTGGGGGTCGATTGATCGAATTTTCGCTTCGCGGCGCCGTCAGCACGACTTGCAGCAGTCGGCTAGAATTCCGCTCAGTATGCGGTGGACTGGTATCGGGAGGGATCTTCAAAAATTGCCGGTTGGAAGCTTCGGAAATTCTCAAAGTTGTGATTGTAACTGTTCAAACGGATAAAACTGCAAACAACTCGCACTCGCCGCGCAGCTCGAGGCGGACGCCCGAGCTATCCTTTCAGAAGGCTGGAAGTTGATTTTTCGAAAGTTCGACAAATCGACCTTTACCCCTCTGAAAGGATGGGATTGCCGGTTGGAAGCTTCGAGCATTCGACCCCACCCACATTTTAAGACATTCGATAGGTGAGTTAAACAGAGATACAACTCTTCTCTAAATCCCATTATTGCGCAGAATACCAGATAGAGTTTGCTAAGCTGATGCGGGAAACAGCAATTATACTGATACTGTCCTACAAGCCTTGTTATATATCGGTTGTGTGGGAACAGAACTTACCATTGTTCACCTGCCTTGTAGACTGGCTAATAGTCTTCGCTGGCTTGTATGTGGTGCTTCTGTTTGCTTGAGTGCTATAAACGGGCTTATTTGCAAAATATTAGGTAGTCTAAAAAGTCTTTTCGTATTTTTAAATACCGCTTTTCCCCCCAAAACTGCTTTCCACAAAATTTCTTCTGTACATATATATGTAGTACAAGTCCACACGCATCTATAGGTATTGTTGTCTTCCATCTCCCGGATAACCCTTTTCGGCAAAGTAAAAATATCAAAAGTCACTTCATTTTCAATTCCAATTTTTTTTCTTTGAATGGCGTCAGACAGGGAAAGGAAAAGGTGATAATCCAATGGAGCAAGATCAGGGCTACAAGGCAGCAATTTTTATCCACGCTCGAAAATTTTTTAAAAGAAAAAATTCGAAAAATTTTTTATCACTAGTGAAAAATGACTCGCCAAAAAATTCTCGAGCTTGGATAAAAATTGCTGCCCCATCCACCTTATAGCCCTCATCTTGCTCCATCGGATTATCACCTTTTCCTTTCCCTTTTTAACGCCATTCAAAGAAAAAAATTTTTTATAATTTTTGTATTGAAAATGAGGTTGACCGTTGATATGTTTATTTTGCCGAAAAGGGTTATCCGGGAGATGGAAGACAATAATACCTATAGATGCGTGTGGACTTGTACTACGTGTGTATGTACAGAAGAGATTGCTGGAAAGCAGTTCCGAGGGGGAAAGCGGTATTTGAAAATACGAAAAAACTTTTTAGACTACCCAATATGTTCATTTTAAAAAGATCTGACAAATACTACGAAGATTTCCCTACTATATATAAAACGCTTCGTCTGTCTGTAGTCCGTCCGTCTGTCACGAAATTAGGTATTGTATGAAAAACGACCTGTGGAGATGGGGACAAGTGTGGTATGGGTAGGGCATGAGGCTAGAAGTAAAGAGCACGCATGGACCAAGTCAAGCTCCACCCAGGGTGGGCGGAATAAGCCCTGAAATATTCCGTTTTCAGACCGGATATTGTAAATGGGGTTCCCCAAACGTGGGGGAAAGGTGGATTAAGGTCTGGAATGAATTTTTTAAAGTCATGAGAGATGCGTGGGCACAATGGGCGGAGCATCTGTAGTGGGGGGCGGAGCTTGGACATCACATGAAAAACGACCTGTGGAGAGGGGTGCAATCGTGGTATGGGTTTGAAAATCAAATTTTTCATCTCCACGTCACACTTCAATTTGTGTCAAAAGCCAATCAGCTAAGGAGTTTCCACAGAAAACCCTCAATCTGATTCTTCTTAGGAGCACTCTACTAGAAACAGTACAATAGAAGCACGGAAAGAACCGACAAGTTTGATTTATTCCAAAGAGAGATAGAAAAACTGGAAAAAGAGCAACTCGTTGGGATTACCGCTATATTTCTCGACACAACAGTTGAACAACCGTCAGCGTCAGAGCGCAGTTCAAATTTTCGCGCACACTGTTGTTGCTCCTTGCCCTACATGGCTGTCGCATCTTTGCTCCTCAGCTCTTTAGTGTCCAAACCACTTGGACGCTCCACCCCATCGTCCGCCACTTTGGAGAGCTCTAACTTGATTGAATTCTGATATATACGCGTGCAACTTTGCATGCGGCCCTTAGTGAGCAAACATGTGTAACATAATTATGTGGGTAACAGAGAGACCTGAATTCTCGTGAGGACTCTTTCGAACTGTGAACGATTGGCTGACATATCATCGTCGCACCGTCTGCTTTGCGATAACCCTATACTAAACTACAAATGGTTATTTAAGCATGCCATGTTATCGGATTATGTAACTAACAGGTAATGGTTCATCTACAGAGAACGATACATCGTGGAAACCGTGTTCATCAGGGAAAGCACACATGAAGTGCCATGGC
Source organism: Trichostrongylus colubriformis (assembly GCA_963978905.1). NCBI lineage: Eukaryota > Metazoa > Nematoda > Chromadorea > Rhabditida > Trichostrongylidae > Trichostrongylus > Trichostrongylus colubriformis. Next base: position 9,275,245 of record OZ022261.1, read on the forward strand.
ACCTCTAGTGATATGTCAGCTGCTGCTGGTATAGACAGTGCTGGTATCTATTTGAAGGTGGGTTATCTTTCAGATTTCCCGAAGTGGTTTATTCTACTATGGAAAAGGTTTCTTGGTAGTTTTAAATGGATGAGGCCAAAATGCCAACACTGTGCTCATGGGAAGTGCTCATATCTCTCGAGCACGCACCATGCGCTCAATGCACACTCTTTTTTTGCGAATGCACTTTTTGACTAGGGAGTATTCGAGCTTATTCTGCATTTGCCGAAGGGAGGAGCCCAACTGTTCGTAGAGCGTTGATATGGAAGCCCTCCCAGCTCATAGCAAGCTTTCTGAACGCGGTTTTCTGAATCGCCTGGGGGTACGTACATGGAGCTTATAATTGACGTCCTTATTTGCTGAGCGGCTCTGCGAATGCCAAAAAAGAGATTGATGATTCGATCCCCACCGAGGACGATTTTTTGCAAAATTTGGATATCCACTTTCTGGCTTCGTAAATATTTGAATATGAAGACAAGTGCAGTAATCACATATAGAATTCCAGACTACCCTCCATTGTCAGTTTTCAGCAAGTTTGACAGTCCAATTTTTTGAGCCTGTCAGCGCTCATAACGCACAAATGAGGCGTTTTTGCACGAGACGGTTTTGCGTCTCAGGGGATCGAACAACCCCGGGGTTAAATTTTGAGCTCATTCGAGGTTTTGACCCGAAATCAAAAATTTGAGCTGGGCATTGGTACACCTCCGAATGCATCTTCGACGAAGGAGACGGCGGCATAAATTGTCAGGGAATTCTCATTATTTTTTCGTTTAATGTTTGATAGGTAAAGTTATAGTGATAGGCATTCGTGCTGTGCATAGTTCATTGATTTTCATCGATTTTGTGGGTTATTCACTTCTACAAATAGAAACGGTACCATGTACCCATGTCTGAGCAACATACTGTCTCGAAGTTACGGTCAAAATTTGGATTTGGCTAGAAATGTGTACTCAAGGGTAGTTTGTCCCCCTGGACACGAGTATGACACTCATTTGGCACAAAACGCCAATTTCATTCGCGAAGAGCCCCTTCGCGTCCAAAAAAGTCGAATATCAAATTCGCTGAAAACTCGCGATCAAGAACAGTCTGGCATGCTGATAGCGAAAATCATAGTCATTTGGCGTGGAGAGGGATTTGTGAGGGAAAAAAGAGGCAAAAAGATATGGAAGAGTTTGCCAGTGCCGGGATCCAAACCACAAACCCAGGCACATCGTCCGTTTGAGAGTCCATGGTCCTACCCACAAGCCCATCCGATCGTTACTGCATGTACCGTCGGGGAACGGTATGAAACTGCTATGCACTTTTAGTACATGATGGAGATATGATTTTACTTTTTTCCGCATTTGGCTTTGTTTTGGATGTGAAATAGAAGAACATCTTTGGATCTGCACATGCTCAAATCTACAAAGAGTACGCGTTACAATAACTGGGTTCAAATCGCCGTTGTAAAAGGAGTTTCTTTACTCCTTCATTGGCATCCGTAGAGCCGCTCAACAAAAAGGAGGTCAGTTATTTGTTTCATGTACGTACCCCATACAATGAATAAAACCGTTTTCTTAAAGCGTGTCATGACCTGGAAGACCTCTCTCGTGAGGAGCGTCCGTCTCCGCCTCCATGCAGGCAAGAGAGTGTTGCGAACCGCCCCCAATGACTGACCACCAATGACGTCAGGACGAGCTCCTACTCAGGCTCCTTTTTACGGCAAGCGAATGCGTCTTTGACAGTTTCTTCTTGTAAGGAGTGCAACCCTAATAACACTAACTTGATGAAATATCATCAACTCATTAGCCTTCGTAAACACAAATAAGATGGTCATCCTTAAAGTACTTGACTTTCTCCTTCCGTCGTTGTGGAAATTGGAATAAGTTGCAGGCCGACCTATAAAAGGCTCAATCACAGAGCACATGATGCAATTATTGATCGCCGAAAAATTTGCACGGGTTATTCAACTTCGAAAATCTGGTATCTTGATGCTCTTCGCTGTTCTTGAAATGCCGTATCTGTTGGTGGTAGAAGCGAGCTTTGTCACCAGATCATCTCCTGTCAAAGCTAATCATATTCCCGTTATCATTTTGTTACTTCCAGATGTCCCGAGATTATTCGCGACGAGCTCTTCGAATAGACAAGCAGTGTCGATATGGATTTCCTCTCACATTTTTAGCATGGAATCTATGGTATTGGTGGTACTATCTTGTTTTCCAAAAAGTCGACCACTTCCATCTCACAGACCAGTGATAATTATATTATACGTGTTCATATACATAGTGATTGTTAATACTCTTATCGATTAATAAGATCTCGTCTCCATTACCATGATGTTAAATAAGGTTTCATAAACCGTCTCAAGAGCATGAAAATTTTATTGAGTTGTAAAATGAACATACGACTGTGTTCTTAACAACACCGTGCGGGGCACGTATTTTACAAAATGCTGAAGTTTCGTGTAGTCTCATTTTTTTAGATATTCAGTATTTTCACAGATATTTTCAATGGCGTCTTTGCTTCAGCCTTGAAGTACATAGTTAGCATACGTCACTGAAGGTAATAAGTTGAGTTGATACAATCTTAAAGCAATCGTCCACAAAATTTTAAGTTCTTCTATTACCCATATATTTATGCTGTATTCGCTTACTAAGTACCGCTTCAAAAAAATCCATGCGGAAAAGAAGATTCCGGCCGAAACCAGCACTTCGAAGTGACACCCGACGGAGTGGGGTGCAAAGGCGCGACGGACAACTGGTCAGAGACGCGGGGCAAAAAGCAAATCAACATTGGGCGCAAAAATTTAAACTGCTTTCCCGCTGACAGGTGTTCAGCTGTGACTAGGCGGGAATTCAAACGAGCTACTGCGTTGGAAAAAATTCTCTTGGTTCTTTTCGTGTTTCTATTCATGAACTGCATGCACTAGACTTATTTTGAAAGAATTCAGAATCATAGAATTTTCGGGGACGATTCCTTCAATAACTTGTAACAATTATGTTGGAAAATCAACCATCTAAGTATTCTCTGTCATTGCTTACAGCTTCACCTACGTCTCGACCACCATGTTGTGCCATTTGGCCAAACATGGACTGAGCTCGACTCGAAGGGGTCGTTGAGCTTGCCTCTGAAGCGTCTGTCATTGCTGAAGATGGAAGCCATGGGGATGGATGTGGTGCTCAGCAGAAAGCTCAAGACGATGTCGAATAAAGAGGGAAGGGGCATACATTTTACAGGAAGCTACGTGGTACACAGGCATATTTGGGTGGGAGCAATTTGTTGCCATGAAATTGTGTTTTACCCGCATGGAAGAATTCTTCCTGAATATCTTAATGGTTTTTGTAAGATATCGCTACCGGCGTGCATCTATCAGCAGTCAACTGATTTAGCGTCAATGCTTTATATTTCGAAATTTTAGATGTAATCATTCAAAATGAACCGTATTCCTATCGTACCCTTTCGATCGTAAACCTCACTATTGTTGAGTCGCCGAGAGGTATGTACGGTGTAGATTCGCTACTGCAATGTCGTTCCATTGTGAATCTTGATAGCAGCTCTTTCTCCAAGTGCTATTTTCCATGAAAATATACCCAATATAATACCTATACCCAAGTATAGCCGAATAAATTGAATACTTAGTTACTTAGCTTCCTGCAGTACTCGTACCCGTTGAAGGAATCGTCCACGGAAAATGCGTTTTCGTGTTACCCATACGTTTATGTTGTATTTGCCTAATGTGGGCCTCATGCAAAATTTCATGCGAAAAAATGCGAATCTGGCTGAGATACAGCACCACAAAGTGCGGTCCCAGTGGGCGGGGCCTAAGAGTAAAAGCCTCGTCCCGTGGTCCGCCGCCGTTGGGAACGGAGAGCGGGACTGTTTACGAAATTTTCTGCTCCTACAATGCGTCTCCCACCACGGCGGACCACGGAACGAGGCTTTTCTCTTACAAGGGAGGCCCATCAGGTCAAGGTGAGCTTTTTCAAAACGGTTTTTTGCATTTCATAGGGTCACATACATGAAGCAAAAAACCGGTTTCAAAATCGGCTAAATAGTTTTGGGGGGCCCAGAAAATGGTCGATGGTTCGATCCCCACTGAAGACAAATTTTTGCATTTTTCTAGTTTTCATCCATTTGTGCTCATGTATGGCCACACGTGCAAAATGTGTGCAAAATCAATTTTATTATGTCGGGGAACCGCTATCTTCAGTATTTTTGCGTATTAGGCGAATGATTTGTTTGGACCTGCCAACGCTCATAACAGGAAAACTAGGCGTTTTCCCGCAAAGCACGTGTGATATTCATATTCAGGAGGTCGAACTACCCTAGGTAACAAGTTTTTAGCCTCGAGATTTTGACCCAAACTCGAAAATTCGGGCGATCACTAGTACTACTACCGTCATAGTAAAGCGCACTCAACGAAAGCAGGTCGCTAGCCGATATAAGGAAATATTCGCTATCTTTTGCCTTCTCATGGTGTTGCTAGGTGCAGTTCACTTGGAATGCGTTGATTCTGGACAAGTTCCATTGCATTTAATCGAGGCTGTAAGTTGTTCGTATGTATGTGTGCCCATGTCCACCCCACTGTCTCGAGTTTGGGTGAAAATCTCGATTTGGATAGTATACTGTATCTAGGGCTAGTTGAGTCTCCTGAGCACGAATATCCTACTAGGTTCGCACGAAAATGTCTGGCAATCGTGCTAGGGGCGCCGAAGTGTCCAAACACGTTAACCACTGAAAGCTTGTAAATGAGGTCACTTTCGTGCACCAGCGGCGAAAATTTGTGGTCATTTTGCATGTGCACAAATAGTATAGCACTGGACAAAGAAAATCCAGAAAATGCAAAAACGGAAACGTCAAGAGGAGTTGAACCGTAAACGCCTGCTCCACCGTGTCAATGCCAGTCCGTCCCACTATCCATTCGGCCATCCAACCGCTGCGAGGAATCTGTCCTGTGCAACCCCTATGAGTCTTCTTCGCTTCGTTTAGTAGTTACCATAAGCGATTCTACATTTTTGAACGAGCTCGCAGTGGTTTTGGCGTAGGTTTGAAGACAGTCTTCCGATATTCATATACTGAACGCCGCAGCTGGAAATCATTGCAGCAAACTGATCAAAATTGTTTCGTTCTACGCAACTTTTGGCACTCATTTTCTGGGCCCCCCAAAACCATTTAGCCAAATTTGAGACCGGTTTTTTGCTTCATGTATGTGACCCTATAAAATGCAAAAAACCGTTTTGAAGAAGCTCACCTTGACCTGATGGGCCTCCCTTGTTAGGCCCCGCCCACTGGGACCGCATTTTTTCGCGTGAAATTTTGCATGAGGCCCACATTAGGCAAATACAACATAAACGTATGGGTAACACAAAAACTCATTTTCCGTGGACGATTCCTTTAAGGAGGGACTCAGCGGCGAACGCGAACTATCATCCAACAAACATGCACCTTCCCCGAAGTTATCCTCTTTTTTCAAAACTCATGAAAAATCGTATCAGAATGAGCTGTGCATCCACATTGGCTGCTCCTTGTCATTGTATATAAACAACTATCATCATGTTAGGTACCCTCTTAGGAAGGAACAGCTTCAGCTTTATCCCGGTAAGGGTCCACATTGTGACTGCTCGTTCTCTGATCCGCGGCTCAGAGAGCAATCGACCCGTGACTGTACCCCTTTCTGGGAATTGCCGGTCTCGATCGAAGATTGCGTGATTTTTGTGAACTTTGCTCAGGGATGACCCAGTTCCCTTCCCGCCTTTGCAATTTCCGTCAAAGTCCGTTATTGAGCGATTTATTGATTCTAATCATTCATACTTCACATTACTCTTGCTTTGTCGTTGTGTCTCCTAATGGGCGAGGGCTAAACTACAAAGAAATTTAACGTCGTTGATGCAAAATTAGGGTCTAATTCTGACAAAGTTTTCATAATAAGTGAACTAGCATGGAATCGTCATCGGTATATCCAAACAGCGAACGAATCGAGCAGTTACCAGCTTTCTCGAGTACTCTTACCCATCACGACTTAGCTGCGAACGCAAACTATCATCAAATAAATATGTACAATTTGTGAAACTATCATATTTTGGGTCAATTCAAGTCGGGGGGGGGGGGGGGGGGGGGAGACGCAACTTTGCGTCAAATTTTCATCGACGTCGAGCTTCTTTCCCTCCCTAGGCTTAGGCTAAAGCAGATGAAACCTATGCTTTGACAGATGCTTTTTCATGTGGAAGAAGAGGATATCAATTTTAGCCTAAGCCTAAGGAGGGAAAGGAGCTTCGACCTTGACGCAAAATTGCGTCTCCCCCCACCCCCCTCAACTTTATTGGACCCCATATTTTTTCAAAATGCATAAAATAGTGATCAGAATGAACTGTGCATCCACACTGGCTAATCCTTGTCATGGTATATTAGCGGCTGTCTTCATGTTAGGTACCATCTTGGGAAGGAACAGCTTCAGTCACAATGTGGACCGATGTATCCCGGTAAGGGATACATCGGTCCACATTGTGACTGCTTGTTCTCTGATCCGCGGCTCAGAGAGCGATCGACCCGTGACTGTATCTCTTTCTGGGAATTGCCGGTCTCGATCGAAGATTGCGTGATTTTTGTGAACTTTGCTCCGGGATGACCCAGTTCCCTTCCCGCCCTTGCACACTTCCGGTCAAAAGTCCGCTATTGAGCGTTCACCATCAACCGTCCTCCATATCGGCGTGCTTCACTATTGACTATGCTCATTTGAACGTAATGATCCCGCTACCGTTTCATTGAAAAATGTCAACTCCATTGAGCTCCCTGTGAAGGTGGAAGGGGCATTTCAGGTCCTGCTAAATTCACATCATAGCTTAGTCGTAACAAGCTAGTAAAGGAGGGTTTGAGGGATAGGATGTCATTACGACGGAGGGGTGCACCTCCCATATCCACATGAAGCCCCATATGTATTGCTCATTTCATTTTCGTGAATCTCTACACCGGCATTTCATCTTACTTTTTATTTTCTGCATTCGAACTTCTGGCTGATCGTCAACTCGTTGATTCCTAAGGGAGCAAAGCGTCGAACCACTAGGTCGGTGGATTCCTCTGGAAAAATATTTCGGATTCCCTAATGGAATGCAATATAGACATGAACCTGCTTATCAGTGTCCACTTAAAAAGCAGTTTAGATGTCGATGAGTTCGGAGATTTCGATGGCAGTTGGCTATCGAACATGCGGTTCCTTTCTTGGCGTACGTATTTCTCAATGCCCACCACTTCCCACTCGGGTACAAATACTCGTGCGTTCTGACCTCAGCAGAGCTTGTCCTAGCACAGTCACTTGGCGGTTCCGCCAACTACTAACTTTTTTCTGCGATCTTTTCACATTTCAGTAGGAAGATTGTCAGTTGAGTGGGATCTGGCGGGAAATCGATCGGCTCAGCCGATGGCATGCCTTTCTTGGACGCTCCTTTCATCTTCATCAAGAGGGGACGAGATACTGGTCTCATTCGAACCATAGATCCCTACCTGATGTTTACCGTGTTTACCTGTCTTCGTCGACTCCGTGTCCATGGAGCATTTTTCTAGGATCAGTGCAAGGTGGGTGGAAGGGGAGAGGACGCAATTATTCACCAACGTCGAAGCTCTTTGCTTCCCTAGGCTCAGGCGAAAATTCGTATCCCCTCCACCTCCATGAGAAAAAGTATCCGTGGAAGCATCTGTCTCATTAGTTTTAGCCCGAGCCTGGTACGGGAAAGGAGCTTCGACGTCGGTTGAAATTTTTCGTCTCCGTCCCTCCCCCCCCCCCTCCCCCTCCCCCCACTTGCAATGATCCTTTTTCCTGATTCCTCTCCATGTTCCATCCCACTGTAGTGAGACCATGATTTCATTTGAGGTACTCTTGCTGTACAGCCATTGATTGAAACACATAAACGTATTGTACGTCAGTTTTCTCTTGAGAATGGTTAGTCATACCCGACTGGCTTCAATGAGACTGGAGGCTCGAGTGCCCTGAGAATACTTCTATAAACTCTGCAAGTAAAAACAGCGCTTTGACTTGCTACGCTAGCTGGCGCTACTGTAGTTGTAACGGGGTGGGTGGGACGGGGAGGAGGAGAATTACGGAAACACGATGGGCTGCTGTAGTTGTGAGGGAGTGTGAGAGAGATGGGGAGGGGAATAATCAAAACATGATTGGACTCAGGATGCATGAAAAACCCGAAAACCTGAAGTATGAGGGATTCCACTTCCCAACAACTACTCCCGTGAATGTGTGTGGTAACGGCCGTAGAATACCTGTGCGGTGAAAGAGTTCGGTAAACAACACAAGTGACTGCTTATCCTTTCTTTCGTTAAATAAGTCATTAAGTGAGCTTCGTCTAGGCGTTAAGAACAAGCAGAGTTCATTCACAGCGCTGTTTCTTTGTTCTCACCTTTTGTTTTGTATATTTCGAAGAATTTTTTGTAAATTTTATTAAAATTTGCCCAGCCACAACTCACTTGCTTCGCACGTCGATTTACTTATTTCTGTGACGTTTTTTTCGAGTTCGAAGGTTTGAGATACTTTGCGTTTTCCCTTTTCAGGTCTGCGATGCCGAGCCATTAGCGGTGCGCGACCACCTTCATGTTACCAGCAACCTTTGCAAGGTAGAACTCTATTACGCAGTACCTTCGCTTGTGTTAAATGTTGTATAGAAGTTGGAGACTGCACCTCGCTTTTGCGATGCTGTGAAGCTTTAGAAAACGATTTTTCCGCCACAGGTGCTGCTCGCTGAATGATTTGTCTTGTCTGCTGAATGAAGCCCCTTTCCCTCCCTAGGCTTAGGCTAAAATTGATATCCCCTCCTCCCACATGAAAGAGTATCTCTCAAAGCATAGGTCTCATCTGCTTTTGCCTAAGCCTAGGGAGGGAAGAAGCTTTGACGTGGGTGAAAATTTGACGCAAAGTTGCGTCTCCCCCCCCCCCCCCCCCCGATTTGAATTGACCCATTTATTCTAATTTTCGCGTGTTCATTTGTTACCAGTTCACTGTTGGACTTCATATTAATCTGAAGATTTGTAGGTGCGTTCGTGGATCGAACGATACTTGGGCGTCACGATCCACACGAACGACGCAGGCAGCTGGGACCATAGGTATAAATAACATTTTTCGTTTATTTTGTGCAATTTTAAGTTTCTATTTAATTTTTGAATTTTTTGTTCCAGATCCATATGGGCGATCATGGTCAGCATCGGTCGTGGTAATAGGAGCAGGTCATCATTTTCGGACGAAAGGAGGACGGCCAGGACGACATTGTCCAGTCCGTCTGTGTTTTTGTCGTCCGCGTCCGCATGCCACGTCCAGGTGAGTGTCCGTCCTCGTCGGTCCCTGTCAGGCCCCAGTCCCGTCAGTCCGGGTCCGTGTTGTCCGCGTTCGGAGCATGCCACGTCCGGGTGGGTATCGGTCTGCGTCAGTCCGCGTCTCCCCCTCTGTTCGTGCCTGTCCGCCTCCTTGTGTGTCTGTCCGTCCGTGTACCGTCTGTCCGCGTCTGTCTGTGCGTGCCCGTCTGTGTGCTGTCCGTCCGTGTCCTCCCTTACTTATCTGTCCGTGCGCCTGTCTGTGTCCACCTGTCTGTGTATGTCCGGTCTGTCTGTCTCTCTTTCTGCCTTCAGTGCCAGTCCATTCCTGTCTGTCTGTCTGTGTCCGTCTATCTATCTGTCTGTCTGTATGCCTGGCGCCTCGCCTGTCGTCTTTATTCTTTCTCTGTTTTCAATGGATGGCATTGCTGGTGTTCAAGAATCGTCCTGCGGATCGCTGGTTGGGGAAAATGCGAATGAAGTCGTTGTCATAGTGTAACCTTGAAGCGAAATGATCAATACAGGATCTATCTGGTTATCTGAACAGAAGCTCTATTCCTCTCTTTCAACAATTCTGTCCTTCTCAATCATGTTCTCAATTTCTGTTTGATGCTTATAGCTAGTAATGTACATATTTTTTGTGGCACTGAGCGGGTATGAAGGGTAGAAATTTCTGAATGTGGAATTTTTTGCTCTGAAATTCACGTCTAGGCACGATCAAGACCAGTAATAAAAGGTGAAGACACGATCCCAAGAAGTGGATTGAGCCAGGCAGGAGATGTGTTTCAACCAAGCCTGAAAAAATGGCAGGATCTCCGTAGTAGGTGAAGGTGAACCACTTTTGCCTCTTTCCGACCTCTTCCCTCTCCGGGGGTTAGCTAGCAAGGGCTGAGAATCCTCAAAACCCGTGTTTTGGATTGGAAAGATGGGAAGATCGTATCTGAAGCGAACTTTCTCGAGGTCCTCAGGGAAGTCGAATTCAAGGATGGAGAGTAGGTCGCATTTTGAGTTGGATAAGAGGGGGAGGGGTATTTTGGGTTGGAAAAGGTGGGTGTCGTATTTTTTGAGGGAATTCCTCAAAAATCCTCAAAAGTTATTGTTTTCAATGATTTTGGAGGCGGTCAGGCAGTCCCTATAAAAACATAACCACACCTTGTTCTTGAATAGCAATACTGCGATTACCGATTGAAAATTTTTTAGGGATACTTGTGTGTCGCAGTCTTCTCTCAAAATTCTCTAAAAGCTTAACCCTGTTCCCCCTGTTCGCATAATGCCTCTTTAAGGTCATGATCTATTTTTCATCCTGTTTCTCACGTTTCCTCCTTTTCTCAGATCTACCCTTTCTAATTCCCCTTGTTCGTTCATATCTTTCTCCTATCCCTCTTTCATGTTCAGTAGAGTCCAAATCCATATTCCAAGGATTTAGGAAAGATCACGCAAGGGTTGAGGAATCCACTAGGAGGTCATTCTCCGCGTTGGAAAAAAAAGTATGGTACCCGGGACTACAGGGGGTGCCAAAAAAAGTAATTTTGTCTCGTCCACTTTCACCCCACTTTAGTCGAACTACAGCAGATTCTGTTGAGGTATTCACATCCCCAGATTCAAGAGCAGACCTCACTCTATCACTATACTCCGTAGCATCCTTCTGCACGAGCAGGAACGGGAGCGAGGAAAGAGTGAACAAGATGTGTCACCTCAACTGGGCAAAATCCGAAATTTCGTCGCCCTCGTTCACAACCTTGCTGAGGTCCGTTCACTCTGGGTACCTAAGGGGATTCATACTGGGTGGTGTTCTTTAGGATCCCGTTTTTTCTGGGTTCCCAGCGCTGTTCGTTTCCAAGAGCCAAACGTGCACTTACCACTGAAACCCCTCCGGAGGCGGATTTGGGCATGAAAATGATACTTCGGATCATAGCAGCCTTGTCCAAGCAGCAGGGGCTCTGTGACTTCCATGAACCGAAGGGCCAATCCTCAGGAAGCTTCCCACAGAAGACCTACCATGAAACCCGGCTCCACTGTTTTAAGGGGACCTTGATACCGTGGGTGCTCCGAAGCCCGACTGCGCCGCTTAAAGGTTCTATATTTTTATGAAAATGAAAGTAGTGAGTCTCAGCTTGTTCCTGCTTTTAGAGGAACATTTCGGGAATATTTTGCCCCAATACTTTCATTTCTTTCGTTTCCCTATGTTTTGTATAATTGGGAGATGTGAGCCGTGGGCAAAATTACTTTTTTTGGCACCCCCTGTAGATTTCTCGAGGAACACTCAACAGGCCACTTCTTTCTGTTCTTGGAGGCGGTCAGATAGTCTCTAAAAACTTTGAAAAAGTGGCAGTTGTCTTGTTAAAGTAACTTTGGGGGAAGGGGGCGTGAAAAGCGGAGGACTCTATTTCTTCTTAGAATTTTGCTCAACCGAGTTCTTGATACTTTTCCACCAAATCCACATGATGTCGCTTTTAACTCATAATAAATACTTTCAACTCACTATATAACTCGGGGAGCTTTTTTATTGATCTGGACAAGCTTCTGCTTTTGTTAGTCATTCTCCTGTCTATTCATTTCTCTTCATTCATATTATCCCGATATCATCTATCGTCTATGCCGTCCCTTTCTCTTTATTCAGTACTGGTTCGCTTGACTTCAATCCTGGTCTCATCCAAGGCTATATTTCGGTTTCTTGCACTTTACACACGATACTCCAGAATCTTCTGGCATTTCGATTATCACTATCACTATCAATTCTCCTTCTATCGATCTTATCCACTATGTGAGTCCTGTATTGACTAAACTGACGACGAAGGTATAACACTTTGACAGCGAGTGAGCTCAACATCACCGAAGCAGTGATTCTATTGACGATTCGTGGACATCAGTATCCACCCAGGTGGAGACAGACAAGTGAAAAGACGGTGGGGTGAATGGCATGCGGTCAGATAGGTAGAGAAACGGTCGCAGCCAGACGCACAGGGATGGGCGGGTTCTGACGAAGACAGTGAAGGGGGAAGACACGGATGTACGTGGACGTGGGGGAAGCTGACAGGCGTCGACGGACAGGTATCAAGGGGGATGTGGATGGGCGGGTCACACGCAGGGGGCGGGCACAGATAGAAGGTGGGAGGGACGGACGGACAGAAACAGAAGGACGGGGAGGCACGAGTATGTGTAAGAGGAGGAGGGGAGCGCGACTAGGGGAAGCAGGCGGGCATAGACAAATTTGAAACGTGCAACGCATCTCTCCTTCCCTCTTTTTTCCAACGAGTGCCCATCCCCCTCCCTCTGTATCTGTCCGACCGCGCACCCCCTCCTCTCCACTTCGGTCTGCGCGAACCCTCCTGAGTCCGTCGCGGTCCGTCCATGTCCCCCTTATAGTCTGTCCGTCGACGTCCCCTGTGACCACATCTGCCTGTGAGCGCCCGATTGCCTGTCCCCATGTGTCTGTGTCCTCCCCCGCCCACTCCTGTTTGTCCGCCTATGCCCGCTTCTCTATCCATCTGTCCGCGTGTCTCTTACCCCGTCTACCAAGCCGTCTTTCCACTTGTTTATCTGCCTCCATCAGTGATTACATTGCTGAACATGGTTCGCCCATGGGGTCACTGCTTCGGGGAGTAGAATACACTCGCTGCAACACTACGATAATGATCAATACAGGACCTGATGAAAAGAAATTGCCAGCAACAAGAAAGGACAGCTCGCAAAGCAGTGGAAGATTGCTGGAGTGGTGCAGAAGAGTGGGTAACTATAAATGAGCAGAGAAGTTCATAACAATTGATAGAGAAGAACAAAAGATGCAAGCGGAAGAAATCTGAAATTATGGGAAAACACATTTTTTACAAGCAAGGAAGATAATTAGGGACCCTAGAAAAGTCCACTTCCAGAATTTCAACTATTTAGCTAAAAAAGGGAAATTCAGAAAGTAAGAGAAGTATATTAGGGTGGAAAGGATAACCAAAACAGAGACAAGTGTTAGAATCCGGCTAAAATAGAATTATCGAGCAGATGAAAAAGCAAAAAGGAACATGTAAAGGCAGGTGGTTCAGAGTTCAGTGGAAGGAAGAGCGATTAAATAAAGAAAGAAACCTTACGAAGTCCGACAAGAAATTCCGAGCCCTGGAGCATAGCTATTCAAAATGCTCACAAAAGCCTCGATAATCTCCCAGCAAAAAAAGATGACCCAAAAAAATTAGACCCCCTCAGGAACTCATACGAAACCCCATTTAGTGTTCTGCAATGAGTAAATTAGTAATTGAGAGGTTTTTAACCAAATTAACTCTTTATTACAAAATCTCCCCCCCCCCCCCCCCCTTACAAATTCTCTTCAACTATCACTTCTTTATTTAGAATTTAATACTTCCAAAAAAAGTTACATATTTTGTTTTATTTAAGACAGTTTAGACACGACAAAGAATTAGGACAGTGGTTATCAAGACGTCCAAGACCACAATGTGATCATTAAAATAGCTCCCATAGGACAGACCCTACGCCCGTTTAGTTTTTTGCAATTACAAAATCAAGTCAGGGAGTAATCATTAGAAGGTCCGAGTCTTGAGGTGCGAACCTTAGAAAAACTCACCTCCAGAATTAATCAGCTACCAAGCTAAAAAATGACCCGGAAGACTATAACGCCATTATGTACCAATACTTACGCCTAGTGTTCTCAAGGACCACATTAAACTTAAAGAAAAATCATTTTTCGTATCGTCCGCTGCTCCGAACCAAGCCACGCCCACACAACCAAATCACGCCTGCTCTTAGACGAACGAACTTCCAACAGCGCTCACATGGACAAGGAAACTTGCAATATAACGAAGGTGACTTACTCGTTGGAAATTTGCTCGTCTGAGATCAGGTGTGTTTTGGGGCGTGGTTTAGTTGACTTCATGCAGGCGGAACGTCGTGATGGTGCACCGTGCAGCCTGTGTACTTACCTAAGAACCTAATTGCCCGAAGAAAGTAAGCCACTAATCTGATTATCGCGTGGTGTGCCTTTTAAACTAAACCAAGACGTTTTTGATACCACTGTATGGGTGAAAAGGAAATGGAAGAGAAAAACTTATTGAAAATGAAGAGGGGAGAAAAAAAAGATAAATTTCAAGCAACAAAGAATTGCTAAAAGCAAGGAAAAAGAGTGGATTTGAGAGAAACGGAGAAAAATGATAAATAATATGATTCAAAAAAAAGCATCATGTGGATTTGGTGGAAGAGGATCAGGAATTTGGTTGAGCAAAATTCTTAGGAATATGTAGAGCCCTTCGCCTTTCTCTATCCCCCTCCCCAGGTCTCCTTCCAGACGACATCCTTTTCGAATTTTTTAGAGACCTACTGATCGCCACCAAAAACATCTTGAAATTTTTTTTCCCCGAGTACAACCCCTTTCCCCAACCCGAAGAATGACCTCCTAAAAGATTTCTCACCCTTTGCTTGATCTTTCCTAAGGGGGACAGAATCCTTGTGATACGGATTTGGACGAAAAATGCTCCCCCCACCCTTTCCCTTTAAGTGTTCCTCTCCATACCCACATGGAATAAAGTGCACAAGAGGGAGAGAGAGATAATGAACATCAAAAAGAAAAATATGATCAAGGAGTGAATTGATGAAAAATAAGAATGGATTCAAATATTTGATGAGGAATCCTGTATTGATCATTCCGCTTCAAAGTTACACTATGACAACGACTTCACTCGAATTTTCCCCAACCAGCGATCCGCAGGACGATTCTTGAAGACCAGCAATGCCATCACCCCTTGAAAACAGACAAAGAAGAAAGACGACAGGCGAGGCGCCAGACATGCAGACATACAGATTGATAGACGGACACAGACAGACAGACAGGAATGGACTGGCACTGAAGGCAGACAGAGAGACAGACAGACATGGGCCTACACAGACAGGTGGACACAGACAGACGCGCGGACAGATATGTAAGGGGGGACACGGACGGACAGCACACAGACGGGCACGCACAGACAGATGCGGACAGACGGTACACGGACGGACAGACACACAAGGACGCGGACAGGCACGAACAGAGGGGAAGACGCGGACTGACGCAGACCGATACCCACCCGGACGTGGCATGTCCGAACGCGGACAACATGGACCCGGACTGACGGGACCGGGGCCTGACAAGGACTGACGAGGACGGACACTCACCCGGACGTGGCATGCGGACGCGGACGACAAAAACACAGACGGACTGGACAATGTCGTCGTGGCCGACCTCCTTTCGTCCGAATGTGATGACCAGCTACTACTACCACGACCGATGCTGACCATGATCGCCCATATGGATCTGGAAAAAAGAATCAGATATTAAATAGAAAACTTAAAATTGCACAAAATAAACAAAAAATGTTATTTATACCTATGGTCCTAGCTGCCTACGTCGTTCGTGTGGATCGTGACGCCCAAGTATCGTTCGATCCACGAACGCACCTACAAATCTTTAGATTAATATGAAGCCGACAATGAACTGTGAACAAATGAACACGCAAAAATTAGAATCAATAAATAGTGAAATATTACCTGAATATTGGTGCGTTGAAGGGGAGATCGTCAGAGAAGCGTCCTAATTTTCTGATCACGTCACTCTCACAAGACAAATCACTCAGCGAGCAGCACCTGTGGCGGAAAAAATCGTTTTTTAAAACTTCACACCACCGCAAAAGCGAGGTGCGGTCTCGAACTTCCATACAACACTTAACACAAGCGAAGGTACTGCGTAATCGGGTTCTACCTTGCAAAGGTCGCTGGTAACATGAAGGTGGTCGCGCACCGCTAATGGCTCGGCATCGCAGACCTGAAAAGAGACCTTGAACCTTCAAAGAGAAAAAGAGGCATAGAAATAAATGAATCGACGTGCGAGCAAATGTGTTGTGACTGAGCAAATTTAAAGAAATTTATAAAAAATTGTCAGAAATATAGGAAACAATAGGTGAGAATAGGGAAACGTTATGAATGAACTCTGCTAGCTGAACGCAAAATTTTCACCGACGTCGAAGCTCCTCCGCTTTAGGCTCGGGCTAAAGCAGATGAGACAGAGGCAGATTTTTTTCACGTACGAGGAGGGGATATGAATTTTGACCTAAGCTTAGGTAAGCAAAGAGCTTCCACGTCGGTGAAAAGTTGCGTCTACCCCCTCCACCCATTCTGCATGACCTAGAAAAGTGCTCCATGGACACGAAGTCGACGAAAACAGGTAAACACGGTAAACATCAGGTAGGGACCTATGGTTCGAATGAGACCAGCATCTCGTCCCCTCTTGATGAAGATGTGAAAGGAGCGTCCAAGGAAGGCATGCCATCGGCTGAGCCGATCGATCTCCCGCCAGATCCCACTCAACTGACAATCCTCCTACTGAAATGTGAAAAGATCACAGAAAAAAGTAAGTAGTTCGCGGAACCGCCAAGTGACTGTGGTAGGACAAGCCCTGCTGAGGTGAGAATGCACGAGTATTTGTACCCGAGTGGGAAGTGGTGGGCATTGAGAAATATGTACGCCAACAAAGGAACCGCATGTGCAATAGCCAGCTGCCATCGAAATCTCCAAACTCATCGACATCTAAACTGTTTTTTAGGTGGACACTGATAAGCAGGTTCATGTCCATATTGCATTCCATTAGGGAATCCGAAATATTTCCAGAGGAATCCACCCGACCTAGTGATTCGACGCTTCGCTCCCCTAGGAATTAACGAGTTGACGATCAACCAGAACTTCGAATGCAGAAAATAAAAAGTAAGATGAAATGTCGGTGTAGAGATTCATGAAAATGAAATGACCAAAACATATGGGGCTTTATGTAGATATGGGAGGTGCTCCGTCGTAATGACATCCTATCCTTCAAACCCTCCTTTACTAGCTTGTTACGACTAAGCTATGATGTGAATTTAGCAGGACTTGAAATGCCCCTCCCACCTTCACAGGGAGCTCAATGGAGTTTTTGAGACTGCATCACGGTCCCAAAGAGTTTTGGTGGTTCTTTCTTCTGTTGTGCTCTTACTGTATCATAAGTTTATTGTACTACAATTTACAATCATTCAATACAGCAGATTACAATACGTACATACTACAGTTATCTAGTCTCCTACGACGACATTGATAGAGCTCATTTCAATTGTTTCCCTTTCCTTCTTTCCATAATTTCTCCTCTCCTAGTGTGGGTCCGCGAGGGGAAGGAAGAATTGCCTTGCGCCCTCTTTCCGCTATCGCCTGTTACCGTAACCGACTACGAGCGTCCCACTGAGGTCGCCGTCATGCCGGATTACAAGGAGAGCCGCCCGCTCGGCTGAGCTCTTTCCTCTCTTCTGAACCCTCTTGGAGGCCCCGCCTCCAATTTATCCTCGGCGCTGGTATGTTATCGATGAGTCATCGTGAACTCCGTTTCACGACACTCCCGAGGCCAAAAGAACGGAATTGTACGTCAACACGATTGATCTGCGGTTTTTCTGCATCCTCCCCACAGGAGTTTCAATCGATTACTGTATTTCATTCCATGCTTTCAAATTACTGAAGTTGAGCTCTTCACAACGTCATACTACAAAAATATACACACTACAAAAAGATACACACAACGCATAAAAAGATTATATGCATATTAATAAATCAGTAATAAGAAAATGGTACAAAATCACAAAGGTATTCTCCATTGTTGCTTCTTGTGGGCGAATGTAGTCGAAATAGCAGGTTGCGGCCGAATCGTTTCCGACGTCGTTCCAACTTCGAAGGACTCCCGCGCGTCGTCGTATATCGGTAACCAAGTTGCCGTATCTCTCGCACGGATGTGAAAGGTAGATAACTGATCTACCTTAGGTGTTTCCCTGCGGTCTTCCATGAATTCTCGGCGCTGGATAATGATGGATAGGTTATCCAACAATTCTTCCATTTTCCAACATTTACCCGAGTCAAATTCTTTTCTTACGATTTCATCTTGGACGCTGAGTGAGAAGGTCTCAGTTACGAGACTTATCATATTTGCGGTATCCACGATTTCTCCCTGACGTTTTAACGTCGCTACAATCGCCTGAATGTCGTTCAGGGTGTTTCGTAGTGAACTAGGGTCATCGCTGGATGGCCGCATTGTCTTTAACTTACTAATCATTTCCCTGGTAATCCTGTGTGGATTTGTAAATTGTTTCTTCAATTGCTCTATAGCCCTTTTTGTAAGATTCACCAGTGCGCGGTATCATTTGAATTGTTCGGGCGGCGTCGCCCTTACAGCAGTTGAGGAGTACTGAAAATTTTTCAGTGTTTGAGTATGGTTGTTTGTCAACCAACTCCTCGAACAGTTCCCAGAATAATTAAAATTCTGAGGGTTTACCATCAAACTCAGGAATTTTCAGTTCATTACCGAAAAGGCGACGTTCAAGAGTGCGCCCTAAATTGTCTTGTGGCATTTGAGTTTCAAGGTTCCTTTCATCGGTGCCAGTTGCATTGCTATTAGACGGAGTATGTGCCGATGGAGCTGTGTACAAGGGCTGTTGACCCACTTCCTGTTTAACCGATGTGTCCTGGCACCTCAGTTCTTCCATTCTTTTCTCTAGTAAACGTAGTCTGCGGTCAGCTTCTTCCATAATGTTTTCCCCCCTCTTTTGCCTTCCAGTATTCATCAATCTCTTCTAGCATTTCTTTCCCACTGCTCAGTTTGTTTTCTATTAGGGCATAGGAGAGGGAGTCATGATGTTCCCAGTATAGGTCGCTAACCATTTCTTTTTGCCTTGCTAGTTTCTCGTGAAGTTCCTGTATGATAAGTGATTTCGTAACTAAGAACAGTTGCAAGTCTTTCAAGTTTGTTGGAAACTGCCAGGGAGTCTGGTACTCCTTGGCTTCTTCCATAAGGCCCATGAGGCCATCCAAATTTCTAGTCAATTTTTATTTGGTCGTTTTCAAGCTCACGCCTGAGTATTGGGAAGACATAACGCTCAACGTGTGAAGCAAGAATGAGCGACCAACGGCTTGCTTATGTATATATACTCCTGATGAATATGTTGTGATATAAGGGTTTTCATTCATGTCTTGAGACGTGTTTCACATAAACATGTGATGATAATATGTGAGATAAGTTTCAATGAATCATGAAGGAATTTTCAATGTTTTGAAATTCCCTATCTAAGAATTTTATCGCAACAGCACAAAACTGACTGGTGGCTTTTGTCTGCAAAAGCATTTCTGTGCAAATGAACAGATTTTTTTATCAAGAATGTGTGCCACATGGTTGCAGACCACATTTCAAGTTGAAACTTGATCTCTTGCTTTCGTGGAGATGACTGTACGCCGAGAGATGAAGTTTTCGATATGGATGTTGCGTTGGGTTGAAGAACTTTTGACACCACATTTTCGAACAAGCAGGAGGAACCAGTAATTGAGGAGTATTCCATTTCATTTACATCCTAGTGGAACTGGGACAACTCTGATAGTTTCCCTGTTGATATCCGTGAAATGTCCCTTTGCAAGGTATTGTCACGTAAACGAATTCATGGTGTTTACGTGTTGTCTTTTGCTCGTCTGGCGTCTCGTTGCGCGGCGCACTGTCTCGCCGCTGCGCCGGCTGACCTTAGTGTCGGTCAGAAATGGTATTTTCTTATTTTTCTCTTGTTATGCTCATTTCTGTTGATTTCTGCCATAATATTTCGATTTCCCTATGGTATCAGACTAGAATGGCTCCCCGTTTCCTTCGATATCCATTTCGTGTTTCTTTAAAGGGAGTACACCGTCTTTTGCGTGGTCTTTGTGCCGACTGCACTTACGTTGCAATATGTCGGCGACTAGTTAGTCATAATTGCATTTTTGCGCAGCGTCTGCGTTGGATGCGTAGACAGTTAATTACGGACGTGCTAATCGTTACTCGGAGTACTATTTTCCCTTAGGGATAAGTGAGAGACTATCCCTACTAATACGAGCGTGGTTTCGCTTCTATACCACTCTTTCATTGTTTATGAATGAGTATCACTATTTTCCTAGCTCTAGAGCTTCCATAGCTGCCGCTCGTGCGGCTACTTTCCAGGCTGCCGAAGCAATTGCAGAAGACTGGTTTATGGTCTCTGCCCACAACAAATTCTGCCTATTTCTCATGGTCGAGCGAGGGTATCACGTCAATTTTTGGGATCCCTTATGTGCTTCCATTTTCCCATCTTGTCTTCAGGAGGCATTTCAATTTCTAATCATTTCTTGGTTCTTTAACATGTAGATTACTGTCGAATTTTGAATGACAAGATGGAGTGACAGCCTGGCATGCGATGAATTTCGTTATCATCGCAACTTGTCTTCCTCGCTCTTTGTGTGGAGTTTTCCGTCTCCTCTCTCTTTTTCTTCGTAGGAATTGATCTCCCTGACCTGCCACCTCAAGGAGATTTTCCTAACATTCCGGAATTTTGAGTGAGAAATTGGGCCTTGCTGATGGAATTCCTGTTGTGCGCACTTATACTCCGGCCTCAATTTCCCGGTTTTTTCGAGTTTTCCTTCTCTAGGTTAGTCTTACGGACTACCGACCGGGTTTCCACTGGAGTTTTCCTTCTCCTCATATAGTTTGTGCCTAGGTCTTTTTCTGTGCGTAGGCGCTTCGAGACTATGTTGCTCAGCGCACGGAGGAAATGAATGATATTACCAAAGATAGTATTTAAAATCATCGAAAAATATGCCAAAAACTAAAAAAAGGGAAAACTATTATAAAACCATAATCGAAGAACGGGTGTAGTTAATCTGGTATGTCGAAGTGGCCACTAATGACTTACCTCCACACGTCCTTTGATTTCGCTTCTTGTGTCGATCGTCATTTCGGAGCTGAGTTCTTCTTCGAAAAGTCTCTCTCCAAGTGATTGCTCGGCGGTGTGTAGGTCAGAACAGGATATAGAGAATAACCAGAATCGACTTATCCGCGTCGTTGAATTCTATTTCCCATGGAATTCGAGCCTGATTACTGGAATTGATTTTTCTAAGGATTTCAAAGTTTTCAGACCGATGTTTCTTTTGTAATTTTGGCCGATGCACCATTTTGAGACTGCATCACGGTCCCAAAGAGTTTTGGTGGTTCTTTCTTCTGTTGTGCTCTTACTGTATCATAAGTTTATTGTACTACAATTTACAATCATTCAATACAGCAGATTACAATACGTACATACTACAGTTATCTAGTCTCCTACGACGACATTGATAGAGCTCATTTCAATTGTTTCCCTTTCCTTCTTTCCATAATTTCTCCTCTCCTAGTGTGGGTCCGCGAGGGGAAGGAAGAATTGCCTTGCGCCCTCTTTCCGCTATCGCCTGTTACCGTAACCGACTACGAGCGTCCCACTGAGGTCGCCGTCATGCCGGATTACAAGGAGAGCCGCCCGCTCGGCTGAGCTCTTTCCTCTCTTCTGAACCCTCTTGGAGGCCCCGCCTCCAATTTATCCTCGGCGCTGGTATGTTATCGATGAGTCATCGTGAACTCCGTTTCACGACAGGAGTTGACATTTTTCAATGAAACGGTAGCGGGATGATTACGATCAAATGAGCATAGTCACTAGTGATGCACACCGATATGGAGGACGGTTGATGGTGAACGCTCAATAGCGGACTTTGGACCGGAAGTGTGCAAGGGCGGGAAGGGAACTGGGTCATCCCTGAGCAAAGTTCACAAAAATCACGCAATCTTCGATCGAGACCGGCAATTCCCAGAAAGAGGTACAGTCACGGGTCGATCGAGCCGCGGATCAGAGAACGAGCAGTCTTGATGTGAACCGATGTGTCCCTCGCCGGGATGGGGCTGAAGCTGTTCCTTCCTAAGATGGCACGTAACGTGAAGACAGCCGCTTATATACCATGACAAGGATTAGCCAGTGTGGATGCACATTTCATTCTGATACGGTATCTTATGCATTTTGAAAAAATATGATAGTTTCACAAAGGGTGCATATTTATTTGATGATAGTTTGCGTTCGCAGCTAAGCCGTGATGGGCAAGAGTACTCGAGAAAGCTGGCAACTGCTCGATTCGTTCGCTGTTTGGGTATACCGATGACGATTCCATGCTAGTTCACTTATTATGAAAACTTTGTCAGAATTAGAACCTAATTTTGCATCAACGAGGTTGAATTTCTTTGAAGTTCAGCCCTCGCCCATTAGGAGAGACAACGACAACGCAAGAGTAATGTGAAGTATGAATGATTAGAATCAATAAATCGCTCAATAACGGACTTTGAACCGGAAATTGCAAAGGCGGGAAGGGAACTGGGTCATCCCTGAGCAAAGTTCACAAAAATCACGCTATCTTCGATCGAGACCGGCAATTCCCAGAAAGGGGTACAGTCACGGGTCGATTGCTCTCTGAGCCCCGAATCAGAGAACGAGCAGTAAGAATGTGAACCGATGCGTCCCTTACCGGGATGGGGCCGAAGATGTTCCTTCCTAAGATGGCACGTAACATGAAGACAGCCGCTAATAAACCATGACAAGGGCTAGCTAGTGTGGATGCACAGTTCATTCTGATAAGGTATTTTATGCACTTTGAAAAAATATGATGGTTTCACAAAGGGTACATATTTATTGGATGATAATTGATATATGGATTGACACATGCATTAGCCTAATATGCCCGTTTTCCGTGTTCACGTAACACCTCAAAGCGATATTTGCTGAGAGAATGATGGTTTTGAAGGATACGATTGAGTAGGAAAGAGTAAACGAGAGGAGAGGGTGTAAGGGAATGAATGGCCTTTCAGTAAAAAGTAAGATTCTCTCAGTGCAACTAGGGATGGCTGATTCCGAGAAAGAAGTTCGGCTACTAATTGACAAGCGCAAGGAGGTCCGTATGAGGATTAATGAAGTACCAGTCTCGTTCCCACATACACACCCCCTTCTCCTCCTCCACTGATCGAAAAGGCTTAAGACCAACCTGGTAGTCAACATTACTGATATTCCAAGCGGGTACAGCTATGGGGTCCAACAAAAATTGTACAAACCTCTCAAGCGAGCAGAGGGTTAGGTTCAAGAGTTTTTGGGGAAAAGAACACCCAAGAATTGTTCAGAGTCGATATTCAATTCTTTTGCATAATCGGTCGGATAATCTTTCCGATTAACCTCGGAATTCCTGCATGTTGTCAAAGAGGATACGGAATACGGGGCATATTAGGCTAATACATGTGTCAATCCATATCCCAACGATATAAGATGAGACAACAGCGGTAGAAGGACGATAAGAAGAGAAGACTGAGAGCCAAAGTTGAGGACAGCCATTTAAAAAAAAGGTAAACAACATGAATGAAAATGAAAAAAGAAAGGAATCAATGGCAGATTTCTCCGGATTAACTGTCGGGATAGGAGGTTTCGCGTCACTATCGACCTTTCAAGGCAAAGGCCACCACCGTCTTCGATTGAATGGCACGTAATCAAATATCTATTGATATAAGATCTACCATGGTGTTTCTGCTCATCAGTGAACAACGAAGTAGTCGTTCAGATTTACACCGCGAAATTCTCAACTCTACCCATTTTCAACCCCACCCTACAAGTATGGAAGGATTGTGTGTTACCAGGAAACCGTGAAAGGATTACATACGTATCGATTGGCAGAATTGTGGACTACGACGTTTTTCAAGTCTCTCAACAGTATAGTAATTCAGACAGTTCGTGCGAAAGGATAAGCTAAGGAATCAATTCGTATATGATCCTTTTCGCGATTCCCTTACTCCTACTTGTAAAAATAACCTAACATAGGAGTGATGGTAGGACTGTAGCCGAGGCAGTCCTATGTACAATACAGATATTTTATGAAGTTTACAAGATTATTACTTTCTTTCCTGTCAAAACTTTATTGTTAACCTTAGGCCAGTTCCGAAAGATATGGACATGCGACAGGCACGATTCCCGTGCTGACGTAACGCTGTGAAGAGAATCCATTGAATATCAGAGTACTATCCAGAGACTACCCTAACAATGCGCTCCACTTCAAACTGGGTAACGAGATTTTCCGGCCCTTCTGTCGCTCTGATCCTGTTCAAGAAAATAATTCATTGATTCCGTTATGCATCAACTTTCTGTCACAAACAAAACCGTTTCGACGATTTTCAGATGATTGCCCATGCATCTATTGGTCCTGATATAAGCTACATTTGGAGCAGAATAGAATTTCAATAACTGCTGTTCTAAGCCAATTACAGATCTGATCACATGCAGTTCATTTCACAGCGCTAGATAGGGCGTGGCCTACGGACTTGGGTGAGAGTGTATCAAACTCTCTCACCCCGCCACACACTCCCACTCTCGCCACTCAGGTCACGCCCTATCAGGGGCTCGGAAATGAGCTTTAGCTACACTCGAGGGCGTGCATTGTTAGGACCGCAACGCAGCGTGCAAACTACAGAGATCGCCGTGTCTTACGCTTTTTGCTTTTTTACGCAAAAAGATGGCGTCTTATACATACTTTGAAGCCATCCTGTACATACAAGCACCCTCGCTCGCACGCCGCATGCCGCGTTGCCAAATTCTACCTCAAAAATACCCATCATCAGATCTTAGATGACCAGACAATCCCGATTAGGAGGGATTTAGTGTGCGGTTCTCTCTGAAGGCCAGATCGTATACCAGCTAGCAATCTTGTGACACCGCAATCCATCACACTTGTGACTTCACCGATTTCCATTTTCTCGGAATTTATTCAAAACAACCTCTGTAATCTGACGTTGCACACCACCATGGCTTTGATTTCTATCGGCCAGTCATCTGACTGAGTCCACCAACAACGAGCATAAGACGGCGGGCAACCCGGATGTAGCTGGAACTGAGAATAGCCAGCCAAAAAAGGGTCAGGACTGGTGTCGAACGAGGAAGAAAATACGACCTCCCCTGGTCAACTCCTCGAGTCTACGTTACCCGTTCTTACACTCAGGTAAGGTATCCTCTTAGAACAGTAACCATAGGTAACCATATCATTGCTACTTAGCATATTAAGTATGATCACCGATTGAAGACCATTTACTAGAACTCGCCCCACTGGTCCAAAAATCGCTCCAAAGTCTTCGTGGAAATTTTCATAATACGACCCCAGTTTCTAACCTAAAATACGATCCCTTTCTCCTAGATCTCTTCTATTCGTAACTGTGATCTGCTTGTATAGTGTTCTTTTGAGGTATAAATAGTAATGTATAACGAAGCCTCCTCATCCTAAAGATTCATCGATGCCTGCAATTATCTCTCTTATGCTCTGTAGAAGGCCATACGCAAAGTGGCATTATAATCAATCATCGCGAATCCAAAGTTTACGATAAAGCATTAAAATCGTAAGTGCTTTCTGAGGAGGCATTATCCTCGGTACGGTATCCCATTCAAACAGCACAAGCTCATTAACACTTTCAAGACGAGAGGCATGAAGTGGTCGTCCTTTAACAGAACCCATAAAGAATGGTTACAGAGTACTTTATTCATTTTCATTCAAATAGAACATTTACCATTGACTACATCGACAAAAAATTGTGCACATGAATAACCGTACTGAGTGAATAATAACGATGCTATAACCATTACTATAATATCAGGTCATCCCATTCAAACGTGAACAAATAATTACTTACAGGGCTGCTGGGATAAGTAGGCGGACTAGAGCCTCCACTTTGGCTTTGATTTGGAGGTAGTAAATTTAGCTATTACACTCTCCAATCTGGCCGACATGGCCCCAATGAAATATCAAGGATTTCAAGAGATTTTTCACTGGCGGATGTCAACGCGGAATTATTAAATGTGACATCATATTGCGAAACCATGCTGTTAAATTCGAAGTGAGCGTAGAAAATAATTGGTAGGTGGGGGGGGGGTCTCCAAGTGTACATTCTCACAATGGGCGCAGAAGTAGAAAGAAAGAAGAAAAGGCACGTGATGGTCTGGGTGACACTCATGCTCTCCATCTGCGCCTGAAAAGTAGGTGGATGAAATCGAACAGAAGCGGCACAGCGCAGACGTTAAAAAATAGCCAGGCTTCACCGCAAAAAGTAGCGCACCTCATACAGCCGTCACTCGGGTTTTGCCTAAGAGACTGAAGATGGTCCAAAAGGAGTGTGATAAGGAGCCTCATCTTCTTACAGAAGCATGAGCCCAGGATCGGATTGACGCCTGCAGCAACTATGTGCTCCGCATCCGACGTCACCCATGGCAATTAAACGATTATTAGCTATCAACGAAAAATGGGTAGTCAAGTACACCTGACCCTAAATGTACAAGTGTCGGCCCTGGAACAATGCCGATGATGGATCCCTGCGTAGGCACATGAGCAGCTACGTGGATCCAAGGTAGTGATAGTGCACCTGGTAACGAATTTTCAGGATGAAGCATTTTAGCGGTACGTTCGGTGTAAACGACTGCCTCTTCTGCAGCGTATCACCACCCTCCCGACGACCACATCAACAAGCGCATGGCAACACAAAACTACAGAAAGGTGGTCATCACCCTGTCTTGATGTAAAACGGTATCAGACTTGGATTCAGCTGAATTCTCCAGACTTCCAGCCGTTGGAGTTCAGCTGTTATGGTAAGTCGAAGGCACAGCTCAGCGGCAAGTGCTAGGACCAGGGCACTCCCAGGTGCCGAGGAAAACAGCAGCTTCAGTACGACCCCCCCCCCTCTCTACGACGACCAATACGACCCCCCTCTTTTTTACCTCTATAATACCAGTAATTGTTGCTGGATCGCATAGTTGCAATAACTTTTATTGCTGTATATCATTTCCTGAAGCAAAAACATATTTATTTTGCTTTTTGTCACAAGGATTTGCGTGAAATACCGACTGCTTCCCATCTGCTTATTGGAAATGTGGATTTCAGAGCTTATCGCTGACCTCTGACGACACGACCCCCACCTTCTTATCCGGTCAAATACGACCCCCCTGTTGAGGAATGCTCTACTCTCGATGTACCCTGACTAAGACACACGGTCGATCGCCGAAAAAGATACCAATAGCATTTTATCGGGTCTTGTTAATGTACGGAAAATACCTGGTGCCCAAATGCTCCCTACCTTCAGGAGTGGGTCATTGTCTGCTGTTGGGTTAACTCAACTCAGCCTAAAGTACAAGTATTTTATCTTCCGTACCGCTCATTTTATTCGAAACACCTCGTCACGTTTGAATGGCATGACCCAATATTATACATCTTCAGCGTGTATTGCTTTCTATGAATCCTTGCGAACAGGTCTAGCAAGGCCCTCTTGAACGGCAGTCATCACCAAATCACCCGTTCTCGTCCATAATCTGGCTCGAGTGTGAGTTCGAGAGTTACCTTAAAACATGCAACTTTTAAAAAAAGGTACCACACATTCGTGAAGCTGATAACCATATAGGTCGAGTCCCTAGTGCTAACGCTGCCGCACCCTACTTCGTACTGAATAATTTAGTACAGGAAAAATCTTTAGGAGATTCAGCAATGTTGTAGTAATCATACCAGCAAAGTCACTAGTTTGCTCCCACAACATCCATTCATTAATACTGAATTTCGTCTGATGGAACCAGATGCAGTGATCGAGAGAGAATGCCTGAAGTTCACTGTTCCGCAGTTCTTGTTATTAAAAAACACAACAGGAGCGAAGAAGTAGCGAATCAAAATTACCATGCTGAAAGAAAATCCTCTCACAAGGTGAGGTAATATCGCAGTTTCCACCATGGTTGAGTCCGATATATACGCCGCCATGTATTGGTGCATTAATGGGTTTGTGCCTGGAGTGAAACTCAAGATCAAGCAACTGCGAAATATGAAAGTCAATATGCTATGTTTGAATGAGAACAAATGTTGGGTCGAGCTATGCCAACCAATATCAGCGCCTACTGGATGATTTAGGCTTTACAGGTGGTGCCAATAAAAATAGTAATTTTTCTCCTCCAGTTTCAACCCTACTTTAATCGGAATCCAACATACTCTGACGAGGTATTTCCATCCCCAAACTTGAGAGCACCCTCCTCTATCAGTAAACTCCGTAATAGCCTCCTGCACGAACAGGATCGGGAGATTATTCAGAGTGAACATGATGTGCACCTCAGCACGGCAAAATCGAAGATTCCGTCGTCCTCGTTCACAAGCTTGCTGAGGTCCGTTCACTCTGGGTACCTAAGGGGATTCATAATGGGTGGTGTTCTTAAACATCCCGTTTTTTCCGAGTTCCCAGCGCCCTTAGTTTCCAAGAACCGGAACGCGCCGTTACCACTGAAACCCCTCCGGGGACAGGTTTGAGGCATGTCTGGGCAGCAAGGGCTCTGTGACTCCCAGGAACCGAAGGGCCAATCCTTAGGGAGCTTTCCACAAAAGACCTACCACGGAATCTGGCTCTACTGTTTTAAGCGGACCTTGATACCGTAGGTGCTCTGGAGCCCGACTGCGCCGACTGAAGGCTCCGTATTTTGATGAAGGCGAAAGTACTGAGTCTCAGCTTGCTCCTGTTTCAAAGGAACATTTCGAAAATATTTGCCCCAATACTTTTATCTCGTTCGTTTCCCTATGTTTTGTATATATAGCGGATGTGAGCCAAGACCAAAATTACTCTTTTTTTGGCACCCCCTGAAGAAACGCTTGTAAACACTGCTAGGGGTAATTTTGGTCGTTGTGGAATATGAAAGTAGTACCTAACAATAAGCAGTGTGACAGTAGAGAAGTTACGGTAAAAAACGGCCTATATCTTGAATTATGGGCACCATACATACCGCTGGGTGTGTGCCTTTAGGTCACAAAACCGCGCTGCGACGTCTAGCTTGCGAAGTGAGTGCGAGGTATGCGCGTCGTTCTGGATGGATCCTGAAGCGATGGCGATGCTCCACGCCTTACTCTAGACGTAATCGTCAAGATTCAACCACTACGGCGCCCCCGGTCTCGCACTACTTCATCGCGCGCCAAACGCGGCCAACCGATTTTTCTGTCCTAATAGCACCCATACACCCTACGCTAATCCTTACTGAGGACGAACTTTCACATTTTCTGCATCCCTGAAGGCGTAGATGCAGACGGGAGACTAGGAGCTGAGTCTGATACGCCCTCTACGGCTACACCGTCGGCATCCCACAGCACCCAAACGCATCCAAGCAAGGCTGCGATAGAGAGCCTAACCAACTTTTCAACGTGAATGTCGCTACAGATAATGTCTTTAAAAGTGGCGCTGCCATTCAAAGAGAACATGTCTCACCAGTTCTAATTACACTGATTACCCTCCTGGCTTCAAAGACAAGGTATGCCGAACTGTGGGTGGAGTTTTAAAACTGTGCATTTCTAATTGATAAGCACCCCTTCAATTTATAGAAGTGAGCAAAAGAAATACATTGCAACCAGTATACAGCAGTGTGAGTATTTCTGCAACTTCAACTTGATCTAGCGAGGCGCATAGCTCGCTCACGCAGCGCACGCCGCTCGTCGTGGTGCAAAATCCTGACATAAGGGCACACACCCCACAAATCGACGCTGCTCGATAGCTTACGATGAAACATATCAGATAAAAGAGAGGCTCAACTACCTAGGTGGGTTTGCTTATTCAAAATGCCATAGCAATGTAGCGCTCAGTTTATGAACGCCGAAAAATTGCACTAACCACGAGATAGAGGGTAGTCCTAACAAGTCGCATACCAAATTAGTGACACATCAGAACGGGCAAGAGTGAAAAATGTCGAGACAAGCGCGCTCTTTCAAGAAGACGATAAGAATTGAAAATGTTAAACCCAGTGACTAAATAGTTACGGTTTTGAACTCATGAACTTACCAATGTCAAGAATAGGTTTGATCCAAAGATGATACTGAGGGCGATGCAACGGTCCCTTCAAATCCGGCTTGTAAATTTTCTGATCCACTGGTCTAGCCTTGAAAGCACTGCATAAGTGCGGGTATGTGTACCTGTTTATATCCGTAAAGTGGTACCGAGAACCATTTCATTTTCCATTACAATACTGAACACTAAAAAAATACCTCAAAAATCCTGTGAAATGTTGGTGGAAATTCAGCCAATTTGTAAGCACTGAAGACTTCGCTAGGTGTCATTTCATCGGATTGCGACTCCTGCAGACACTTTCTCATCAAATCCTCTGCTGTCAGAAGACCATCTGGACCAGGAGGTATTTCAACTTTCGTTTCATGTCGCATGGAGCTTGGTTGCTCACGCTAAAAATGCCTTTTTGTTTTCCGTTTTTATCCACATCCAAAATGGGCATGTGCACACGAATTGCTTCCACCCCTAGCAAAAATTTCTCAGTATCTGTAACCAGAAAGGTAGAACATATACGAATTCTCAAAGTTCGATCCCAAGGCTATTGATTACCCAGAACGAGCACACGTGGATGTTTCTCATTATTCAATATCACCGCCATTTATATCGAAGGTTTGTTAGTAAAAGGGCATACGCGTTTGAGCGCGATCATTCTTTCTTAAAGGAACCGAAAGGGGTCCGAAACAACAGGAAAATGCAAAGAAATAAGCATTTTGTAACGAACACTCAAGGTTAGAAGCGATAATAGGCGAAAAAACCCGGATTCAAAAGCGCGACGCTGCGGTGTGTATTCGTATTACATTCGCATCAACACATGAACTTTCCGAGTTGTTCGCTGTAAAAGTCAGGCCGTGGGTCAACGTTAATTTCAGCACCTGACTCCCGCGCAGTGGAGTGCCCCTTCCCAACTACAATAGCATCCATGTAAGAACATCTGGAAACATACAAGAAAGAACAAAAGAAAAAGTAAAAGAAAAGAACAACTTTAAATGAAACATCTCCTCTTGGCACCATACCAAGGCGTCGAATTGGCGAGTTTGTGCAATGGCGGCCCCTTAATTTCCTCCGAACTACGACTGTTCTACCGTAGGCCAAAAATTACCCCCTTCCGGTGTCTTTAAATCACTATAGATCCAACAGAAGCTCCTTCTGTCCCGACGCTCCACAGATCACACGTCTATAGTATCAGCTTACTATCTGATGAATGAGTCAGTCCATTTCGGAGCGCCTTATAGGGCGTGGCCTACGGACTTGGACGAGAGTGTATAAAACTCTCTGACTTCTACTCCTCACCTATGTCCGTAGGCCACGCCCCTATCAGGCGCTCCGAAATGGAGTGTATCTCACACAGGTGTCGACATTCATGACGCGGGTACAGTCGATAATAATGACAAGGTTACGGCTCTAACGCGATAGTGATGGAAATTGCCTTGGAGCCTTTAATGAACGTGTATGTGCGAAAGCCTATATTTATAAAACTATAAGTAACATTTCATACCGTCATAGAAATTTTCCATGCAACCTTTTTATCAGCGTTAAACATACATATAGACCAAACACTGATACTAAACCGCAGTCATACCTCGCGTCCACTTCGCAGTGCGATTTTAGCTTGAGTAATGAAATGATACGTAGTGACTGACCGACTTTCTGGCGATTCTACGGCCGCATGAACACAGACTTCGCGATACGTGGAATACGCGCGCCTTTTACATTAGATAGCGGCCGCGGGTAATGCAACGGGTATTAGATAGCGGCCGCCGGTTCTCCAACGGGTACAGGACAAATGTCGGGAGATAAACACCAAGAAAGTTGGAAGGACGAAGCAATTGCAGATGGCGTAGCAGCATCTGCAATCCTGCAGCCGCAGAATCGCAGGTTGATAATTACGGGTTCGCAGATATAATACGCCTAAAAATGCCGCATTGATTCCTGAACACTGACATGGCCTGTGAAAGAAATCTCGAATTTCGAAAAAAATCGCTGATTCCTTACATATTCAAGATCTATCATTGATGTTATCATTTCTTTCCAATCAAGTAAGTCCTTGGGATATACCCTGCCTTCAGAGTATAGTTGATTCAGAGAACTTCACCAATACGAGGTATCAGTCAAGTCTATGTAATCAGTACGTTAAAAACATCACTGAAAAACTTGCTTGAAACGACAGCTGCGAAATGAACAAAATCTGCTCATTTTGGGTAACCTTTACGGAGCGCGTAGCAAAACTCTTCCCATCTCGGATACGATCCACGTGATAATGCACCGGTTCCAATACAGAACCTAAACAGGATTTACTAAGCTACTACAATATTGCGAAAAAAGAAAGCCTATACCCACCCGCATTAACAAAGTAGCAATGCATTGAATGGGGCGAAAGTGCCGAGTCCACAGTTTCCGTTGCGCTTTTCAGAGAATGTGCAACTAACTGAATCGTAATTTGAAAAAAAAAAAACAGAATAATCGGGAACGATAAAAACTCATGCACAGACTAAAACTCACTTGTCCACCATATATGTGCGGAAATGACCGACGACCCCGTAAGAGATGAACGGATCTGAACAGTGAAACAAATGCTCTGTTAATGAAAGCTACTGAGATATGAATGTTGTAGCAATAGTAGTGGGATAATTTACGTGTCAAACTGAGCTTTCCAGTATGGAAGACCTCCACGCTTAAGATAACTCTGATGATGGCTTTTCCTACGAAAAACCTTAACTGGTGACTATTCAGCATGAAGAACAGATCATAAGAAAATGATTCCACCAGGCTAACCCATGAGATTGTTAACGCTCGTCCCATATACTATCCTGTCGACGAGTGCGAAACCCGGAACGTATTTCGCCTTCTAGTTGACACCCTTGCATTTTCAAATATCATCTTGCCGTCAAGAAAGAGTGGTTTTTTTCGACGGCGATCCAATGCTTTCCAGAGATGCGCCACGCATTCTACTCCCACAAAGAAGTATGGAAGCAGGATAGTTAGTCATAATCAACTTCTCTTTCATTATCTCGCATCGTTCACGGCTAGTACCTATTCGCAGCTATACACGCTATCAAGTTGCCAGCTGCATAACGATTGCAATTGATTAAACCTTTCATAAACACATTTGCCGACCACGCAATTGCAGACGCGCCGAAAGATACAAGAGTAGTCCAAGCCATGAATAAAGACAAGAAACATCGTATCTGATCCTTATCCAATCCACTCAGAGGGCTCTGTCTGCTCCGCCATAGAAATGATCATAAAATAGACCTAACTAAGCACATAAAACTTGTTCCACTTACAGTTTAATGTCGCACCCTTATTAGGCTTTCTGCCTCAAGATAAAAAATGGATTAAGCATGATATTGGACAATTTTCGATTCGAACGTACCTGAACTCGGATTCATTTATCCGCTCTAGCTTCAAAAAGCAATCCAGCAAACGTTGCGGCAGATCTGGACCATCTTCATCAATAATACGAGCGTTTTTAGCTGCTGTGCTGCACAGCCTTTTGAGTGTACACGCGAATACGAAGCTTAAATTGACTTTTACTGGCATAGAGGAGGTTGCTGAAAATAACATTAATAAGTGAGCGCTACGTAGTAAATAAAAACAAACGGGACAATCAAAGTGGGGGGAGTAACTTTTCAGCGACGTTGAAGCTCCCTAGGCTTAGGCCCAATTCATATCCCCTCGTATATGAAAAAGAATCTGCCATACATCTGTCTCATCCGCTTTAGCCCAAACCCAGAGAGAGGAAAGACTTCGCCGTCGGTGAAAATTTTGCGCCTCCCCCGCTTTAAAGGCACCAGCAGGGGTAAGGGAAAACTGACATCTGGGAGTACATGATCTCTGAAAACGAACCTTCTACATGAAGAGGTCACATAAGGAGAAAATCGCATTGAATAAACGCAGCTTGGGGTCGTACGATGACCCCGCAGCACGGCATGTCGTCCTGCAGATGGGCGAGACGCCGCGGTGGGGCGGCAAAACGATCGCGGTTGGCTGATTCGGCCTCTAGACTGTCTGCAATCTACCCCGGCTGGCGACGCAGAGGGACGCGAAAGAGAAGGGAGATTTTGGGTTCCTCTTCCTTGGTTTTTTCACAGTTTTATGTCATTCTTTCTCTAGTTTTATATTGCTGAGCACCTCTCCTTCCAAAATCCCCCGATTTGCAAAATTCACTCCTCCCGATGTCTTTAAGACCCAATGGGGTTGGGGGAGGGGGACACTCCACTGAACCCGGCGTCTAGTGCTATTTTTGCCGCGGTTTCGAGCCTAAGCCTTAGTTTGAAGGAAGCTCCTACTTCCATAAAGTTGAGCTTAGGCAAAAATTTACACTCGAGTATACAAACTGATGATTGTGGAACGGTTTCCAGTGAGGGATGGCAGCGCGACAATGAGTGCCCCCCCCCCCCCCCCCTACTGAAGCACCCACTAGTTAGTCGCGTGCGAAGTACTACGATGTAGTAAACTTTGGCAAAGTGAATTGAAAGTTAATTGACACTAAGTACTACTACTAAATACTGGCTAATAGATACCAAGTAATAGTTTCTAATCAGAACTGACTCTAAACACCATGCGAATATCTGAAAAAACAAAGGCACCTGAATGTTAGGCACTGCATGGATATTACGGCGATTACCTTACTTGGCCGTGTAATTGCGGACGTAGAAGGACTACCGTAAGACATTGTCCGTTTTGGCTGACCGAAACGGGCAAAGATGGGATTCTTAGATAGAATGAAGTAGCTTCGCGGACTCGTAGAATGAAATATGAATACGGCCATCCCTCTCTATGAACCAAAGGTGAATCTTCACCTCTAGAAATGAGAAATGAGAGCTTTTCAACCAATAGTACCGACTGCCTGTGGCAACGTGAAAATCGATGTGAAGATGAGAGAACATCAATGTCCTGATGCTTCGGTGCTCATAGCAAGATAAATTTTTCATCGGTGTTAGTCTATGGCCGTCGTTAGACTTAGAAATTTCACAGTGTCGAGGCTCCGCACGCGACGTCCCTCCAGTGCAAGACCAAGGTTGCAGTATCGCGTGCGAAAGTGCGATACCGCAAGATCACAGACTCGCAAAATCGCGTCTGACGGCAGCCATATCTGGTGAAGTGTATCAGGACGTGCTCATCGAGGACCACAAGATCGAAGAGTGTCGAAATTCGTTGACATCCTTGTACGCTTGTACGTGAACATGGACGAATGTTTCGGTGCAGGCTGACGCAAAGACGGTGAGAAAAACACTATTTGAGCACTCGGCAAATTGAATTCCGCTTAGGCTTTGATCTAGTGGATGACGTATGCTCCGGGTGAATCTGATCACAGTGAGAGTTCTGATATTGGTGGTTCGTACGCTCACTTCAATAAACTATAAGGATACGATGACATTCTTAATGACAGAGCTCTCCTTATTCCAACTGTGTAGAGAACTAAACTACAAATAGGTCAGTCCGTTCAAAAGAAGAGGAGGAATGTTTGATAAACCTGCCTAGTGATGCAAAAGCAAAAATTAAAATAAAATGGCCGGAAACCCAAGAAATGAGGCCCCCATGTCTCCACTGACTTTAGTGGTGATGGACTTCCCAATGCGGCAACCACTACCGTATTAGGCCACGCGGATCCGTGATGTGGGGCAGACACGCGCAGCACATGGAGTATGCGCTTTGTGGTAGAAGCATGGCCGGTGGTGTCTGCCGACTGGCGTATGACCCTGCCAAGATGCCTATAGCACTACTCACAACACACTGCACCACACAACTTCTCGTATCAATGGATTTCCTTCAAAAATAACACATTTCGCCTCCCTGGATGGTCAAGCTCCCTTTTGCTACATTCGAACGAATTTTTGGATCTGCATAAGGCTACAGTTGATGACTGACCGAACGTCACCCTCTGCACAGCATAAGGCGATAACTTCTACTGCCAAGTGTATGAACAGTTTTGAAAACGGCTATAATCATTACATTCACGCGAAACCAATACTGACATCAAGCTCGCAATTACAAGTTTGCTGTACTACTCAACAACAGCGATAGCTGAATCGAAAAAAGGAAATGCTCGTAATCTTTATATAGACTTCGGGAAAAGACATAAGGGAATCAATAAGTAAATCACATATTATATATCTGTATACATCGAGTTCTCACGCATCGGCGATAAACCATAAACAACAACAAAAAACCTGGCACAAGTGGAAGACTACAGGGTGCATAAATTTTCACCACATCGCACGCTGTACTCCGCTCAATTTGCTATGGTCGGCCAGTTTCCTGTAATGAAATAATTGGTGAAAATTGAATTCCAAAACAAACAACTGTCGTATGAGCGGTTGCTTTCTCACCTAAATAGATGCCTATTTAGTCTGTAGGGCTTAATTTTTCCTCTTTGTCGCGCCGTGAACATACACATATTGAGGATTCTTTTCGGATGGGCCGTCTTGGGCATGGTGAAGAGTTCCTCGGCAGCGTCGTCCCGTATAGCCTTAACATAACAGCTAGAAAAAAGGGCACACAGTGAGCTGAGGCTGATTTTTAGGCAATAGTAATAACCCCGCTATATCATCTTAATTTGAGGTTGTTCCCTAAAAGACAACATATGGAGTAATTTGATCAACACCCTATTCCTATTATACAGCCAGGCGCGCTAAATCGATAGTGAAAAAGGAAATGAAATGGAGGAAACCCTGACTAGGGACCCTACTCCCGTCGCTGATATCGTTGGTGGACGTATTCTCCGCCGCACCCCATCGTCGACGTATGGACCAGAACAAGTGAACCTGTGATGTGTGGCGGCCATGCAGAGCACAGGAGCACTCACTTGTGAAAACTACAGCACGCCTTTCAAGGACAGCGCCTTCAACATCTTCCGT
This sequence comes from Trichostrongylus colubriformis, assembly GCA_963978905.1. Classification (NCBI taxonomy): domain Eukaryota; kingdom Metazoa; phylum Nematoda; class Chromadorea; order Rhabditida; family Trichostrongylidae; genus Trichostrongylus; species Trichostrongylus colubriformis. Next base: position 9,312,115 of record OZ022261.1, read on the forward strand.
TGGACCTCCAGTGACTTCGTTGTTCAGAACGGAGAAATATGGTTATCATGAATAAATGATAACCATATTTCCCCGTTCTGAACAACGAAGTCACCGCTACTGGTACCCTCATCTTGAAATATTCGAAAGAAATTTGACAAAGTATTTAAACTCAAGAGTTTCATGACGATAACGAAATGTATGCAACACTAATCAGCTCATACCTGTGGTAAAATGGTATTCCATTTGATTGCTTTCAACTGTCTTCGGTAAGCTCCAATTTCTGCTAGATGTTCACGGCGCCTTAACAAAAGTAACGCGTTTGTTACCAAAGAATGGTTTTTCACGCTTGAAATGAACTACTGATGCGCCAGCAAGTAATCCTATCAAGTATTTGCAAGGTGGTATGAAATTTCTAAAGATGCTCGTGGCATAAAATTAACAAAAGCAAAGATATATCAAGTACGGAGGGCCGCTTCAATTCTGAGCACTTGCTAGTTCTTGCTCAACGGCAGTAATAATGAAGCTAAGAAATGAAAGCATAGAGAGAATTTCATGGAAACCTCATGCAATGGCATACAAATGCATTGCTAAGTGGTAAAACGAATCCCTTTCACTGAAACTGGGAGTAAACCAATTCATATGCACGTGCAACGGTACAGAAGTTTGGGTGAGTTTGGGCGAAAGGTACAGAACATAGAGTGGTCTCATGAAGGCCAAGCAAAAATTAAAGTTGAATCGCAGTGCGAAAATACAAAGTAAACATAAAAAGGAAAAGTGCTACATAAATAAAAAAGGAAGGTAGGACAGTCCTTACTTGACATCTCTTAACTGTCTCCACGTGGCCCAAAAAGTCATTCGCTTTCCTTTCTTCCACCACTCCCGTTCCACGTAGAAAGGATATTGATCGAGCCTAATATTACAACAAATCCAGTGGCGGTACGGTAAGCACAATCAGATAATGAAGCTGAAAGCTCACTTCAATCGAGCAATAGCCTCCCTGGAATACGTCTCCTTTACAGCAGCGACGGGCTCCGACGTCTCCAACGATTCAACTTCACCAACTTCGAGATCTGCTTTCTGTGAATCAACAATACCATAAAGTGGATGAAACATTATCCCTTTAAAAATGGATCATCACCTCTTCTGACACCACCTGAGCCTCTACAGGTGGAACAGTCGCTAAGGCACGCTTCCAGACCGATTGAAACAACCGATGTGTGCCACTCAGAACTCGCAACATCCTCCAAACTGGATAGGATTTTTTTCAACTTTTCGAATGAGGTCATTCGCAGTAAAAAAGAGGATATATCTCAGTTTTGAAACTCATTCACATCTCAACACAAGGCTACGAAATAACACTTTACTCGCGCCTTAAACACCGTCAACAATAAACGACGTCAGACGAAATCATTTAAAAAAATGACACACTTCACGCTTAAAGGTCTCCTTGATTGCTAAATATCTCTTAAGCACACTTATACACAAAGTGCATGGAATGTCGAAACAAACATGTACTACACTATATGCAGCTGCCAGTGAAATCCTGCCATAATCTGACCAATGATGAAAGTGAAACCCGAAATTCCCATTATCGTCATAGTTTTTTGTATAAAGATATCTAATTAATTATCTAAGGCACAATCAATCGCTAGAGGCAATTTGAATTGAAATGTGCCATATGACACAAATATGTACAAATCAAAGTTCCAGAACGGAATGAACTTTGCGGCACGGCGTCGCGCGGCAAGTAAATTGTAGAGTGGCAAACAAAAGAAGTCATCAGCCAGTCAAATCATGTCTTGCCGCGGGCGCCCAAAAATCGCCCAAAACTACTTTTCCCTTCGAATAATCCTATATCCTAACAATATCGAGTTAATATCATCAGATACTTCATCATACAAAGAAAGTACAACAGGTACTACAAAGTAGCGAACCACAAAGCAAAACCCGTTCCTGCACACCACAAATATAACACGTCCTATTATATAACATGCAAAGATAGAGACTAGACGTACATCTTCAACTATTCTTACATTTTTTTTGGCAATGTAACAAGTACTGACCATTTGAATAGTGTACGCCTAATATGACAAGCAAACGTTTTACAAGCTATAACAAATGATGAATCAAATCAATCCTGTACAGCAGAAACACCCTGACCTGCTTTGTTGAGCTTCGGCCGGTTCACCATTATTTTTATGCTGCCTTGGAGATCGGCACTAACAATAACATGCCCTGTGGTTAAGTGCTGAGAAGCTGTAGTGAAAGAGCTGCTATCGCGGTTCTCTTCTTCTTGTTTCGCCATCATCGATAGAAATACCTTAACACCACAATAAGGCTTGATAACAGGTAATGTGAAAAGGATAGAGTTACATGTGATTAAACTCTTTGAAATACGGCATCAAATGAGAATTTTCTCCATTTCACAGCGCTAGATAGGGCGTGGCCTGAGTGGCGAGAGTGACAGTGTGTGGTGAAGTGAAAGAGTTCCATACTCTCCCAAACATGTCCGTAAGCCACGCCCTATCAAGCGCTCCGAAATGAACCGTATATGGGAGTGGAAGAAAAACTATTGCATTAAACCCCTCACGGCAGGACTAGGTCCTACATACGTTATGCGGGTTATGCAACCGGACACTCGATCTGAGTTACGCATAACGTGATCGGTGTCTCTGCGCGCAACGAGCGCCGTGCTGCAGTGAAACCGACCGCGCGCTAAGGGGCAGGGCCGCCGCCTGATCGCAACAATAACCCCGGCATTCGAGCGGCAGTATCGCGCGCGCACCTTCTTGCGCGCTAACATGATGTATCTCCACCGACCTGAGAGACACAAAACTTTCATGCGGAGTTATTTGACATTTTTATACTACAAACATTGGTGCTGATGTAGTTGGGGAGAGGGGACTCCACTCTGCTCGGAAACCGGCGCTATCCTTGCATAGGTTTTTGCCTATGCCTCACCTGAAGCAGGAATCACGTGCCCAGTCAACTACGGCTCAGGAAAAAGGATACACTAGAAAGTAAGAACTGATGATTGCACGATGGTACCAGGTGCGGGACGACACCGCGAAAATAAGTGCCCCAGCTATATTAACACCCAAACATTTTGCTCTGTCACACTCAGCATTTATTGAGGAAAATTTCCGAGTGATTTGGAAGAAATATCGCCTCAGCTTTCCTTAAAGACACCGTTAGGGGCAATTTTGGCAAATTGGGGGATTACGAAAGTAGAGGTGCTCAAGTAATATAATAGTAGAGAAAGAACGACATAAAACGGCGAAAAAAACAAGAAATAGGAACCCGAAATCTCCCCTTCTCGCTCTCGTCCTCTGCGTCTCTGGTCGGAGTGGACTGAAGACAGGCCAGAGTCTCAACGGGTAGGGTCCACGAGGTCGAATTTCCGCGCGACCGCGCGCGATGAGCGGCATGGTGGGTGCGAGTGCCAGTGGCAGGGCATGGCAGCCTTCAAGCGAGGCAGTGTGGCATGAGTGGAAAGCGCAGACGTGACGCAGTCTCGCTCGGCCGGGCGACCAAGGGCAATCGATACGGCGAGTCGTACGGGGGCGCCGCGAGTGAAACGTCGCGAAGCGGAAATTCGACCTCGTGGACCCCACCCAGTCTCAACCAGCCGGCCGCGATTGTTGTCCCGCCTCTCCACGTCGACTCCCCCGAGCGCATAACGGCATAACGGCATGACGAGCTGCGGGGCCGCCATAAGGCCCCAAGTCGCGTTTTTTTTTAATGCGATTTTCACCACATGTGACCCCTTCTGAAGTAGAAGGCTCGTTTCAGAGAACATGTACTTCCAGATCCAGTTTTCCCTTACCCCTAATGGTGCCTTTAACTAGAATGACCTTCCCTGGTACTAAATTTTGGCAGTTGACGGTTCAGCAGTTCCAGCTAAAGCCATAAAGCTATTAGCAAGGGCCGAACACTTTCGCCAAAATCGATCACCACTACTACTTTACGTACCTGCGGTTTTGGCGCAAAAACTGCAACAGAAACAGGAGCACTATGCGCTCGCACCCGTTCCCACATGGCATTACGGTCCTTTCGAACGGATAAAGTCGAAGGCAGGTCAGAAGTTCTCCATAGGTAGATGAACCTGAAAACAATCAAATTTACTGCCAAAACATGAGATTCAATTATATAAATCCCTATTGATGGCTTTTGGACGTGGTTTGTTCGAGATTTCAAGGCTATCATGAAAACCGTGGGAGGGCTACGAAACATGTAGCGAAAGAATGCGGGACAACCCCAAAAAATCTATAAGCATCAATAATAATAAGCAATAACAAAAGCAGCAGGTAATAAGTTTGCAGTAGCCATGCTTATTTGACGGCGGGTCAAGAAAATGCAAAGCGACTGCGATCCAACGAGATTTATAGAAATCACTGATGCCAACAGTGAGCCGTTCAGCCGAATGCCTACGAATCTCTACCGTCCACGTGTTTATCAAAAGTTGCTTATCCACTACAGCGCGATAGCTAAAACACTTTCGTGGTTTATTTTTTTTGCAAATATTAGGTTAGATGAAAAATTGCGACTAAAAAAGATAGAAAAACAACATCGCCGGAAATTTCAAAAAAAGCTGCCGTTGATGAAAATGCTGTAGTTGTGGATATTGAGCCTACTCACCCCAACTCCACACAGCAGCTAAATATAAACAATGCCATTAAATTGCATAAGGAACAACCGCCCCTACTTCCCCTGCGCTATTGTATGAGCACACGTTGTTAGCATTACGCTTTTCACGATACAGCGGACCTATCCCTCCTCGAAACTCAATGAAACTAGCTTTTCCGTTCCGTCAAATCTTTGCGCGACTCGGCATTAACTTAACCGTGCAGAAATAAGAACGGCGCTTTTAGGTGTTTACCCTGGATGAGGGCCGATTGGTCGAATATTCGCTTCGCGACGCCGTCAGTATCCGCTCAAGCCGCAATGGGATGGTACTGGAAGGATCTTCAAAGATCGCAGATTGGAAGCTTCGGAAGTTCGCCTATATTGTTGTTGTTGCTATTTCAACAGATAAAGCCAAACGACCCACACCCGCCGCGCCGCTCGCCGCAGGCGGCCGCGCGAAAATTCGGCAAATCGACCCCGCACCCGTTTACCCTTCTCTCAGGATTTCGCAGCGCACGTTCGCAAGCGAAGCGGACGAGGTAAAGGCGGCGTTTTGTTGGGTCCCAAAGCGATCACAAGTCATCAACACTTTAATGGGGAATTTCTACCACCGGCAAACAGATTTCCTCGACACATCGTCTTGAACTTGAGCTGGAAATTACGAGCCATCTTTCGATCTGATCATACTGCTGTACGTGCACGTGCACGTTCCGTCCACGGAGGGCACTTTAGCATACATTTGATTGACAGATATCGAACTCATTGACGATGTAGCACTTCACTTACTTATCCTCTGAGCCACACACAATATGACGACCATCTGGAGAAAAAGCAGCTCGTATTTGTGAATGCTCGTTTTGAGCTCCACGGAATTTACACGTGAGTGCTTTGTCACGAACATCATACATTCGTATGCGTGAGTCATTTGAAGTCACCTAAAACAAATAGTACAGTTAATTTACCGTACTAATCTAACAGTGACCTTACCAGTAATTTATCCCCATGGACAGCCAATCCTGTGACCTTGTGACCTCTGGCATTTTTGCCACGAGATGAACGCACGTCTACAACTGTGTGGTACTTGAGCTGCTGAAAATATTTTGTATTATCACTAAATCGAAAGCAAGACAGATTTTACTCGCAAACAGAAAATTCGACTAAATAGTATACTAACATCAGTGGAGTAGAAGAAGCAACGTCCATTGTACGTTCCAACGACAGCAAACTTCCCACTTTTGACAAACGTAATAGCAGTGATAAACTTGACCTGGAAATAGCATGACATAAATAGGAAGCACACAATATCAAATAGGTGATACGCTTGGAGTGTTTTATTTTACATCTTCGGAGATTATAATGATGTCACTGAAAAGAACAAAAATCTTTCCTTTCAAAAAATATAATCAAAAACTTGATCATAAAGAGCTTTCCAATCGCAGAGGGTGCTCCTGGATGGGATCAAAGTTATGTCAAGGCTTGTACAAGGCTCTCAAATAGACACGCAATTATGTGAGTCCTCAGACCATCTTCCTTATTCACCTTTCGGAGGCGATAATCTGGTTGTTGAGGATAAAGAAATATGCCCACTACAAATGACAGCTACATGTCAGGAAACTGTGTGGCACTACTATTACAGGTGGAAGGCGCACTGTAGACGAACCCCTACGGTCGACCGCGTCATTTGACCGCGCAACACTGCATCACAGATCCGTGCCGTTCCGACCGATATCCCGTGTTCCGCAAAGATCCACGGAGCGGAAAGATCCCGCGATTTCATTTCGTTAACTCTACTGCTGCGCTACGAATGTCTTCCACCTTCACTTTCAACAGGTGACCTAATCATCGTCCTGCTGCCTTTTAACATTACATGAAACGGATACATAAGGCCGCGTTCATACTTTATGGACAAGGCGTTGCTGCGTTCACAAGTAACGAAGCAGTGTGGCACTGGGGAGGTGCAGACACGGGGTAGGCAACGAGACAGGGTGGGTTAGGCAGAGACACAGAAGCGAACATCCACGCCTTGCCGCTGGCTTCGCAAGGTATAAAGGCAGCCTAAGAGGTGCCCCCTCCCTTATGTGTCCATTGCGTAAGGGGTGCACCACGAAAGAGAGTTTTCGAGAAGAAAGTTCGACTGTTCAATCGCGAAAGAGGGATGAAGTGTGGGACTTCTTATGTCTACCGATCTCTACCACGAACTCGAGGAAAACGTCAAAACGGTGGCAATGAACGATCAGGCAACATGTCATATCATATTCAAAACTTTAAATTCAGAGGCATGAAAAGCCCATAAAGATCAAAGGACTCACTGGAACTTCATTCCAAACAGCAACTTTTTTGTCCGGTATATGCCACATCCTCAATTTGCCATCCAGAGATCCAGAGAGAAAGTAACGATCGTCCTGAATCGTAGGGGATTTCAGAAAGAGTATCAACGTAACGGCAATGCCCGACGAAAATATCACCTTTGGTAGAAATGCGACAGAAGTGACGAAATCCACGTGTTGGAAGCAACAAAGGCATTCGCCACGCGATAAATGCCACAATTTCACGGTACGATCCATGCCAGACGAAAGAATGAAGTAGTTTTTTGACCACGACAAATCCAGTATGTCAGCAGTATGACCCTGCAATTGACCAGGACTCCTGACACAACTTTGGGTGGAAAGAAATGGTCGAATTTCACCTTGAAAACGACAAACGGTTTCGCGGAGAACAGATTGGCAGAGTCCTCCTCCTCTCCATTGATTTCACCTAAAAAGCTATATTTTCCGATATTGAAAAAACTTTTGGAATTCTTTGAGAAGAGTGCAAATTCCCACAATTTCGAAGTCAAAGACCGGTCAAATTCCTACGAAAATTCTCTGGAACACGTCACTTCCACTCCGTCCTCCAGACTGCACTTTCGGGTTTAATGGAACTTATCTGGGCTGATATTTGCTCATACGGTAACTCAAGCCAAGTTGAGCTTATTCTTTTCTTCAAAAGAAAAAACCTAATCGTTGAAATTTAAAAAAAACAATGATAAGCGGTTCTAAGATGATAACGTACTTTGCGTATTGCTGCCAGTGGAACTGGGAGGTCTGAAGGACTCCATGTCATGGATAGCTGACTGAAATGCTTCACTTGGAGAGCCACACGAATCTGAGGTTTTTTGTTGGTACCTGAAAGTCATTCATAACTACCTCAACCCTAACAACATTAGCTGGCTCCAAAGTGAAGCATGGTTAGAGGAATCCCCAAAACGATCTTGTTGTGGATTAAAAAAAAAGGGGGAGGATGAGGGTATGAGCGTTTAAAAAAAAAACTCGAAGATTCCTCGATCCATCAGTTCAAAAACGATCTCTAGGCCAATAAGGAGACCTCTAAAAAAGTGGTCAATGGACAATCATGCTCACTACCAGCCAGATAGCAAGTCACAACTATCGACTGACGACCCTTTTTGTCTCTCTATGTCATACGATCTGACCTTTCTCTCATTTGTATGAAATATTTCAGATGACTTCGAGCAGCCCAGACACGAATGATGTTATCCTGACCAGCTGTTGCCATCAAACGACCGCATACAGAAAAGCGAACGCACCACACAGCACCTGTGTGCTCGTTGTTCAGCTCCTAGAAAAGAAAATTCATCCCAATGACGACTAAAGCAGACATTCAATTTACGTTGGAACTTTTTCGGTATAGAATACATTCCTGGAAATACTTATAGAGGCATTCAATGCACTGGGATTGTCTGGCTAATTACACAAGTCCGTTAATCCCAGTCAGAAAATTACACAATTACACAAGTCCATTAATCCCAGTCACAAAAAAAAAAAAACGTTTCTTTAGTAAATTACTGGTCTACTCATATATAACTGGAGTGCTTATGGCAGATATCAGAAACAGCCCCAATTCACAACGATATCCGTAACTGAAAAAGGAAGGGAGGGAGGGAGGGAGGGAGGGAGGGGGGGGGGGGGGGGAGAGCGGTGCCAGGGGAATCATTCAGTAGACACGGTAATGAGGGCGATAATTATTTCGCGTTTTGCAAGTACAAGCTGTCCTCATGTTAATCAAATTGGAAAAAGGGAAGGACCGCGGGAACGATACCGGGATACTGTGATATCGGAGACTAGGGGAAATCCACTGCATAGCACGTGTAGGGGTTCAGTACCAGCAGACTGACATACGCCACCAGGAAACACAGGGTGTCCCAGGATTATGGGCGCCTAATTCATGTTTCTTTTGTATCCTTTACACAAATTGTATCAATGCTTTTTCCTTCACTTGTTGCTAAGTGGGTGCAAAGGATCCTCTTCCATCAGGGGACGTACTTGTTAGGGTGGAGCTCATGATATTTTTGAGTTTCAAAACTTTTTCAAATGGACTTCGCGGACACTTGCTTCAACGGTGACACGCACCTCGCCGTACTGTTGTTCTAACTAAGAAATTTTCATGGCCTAAGTAGTCAAAGGCAACCACTGTGGCCAACAAGGTCTGGTAGAGTATATCATGCCGATAGGACGTTTGGATACCTGTAAACGGGTCCCAGTAATGATTTGGGGTTCTGATGAGAAGCTCATAGTTTCCGTCGATTTCGGCGTAAAGCTTGCGGGAATGTGAACATGAAGAACACGCTGTTAGGCATAATGAAGCATTGGCCTCACTAGCCCTTCGAAACAAACTTGGTGAGTTGAACAGCAAGGCGCTTAAGTTTATAGAATCAAACTGATCCAAAAGCGTTGCCAACCCAATCTGTTCGAATTCATCACCTTCCAAGACGTCCGTCAAACCTCATAAAACTTGTTTCCACTGATCTCCTCTTAGGATACTGAACCAAAAGCAATGTGTGACGAAAATCATCATAGTATGGAGTCACACAAGGTAGCCTTGGGAAAGATTTGGGATGGAATGTATGGAAAAACTTGAGTGTTAAGGGCCATTGAGTGGTGAAGAGACTTTGAGCTTGTATCCCTGTTGTAGCAGCACAACCTATGATATGACTGCTGCGCCTTGTTACACAAGTTATGAGTAAAGTTGTGAATAGGTTGATTTTTCATTCACTCCATTGACGCCAACAAAATATTGCAATACATTGGCGCCCATAAATTTGGGACACTGTCGTTCGTTTGGTGGGTATAGACCATTCACTTTCAACACCCTCTACTCATTTGAATCGGATCGGGTTATCCTTCAAACACATGATAGCACATGAACTTTTCAACTGATCCTTCAAAAAAAATTGAGTTCGAGAAGCCTCCAAAAAAATTGAGTTCGAGAAGATGATCAATTGGATTTTTGGGTGGAAAGGCCACCAGATCAGGAATACACAGCACGAATCTTCCACTTTTCAGTATAAACATATGACCGAAAAGGAGCCCCTCCTCAAGGACTTTTATCATGAACGTCAACCAATCTTATTTGATTCCCCATCAAATTTATAAGCGTACGTCATTGACCATGGACACTCTCATAAATGCGGTTTCTTCCCACTCTATCACAAAGTGATAAACATTTATCTGTAGGTTTTATATAACGTTTTGTGCAAGTTTCATCATTCAAAATCGTATAGCGAAGAAACCGTTTGTTTACAGTCGAGCCATTTTCCTCTTGCCATTTTTCCTCAACAAAAAATGCCTTCGGAGCACAGAGAGATAGTGGGTATATAAGCACAACTCAGCAACACAGGCTCCTCAGTGTAGCCGTTCGCTCGTCCGGATTAGGTGCGCTTTCTTCTCTCTGGTGCTTTCTTGCCTTACGATTTGTAATTTCTTGTTTCAGTACAGTGAGGTGGTGCTTTGGTGCTTTGGTGCTCATCTTTGGTGCTTTGGTGCTCTCTGTCGTGCAGTTCGCGCAGGTCGTGCTCACACTGGTGCTTTATTACGATCTGGTGCAGGTAGATTTTGGTGTCTATACTTGATTTGTATTGTATTGATCTTTGTAACCCTTTTTGTCTACATATATGCTAGTTGTATCGTTTCATTTTACTATGCTATTTGTACAATTTTAGGCCTAGTTATTTTGATGTATTATTTCTCAGTATTTCTTTTTCGTTTAATTACCCAAGTTTGAGGTCTGGAAATAAAGTTACCGCGTGGCAAAGTGTTCTATCACATGGTGCATCGACACTAGAGGACCAAAAGCCGTACGTCAGGAAAGGATTGCGCACGAAATTTGAGGTGTGCTAATTTCGAAAATTTCAAGTTTTTCCTTTCTTGAAAAATCGGGAAAGACCCTCTGCTTGGGACGTGGATTCAAATCAAGGTGCTTACTCGCATAAAAGTAGTGTAAAGCGCATAATACCGACCCTGCCGAATTGCGGATAAAGGTGCAATACGTGAGCTAACGTTGAGTGCTTGTTGGGATAACAGTCATGACTACGACTCTGAGGGCCCGTAAAAGCGCTCTTACAAGGAATTCGAATGTTCTGATACAAGAATTGAACCAGGTTGAAGAACTACTCAGGGAACCTGCCATAAGTTCACCAGTAAGCTTCCTTCAAAATCTCAGAATTGCGGAAACCAAAGTAAAAACCGCTTATAATTCGTTGGAAAGGTCTTTTTATGCCTTCACGGATACTGTTGATGGCCTTGAAACGCCTCTTAACGAAGAAGAGGAAAGCAAGGTTTTAGACTATGTGTCGAAGACGGAGGATGTCATGGCACAAGCCAATGGGGTACTCCTCCAAATAGAAGGGAAGAAGGAGGAACTTAGTGCATTGCAGCAGGAGTCCCTTGAGAGCCATCCAACGGGAAGGTTTGAACTCCCGAGGATACCGGTGCCCCAATTCAACGGGAAAGGCTGGCAATGGGATAACTTTTGGGAGCTTTTTAACGCTACAGTGCACTCATTGCCGCTCACCGACCTACAGAAATTTATATACCTGAGAAGCTCATTGAAGGGTGAAGCACGAGAGGCAATCGCACGTTACCAAATAACGGCGGCCAATTACCAGTTAGCGCTTGCTCACTTGAGAGGAAAATATGGGAATGCAAGTGAAATCATTTCTGAGCTCCATCGGCGACTCGAAAAATGGAGTGCAAGAAGCAGCACTCTCAAGGATCAGCGCCAACTCTTTGACCAGTTAGCAGCAATAATTGCTCAGCTGGAGGCAAAAGGTCAAAACCTCGATAATCCGTGGTTAATGACAAAGATCCTGTCCAAATTTACAGAGGACATTCAAAGGCGGGTGCTCACAGAGAAGGTTTCCTCTGACGACACCAGTTGGAACCTTAGACGACAAATGCACTGTCTGGACATGGTACTGAAACAGGAAGAAAAGATAGAACAGCAGCTCCCAAAAAAGCCAGAAATGAAAGGTTCAGACAGTAGCAAAAAAGGGTATAGCAGAGCAAGAGAGAACAAAAACTCCAAGTTCTGCTTCTATTGCGATGAGAAAGACCACTGGTCCACGCATTGTCCCGTAATAAAGGACCCAAAGAAGCGCGTACAACACTTAAAAAATACGAACAGATGCATCGGATGCGGTGCTCGATCCCATACATTGGCAGAATGTAAGTCCAAAGGATGCCAAAAATGTGGTAAAAAGCACCATACATCCACATGCTTCAAAACTGAAGCATTAAGCTCTGAGAGACCAAAACCGAAGGGCGAGGAGGCCAGAAAGAAAACGGCATCTGCCCGCCATAACGTGATAGTGTGCAAAGCAGAGGATGACCCAAGGGTCCAAGACAGCTCGACGGAAAGCAGTGAAGAGAACCACACTGTGTTGACCGTAAAGCGTTCAGCTACCAAGGAAGGTAACCACGGAAGTAACAATATCTTCCTACTATCAGGAACCCTTCGCACAAAACATCCGCATACAGATGAATTCATTGATTTGACGGTCCTCCTGGATACAGGAGCAGATCGATCCTTCATTGACGCCGCCTTAGCACACGACTTGGAACTGCCACAACAAGGCAGCGTGCTAATGAAGCTGTATACGTTCGGGAGTCAGAAACCAACTACGGTTAAATGTATGAAGACTCAATTAACGATATGGGACGTCGGCGGCAAGCAACACAATCTGAACCTGTACGCACATAAGGCTCTAACCCAAGGTAATGCACAAGGGATCTTGGACAGCAAAGATCTCATGTACATAAAGGATAAGAATATTAGATTGAGCCTTCCTTCCCCTGAAAATATCGGACTACGCCGTCCTCAAGTCATCATCGGATGTGATCAATTGTGGCACATCATTAAATTCGATGAGCCACAGCTCACACTACCTTCTGGATTGGCTCTAATCCCCACTATAACAGGATACATGGTTTCCGGAAGGAAATTTCAAAACAGAGATGTCTCAGAACAGATCCGTTCTTCGATCTCTACGATCCAAACACAAGACGACAATGACCCCTGGGAAGAACATTGGGTAACGGATATCAGAGATCTGGAAAATGAATTCACAGGTCCTGAGAGAGTTGAAAGGGAAACAACCAATGCAAAGGTGCTGCAGGAATTCAACGACACGATCGAGAAGCGTGAAGAGGGATATTTCGTAAGGCTTCCCTTCAAAGATAAGCACGAATTCCTGCCAGACAACCGAGCTATTGCATTGAAACGCCTTCAAAATATCCTCAAGATGTACAGGGATAAACCTCAGATACTCCAACAGTACAACAGTGTATTCCGGGAACAGATCAAAAAGAAAGTCTTGGAAGTTGTCGACGAATCGGAAGATACTCTTGGGGGATTGAAACACTACCTCCCCCACCAACCTGTCATAACCCCTGACAAAGAGACTACCAAGTTCAGGGTAGTTTTCGACGCATCTGCCCATTATAAAGGTCGACCATCCTTGAATGACATAGTACACCAAGGACCGACGATGCTCCCTAAAATATATGGCATTCTGTTGCGATTTAGAATTGGGAAATACGTCCTAATATCGGATGTAGAAAAAGCATTTCTGCAGATTTATCTTCATGAGGCCGACCGAAATGTTACCCGATGCTTGTGGGTGAAAGACATCAACGAGCCCGCCTCGGATGACAACATAGTTGTCTTGCGATTCACTCGAGTCACATTTGGGATCAACGCATCGCCATTCCTCTTGAGTGCTACCATCCTGTATCATCTCGACAACAACGTGTCTGATCGCGTCATGGCAAACGAAATTGCGTCGAACTTATACGTCGACAACCTATTCCTGGGAGCAAGCTCAATAAGTGAGGGTATCAAAAAGTACGAAGACGTGAAGTCGCTGTTCGAAGACATCAACATGAACATACGGGCATTTGTCTCCAACGAACCAGAAATTATGAACGCCATCGCAGAGAAAGATCGGTCCCCAAATCTTACTCCAAAGGTTTTGGGAATACCATGGAACGCAACTACGGACAAATTTGAGCCCTTTGTCAAGATCAAGAGCTGTACAGCTGTCAGTAAACGAATCGTCGCGCAACAAATCGCCTCGGTGTACGATCCTTTGGGATGGTTTATACCTTTACTCGTGAAAGCCAAAAATCTCCAACAGAAGCTGTGGAAAGAACGCTATGAATGGGATCAACCACTAAGCGACAATCATGCGGCACAGTGGAGCGAAATTGTAAAGGACATCTCAGGATATCAGCATAAGCTACCGAGACGGATAGTTCATCGTCAATCGAAGCACACGATCGTCACATTTTCGGATGCGAGCGCAATGGCTATGGCCGCGTGTGCCTATCTCACCAACGAAGAAGAGGCAAACTTCCTTATGGCGAAATCCAAGATAGCGAATGCCAAAAAACCCGTCACTATACCGAAAATGGAATTGAATGCTATAGCAATAGCTGCTCGCTTGACGAATAATATACTATTGAGCATTCGTACGTTACTGCAGGTAGAAAGGGTTCTTATCCTGTGCGACTCCGAGATCGCTCTGAATTGGCTACAAAGCTCAAAACATCGACAAAACACAGGCAAATATGTGTCAAACCGCATAAAGGAGATTTACCGGATTGTCAGAGAAATAGAAGGATTGTCTATAAATGTGCAAATAGGATATGTTGACACAAAGCGAAATCCCGCAGACTGCGCAACAAGGGGCCTGTCATCGTCAGAATTCTCGAACCATAACTGGTGGAAGGGATACACCCTCAAAGAAATCCACACCGGTGGCTTTGTCTCGAAACTAGTCATCATCCAGGAAGAAGACGGTGAGCCGGAAACAGTGGTTACAAGCCACGTGACGGTTACCACAAAGAGGGACGAAGCGGCAAAGGAAATCGTGGAGTTATCAGCCTATAACGAGCTACGAAAGGTTCGCAGAATAGTCGCATACGCTCTGAGACTTGTAAAGGGCATTCACAGGCGACTGCAAGGTGCCCTGAAAGAGAAGTTGCAAACTTCCTTGCCGTGGATTACGCATGAAATGGAAGGCCGAAACGTGTCGGCCACAGAAGTAAAGGACGCTGAAATAATTCTCATCAAGCAACATCAAGCGGTGCATCTACGGTCTCACTATAGAAAAGAACTTGTGAAAAATCTGAACGTTAGAGAAGACGCAAATCAAATTTGGAGAGCATACGGCAGGCTCAACAAAGCGGAGCTTGAGTCAGACGCAAAAAATCCGATCGTAATCGCCCCCAAAACGGAATTAAGTCGGCTAATAATAGCAGAGTCTCACGATGCATACCACAAGAGCGTCGCACACACAATATCCGATATCCGTCAAAGATTCTGGATACCTCGACTGAGGGAGCAGGTGAAACAGCACATACGAAAATGCATGCCGTGCCAAAAGCTGAATGCACTACCGTACAAGTATCCAGAGATGCCAGATCTTCCAGCGAAGCGTGTAACAAGAACACGACCCTTTCAGCATATCGGGTTAGATTATTTTGGACCGATATCGATCAGAGAAGAAGGAGAACAGGAACTATCGCAAGCATACGGATGCATATTCACATGCATGGTGACCCGATTGATACACTTGGAAGTGGTTTCTGATGGAACAACACAGAAATTTCTGAATGCCTTCCGTAGATTCGTAGCTCGCAGAGGGACACCACAAACAGTAACTTGCGATAACGCTCCGGTCTTCGTATTAGGTGCTCAGATTCTCAATAGTGGAAGTGAATCACATCGGATGGATGAGAACGTAGCAAGAGAGATGAGCAATAAAATGATTGAGTGGCATCATATTACGCCTTATTCGCCTTGGAAAGGCGGATTCTACGAAAGACTAATACAATCGGTCAAACAGGCGATGACAAAGACCGTGGGGAGGAAAATTCTAACAAAGGACATGTTGGATACTCTTCTCACAGAAATTGAAGGATGTCTGAATGCGAGACCATTGACCTACCAAGAAACTGATATAGAGGACACCGTGCCTAGAGGAGTCGAGGAGGATGAAGAGGACTTATTGGATCTCGGAGATGAGTATGTCTGTGAAGCCGAGAGCCGAGACGGAGAATCTGTGGTGCACGAGGAAGACCAAACAAGCAGACACCACGGAACCGAGTCGAAGGAATCCAGGAAGAGGCAGTCACGATCAAAGCGCAAGAAGGATGCGAGACAGTCTCCGGATCCTCTCGAGCCTGAAGGTAAACGGCAGAAGCTCGTAGAAGAGCTTGAAAGGCTGAAAAAAGACCTCCAATCAACACGAGTTCGTCCCAAACGGATAATCGCCTACATCGTCGAAATGAGGGAGGAAGACAAGTATTTGCGTTGTGCGTTTTGCAACCGTAAAGGACTACACTACAGTGACAACTGCCCCTTCGTGAACGTCGTGAGTGCGCGCTGTAAGCGCGTTTGGTGCAACAACTGCCTTGACACTCTCCATTCGACGGATCGGTGCTGGCGCAAGAAGTCCTTTTGCAAATACTGCCATACTCAGAAGCATCACTCTGCGTTATGCGAGTTACCGGAAACGGACGAGCGTACCGAAGCAAGGTTCAGACTGTTTCGAGAGGAACTGGAGAAGCTAGAGCAACAGTATGGGAGACCATCACGCTAGCTAGTCGGGCCGCAGTATCACAAAGTGATAAACATTTATCTGTAGGTTTTATATAACGTTTTGTGCAAGTTTCATCATTCAAAATCGTATAGCGAAGAAACCGTTTGTTTACAGTCGAGCCATTTTCCTCTTGCCATTTTTCCTCAACAAAAAATGCCTTCGGAGATGCACAGAGAGATAGTGGGTATATAAGCACAACTCAGCAACACAGGCTCCTCAGTGTAGCCGTTCGCTCGTCCGGATTAGGTGCGCTTTCTTCTCTCTGGTGCTTTCTTGCCTTACGATTTGTAATTTCTTGTTTCAGTACAGTGAGGTGGTGCTTTGGTGCTTTGGTGCTCATCTTTGGTGCTTTGGTGCTCTCTGTCGTGCAGTTCGCGCAGGTCGTGCTCACACTGGTGCTTTATTACGATCTGGTGCAGGTAGATTTTGGTGTCTATACTTGATTTGTATTGTATTGATCTTTGTAACCCTTTTTGTCTACATATATGCTAGTTGTATCGTTTCATTTTACTATGCTATTTGTACAATTTTAGGCCTAGTTATTTTGATGTATTATTTCTCAGTATTTCTTTTTCGTTTAATTACCCAAGTTTGAGGTCTGGAAATAAAGTTACCGCGTGGCAAAGTGTTCTATCACACACTCAAAGTTGCCGTCATTTGTGACTGTAGGAAGAATGATAAATAATATCAAATAAGGATGACATAACAATCTACGAAGCAACGCATTTTTCTGCTCTGCCCGCAAATGCCAGCTGAATCACGCAAGGAAAAAAGTCCACAGGGATTGCTTCTTGTCTGTATACCACACAGCTACATGCAGTCAGAAAGGGGACAGCACTGAGAAAATACTCAACCTAAAGTCATCCAGAAAATGATAACTATTGGGCTGTGCAATATTTCACGCCATTTTAACACGTTGACAGCAGTGTGATACAATGTCGTGTCACACCCTGTGTCCGCATGGGACCATGTGACACGATGTCGTGTCACAGCACAATTCTTCAGCTATTTTCTCAAATTTTCGATCTAATTTTTGTTATTATGCCATACCTATACATTGTTGTTGTAGCCGTTGTGCATGGATATAGTCCATGACTTATATTTAAATACATGGGGTGAGTTATTGTTAGTATATGTATTTCTTGGACCCACATTGGAAGTAATCAATAAAGAATTATTGCTAGATTATACTATTATATTATACTATTATCAAACTATAGAGGGGCATGCTTGAATCATGTGGTTCGTAATTATTGCACTAAATGACAATTATAACTTCAAATATTCCAATTAAGAAAGAATAATTTGTAATAGCCACATATTGTCAAATTTAAACGCAGTCATGGTCTCTGTTGTCAACCATGGATCATTGCACAATTTAAACTCGAAGAAACAATAAATAAAAAGTTTTAACAAACTATGTGTTTTGGAGATGCGTGGCACTGCGTCCTGAGCGCTAAAAAAAGCTCGTGGTTGCACGCGCCAGACATGTGTAAACGCGCGTTCGTCAACGTGTTAATTCTCTGTGTTTCACAACATTCTCTCGATCATTCGACGAAGTTTATATATGAATTCGATAGAACTTTATAGCTCTACAACATGGCACTACCCGTTTTCTAAAGGAATCCTCAACCATAACAGTAAACTGATCCGCGATGTACCATTTTCTCCACATAATCCCATCTGGGGCGGGAAAGGTCAGCTTTTTTTGGACCTCCATGTGCCGAAAGCAGATTTTTGGCTGCAAATCTCAATTTCCAAACCTAGAAAACGTGAGCAATAAAACGACCGAAAACAATCAGCACCCGTTTTTAAAGCTGAGAAAGCATTATCGAATACGGGTATGCATATATTTTTTGACCTTGTGGTAAGCTAAGAGGAGGAAATGCCGAACATTTTTCAAGTCCAAAGAATACTAATATATATAGAGCAGTACATATACAAATTCTGGCGAATGATGAAAAGAATGTTGTGAAATACAGAGAATAAAAAATGTCATGGACTTATCGCACAAGTATTTACACCAGGAATTCTTCATTCAGCGCAGACACTCAAACAAAAAATATTACTAAAAATCAAACGAGAAAAACGAAAGTGGTAAGGGCTTGCGGAACTAACCTGAACCACTTTGAGCTGCTCAAAATCAAAAGGCCCCTTTTTGCCTTTTCTCGGTCGAACAAAGGAACCATTATGACCCGTTGCTTGTAATCCAGATTCCGACTGTTCTCCTTCGCTATCAGAAGTATCGTCTACTTTTACAGAAGCATTACTGAAAAATGACGTAAAAAATACTGACATAAAATCACAGTGGAAAACTGACCCATGAGCGGCGCTTTTCATTTTCTGCAATGCTCCACGAAAAAGACCACTGGCATAACTGCTGTAGCTTCGTGCCCATGTTTTTGCATGATCAAAACTTGAACGTGTGCTTGGAAATCGCTCCAGACGAACGTCATCACTGAAATGGCAACCCTGATCAAGACAACAATTTCGTTCACAAAAATAAAATCACACAAAACTGATAAGCAAAACTGACCCCATAGATTCGGCATTCAATGGACAATCCCTTTTCATACTCATCCTCCTCTCGACATCTCTTGTAATTGGATCAATCGATGAACTCAGCGAAATTTCTATACTCGCTCCATCTGCCACATTCATTCCATCACCACTGCCATTCTGCAGATACACAGGCTAATAAAAAAATAACAAGAAAAACACAGCAATAGCCAGTAAATACACTTACCTGTGGCTTTTCGGTAACATCTACGGCAACCTCTTTTTCGATATTCTCGACAGCTTCATCGACTGATTGTTCTTGCAACGTCTTCGCTTTCGTGGACTTTAATTCTTTGATTTTTCTTGACATCTCCGAGCTGGGAGACGATATCGACGACGATTCAGAAGCTATTGGTTCTAGATCACCGTCACGCGTCTGAAACCAACTATCTATCAACAACAGAAAATCGCTGAGAAGAATGTATGTACCAATAAAAACTTGTTTACGAATTGTCACATAAGAAGGATGAGAAGAGCTTCCTTCTGGCGCCGTCTTTCAGTAGACCAACTACAACGATTGAACCTTTTTTAGACGCTACCAGAATGATAGACCGGCTCACTGGGGGCGCCCAGGCTCCTGCATCAATGCCTAGCCTTACCCTGACCCTCGAATACTTTGTTGAGGGAAAACTCAGCTAGCCCAAGGTACACCTCACTCAACGCAAACTGGCCACCATCAGACTCCGCGATATTGCGGGGTCACGGCTCCGCAGAAGTTGCTGCAATGCAATGTCTCAGGGTCGCAGTATTGTGCGCAAAAACATGACGCCGCAAAATCGCAGAATCACAAAATCGTAAAAAACGCAAAGTCTGTTTGCGGCCTCAACTCAACCTGAACCCTACTTGCGGAAACATTATAACGAATACAGGGTATGGATACAGTACAGCAAAGCAATATCACCCGTGCAAAACCGTGTTCAAAACAACAGCTTCCATCAGATAGCAGTGACGGAAAACGCCGTGGTGCAAACGCAACGGCGTTCGTATCTGACGGTAGTGATTTGTATGAACGCTCTGCGCAGTTATGATTCAACACTTACATCGATCAGCGAACACCCTCAAGGCCAACAAAATAGGTGTCTCACGCGAGTGACAAATGTGTGGAAAGGAGCAGTCAATACAATCCTACCAACAATGTTCCGACAATACAATAGAGACGAGAGTTATGGTGATAGATGATGTCCTGCAATAGTTTTGAAAGATCTTGTAAGAGTGGATTACGGTTTGAGGTTGGGACCTCATGTCACCGGGCGTCAAAGGGCAGCGCCGAGCACTTCAAATTTTAACAAATCTCCAAGATTCAGTTATGACCCTTCGCTGAAACAGGTACAATCGGCATAATCACTGCTGAATTTTAGACTAATCAGTGAGCGACTGGAATCTCAGCATAGCTCCTGATGTATACAATCCAGAAGTGTAATGATGTCATGAATGTGAAACTGTGAGGGAATCGAATGCAGACGAGAAAATCGTGATCGATTCGCGCTCAGCAGACATTCCACAGAAGGTTCTTTGCGTTGCATAAGAAAACAAGCATTCAGAATGCATCTGGATGCTCGCTCATAGCATCTGTGTGATGTAGCTTCCGGACGGACCTTTATTTTTCCGCTTACTGACATTATTTTCCTTTTCGTAACCTTATAGTGATTCAGTTTTGCATTATGGCGATGAATGCATTCACAATCCGTGATCCAAACAACAGAGGTGCGGTGACAGTGTGCACCGACGGGGCGGTGGAATGCGGCCGATCGCAGAATTTCCGGAAAGAACACCCCATTCTGAAGGACCCCGTTTTCCCCTGCTCACTTTCGGATGGGTGTAGATACGCCCACGATTAATAACTATTCATTGAGAAGAAGTAGAAGATGTCAGGACAGAGCAAAGGAAAAAAGAGCAACAAGGAGCAAAAAGTGATGGTGGTGAAGGGTCGCTTAAATTAGTGAGGAGACGACAGCCTAAAGATGAACACTGACAAGAAAAGCACACAAAAAAGGGGAAACAGCAGCTACAGGACGACGGACAGATGGTGACGAATATGAAAAATTGACTAAAAACTGAAAGCGAAACGGAAAATTAACATAACAAAAGATACGAAGAAGAAGAAAAAGAAATCTATGTGAAGTAATGGGAGGGTCGCATAACTGAAGAAAGGCTGGCAGAATACATGTACCTGTGGACAAGGCTAAAAAATGCTCAAAAGGGACGATTGAGAAGTGGAAGATGTTGAGTTCGAAGCAAAACGGGGAAGGACAAAGAATGTTTCAAGAAAAATCTAAACCACCGTATTAAGTTTGTATTTCTCATCAACCCATAATGATAAGCATCGTTCAATTATGGCAGTAAGTGCAATCGAGAGCTTCCGAGTTCAAATCTAGGCCTTTCTCTTTCACAACTCTTTCAATAATGCTAGAAGTAACCACTAGTAAATATGCAAAAGGTCAAAATGCCAGATACTTTAAAAGCCAGCAGGCTGGAGGAAACATCCATAGAGAGAATTCAAGGTGTGGTTGAGATGAGGAAGAAGTATTCATCGGATTGAAAAGTCATGGATGCAAAAGCGAACGCAAATCGAAGTGAAAATACTAAAATTGGATGAAACGAAAAAATTCCCAGAAAACTATGTAGTCGAAGCATGAGGAGAGTCAGTGATGGAATGGCAAAGAAAAAAATCACGCAAAGCAAAACAAAAACGCACTGACCCAAGGTGAAATGCAAACTTCAATGTAAACAATGTGATGCGTGAGGATGGTGACTTACATGATAAAAATGAAGATCTGTCACTATCCTTGCCTATATACGGATAAGCTACCCGCTCCATCATTTCTAGTTGACATCTCCAAGAACTCTCCCCCCTTCTCTTCCCGTCCTAACATTAGCGGCATATTATCGCGCTATAGGACTTCGTTGGTAGTTTTCATTGTTAAGCATCCTTGCGCTCATGTTGCGATGTAAGTAGTAGTTTCAGCTGGTCTGAAAAAGGGCTTATGCCCGAAACGTCATCAATAAAGATAATAGAGAACCCAGCCTTCAATTCTACGTAACCAAGATTCAATTAATCGCTGCATTAGATCGCACATTTTTGATACAGGAATATAAAACAAAGCTGTTGAACCACAGGATATGGACAAAGAATATAAAAACTAATCGAAAAACAAACAACCGTATGAGCCTTGGTCAACATCCCTGAGATGGTCGAGACCTTTTGAAAGTAGGGGCATTTATAGTTGGACTGCGCCAATACAATGAAATCAAGAGTGTCACACCTCAACAAAATCTATGCTCTGACTTTCGACGACAATGCCCCTGGGGCGAAATTCGCGAAGGCACGCTTTGGTTCTTGTCACTGACACTGCCGTAATGTTGGTGCAGCTCGGCTCATAGTCGTGGTTAGTTTCGCCGTCTGCATTACCTCAGCGATGTAAAAGGGGTCTCCACTTATACATTGAGGATCGATCCCATTTTACCGGTACTTTTATGAAGTTCGAACCAGCAAGGTTGAAATGGACTTTACAGAGGAAGGAATGAGCTGAAAAGCGCGGAACTTTTGAGATCGTGAAATGCCAAGTGTTCACAGAATCGAATTCCCAGCAAATGGAAAAATTCATGCACAATACAGTGGATACACTCGCTTCACAACAATCACTCAAACCCGTTCTCAAACTTTTTTTCTCATTTGAAAAAAAAGCGTAGTAAATATGTAATGTGCTAATGCATGATCATTCCCAATCAACAACTGTACGAATGGGAGCACCACAAAGCCTTTCTGCAACAGTTTTTTGCCACTTTGAACGAACGCGAATTAATTTATGCAAATACTGGTTTCACGTGTTGTTTTCGTGAACAGTCCACCTTTCGAACCCCACAACAGCCAAACACCACAACTTTACAAAACAAGTGAAATCCCCGGATAATCACCAAACCAAGAGACGAGTAAGTACCCGAACGGGTTCTTGTGAAGGATAAAAGCTGTCGGGCCGAGAATGGATGTAACCAGCCTGGCTTCACCGTATTTTCTCCCCTAATCAATACCCTAACCGCATATCAAGACTAGATTTGTACGCGAACAACATATCGTGAAATGAAACTTCGACAGGCTTTACCTGCCTTAGTGCTGAATAAATATTTACAGCGCATAAAAACTCATCGAGACCTCGCCCTCGCCAGTGTTATCGACGACCACGCATTTCACGGGAAATCGAAGAGGTGGTCTGGAGACACTCACCCGCACAGACTGATCGCCTATAATCTTCGTAGTGATTTGAAGTATCACGCCTTCAGCTGCCGTGTTACGTGCACACTCCTCCCCATCATCATCCAATTCTTGACGTGTTAAAGAGTTCGATTTATTTGAAGGAGGCGGAAACGGACCGGCCTGCAAGAAAGTTTGCTCAAAATTTAGAGAAATTACGGGAAAAGAAAGGAGTCGTACCTTGAGAGACTTCGCCAGAGTGAGGCCTCTATCGAGTGAGTTCGTTTTTGTATGACCTCTCCGCCTTCCACTTCCATTAACCGTTTCTCCACTAGGCATCAATAACGAGTCATTCGAGGTGGACGATCCCCTTGAACGAATAAAAATAGGAAAGTCCTTTTATCAGTCACTGGAAAGAAGTCGACGGTCATTTCATTGAACAAAATGTTCATAAAATAGCCACACCTCTGAGCAGGATTCGGTGGTTGCTGAACAGTTTCGACAGATGAATTTTGAGTGTTGGGTGTACTGAATCAGAACGTTTCTTATTCCCTACTGCGATAAATTAGCAAAACTATCTTGCGGTACCTTTCCGTTTCAGGTAGATTCAGTCGTACAATGAGGTCAGTTGACACAGGATCGGGCAGTCGTATTGAGGGATTTCTCGGAGGAAGTGGTGGTGGAGACCGTAAATCATTTGAGGTCTACAACAGACAGATTTCATAACTGCAAATTTTCATAACGAAATATGCACCTGTCGTGTTAGCTCCCTCGGAGGCAACGGTGGTGGAGGATGGCTGGGAGGTGGCCCGGTGGGCGACATCAACGACGATGATCCAACCGATGAAGGGGAGATTGGAGGATGCTGCAAAGATGAAACATTCTCCTTATGGTTCAAGGGAAGTGAGCTGATTGAAAAGGTGTCCTGTTTGTGGAAGGGCAAATTATGTGCAGAAACATTCCTACTTCCACTATATACAAAACGCTTGGTCTGTTTGTCCCACCGTCCTTTGTTTGTCACAATTAAGAATTAAATGAAAACCAACCGGAGATGGGATCGAGCCTGGGACGGATAGGGCTTGGAACAAAAGATAAGAAGCACACACGGACCAAGGTAAGCTCCGCCGGGGCATGCACAGGAACGTTCAGTCAGCAGACCGCGAAATTTTAATTAGATTTTAAAATATCCTTTACGTAGGGAGAAAATGAGTTTAGGTCAGCCGTCGTGTATTGGAAGACAAAAGGCCCGAGCATGATGGGCGGAGCGCACCCTGAATGGGGGTACTTGCAACAAAAAACAAAAATTCATAACTCGGTCCAACACAGCATGGAGACAAGGAAGAAATCCGTAAGGATAACCAATGCGCAAGCTATCTTGAGCACACTTAGAGTGAGCGGTGGTTCGTCCACAATGGAGGGATGTGATTAACCGGATGTCCCTTACTGCAAAAGTTGCAAATTATTTCGCGAGTGGTATAGAGACCGGGAGGGAAATGGGAGTGGTCAGTAGCAGCTAACAGTATGTAAGGAAGATAAACCCCAATGATGGGCGGAGCTTTGGCGATGATGGGCGGAGCTAACAATAAAACTTGTAATGTGCTTTCGGAAGTCTGAGCGTGGAAAGAAGATGAATAAAACTGAGAGGCAAATGCTGCTTACAAGGTGCGGGCTCGTGTAGATACGGGCGAGGCCAAAATCGAAAAACCGCTACGTAATGTGAGATGATGTAAGACTGGGAAAACTGTACCATTCATAAAGAGGATAGGAACGGCAACTGGACTACCGATAGGTAAATACATTTGTAGAGTAAATTTCAGAGAACATGAGTATGCGGCCGATGCGTTTCCGCGCTCGAGCATGCCAAAACCAGCAAAAATTTTAACGTATTAATCGTGAGCATGACTACGGATGCATTGCATCTATCGCAATCACGTAAAAAATATAGAATTTCTATTGTCAGCAAAAATGATGATTTTCACGGTTAAAAGAGAAGGATGGAAGAAAAATAACCCAGACTGGAAAGGTAATCGAATAACTTTCAATCGAAAATCAAACGGCACAACTCCCAGCAGACATATAAAGAGGATTAGTTATTACATAAAGTGAACCCACGGGTAGAGAAATTGTCAACGGATCACATTCCATGATAGGTTCCGGATGTACGTAAACCTGTGACAACGAATTCGAAGAAGGTACCGGAATAGACGGCCCAGCTCTCGTGCTCATACTGTCCGATGGATGAACCACCTAAATGACTAGAAGCTTTCACAAGCCTGATAGACCAGAGTCAAAGCCTAGTTACAAATTACGGACGTAAGTTTGGCGCAGTTTCTGTACGCTGAAATGAGATTCTATGCCCATAAATAAACTTGGAACCGTTGTTTAGTGGCTTGTCGCGTTTAGAAGAATTCCGCTCCTCACACACTCACGCTTTTACTTAATTGCTACTAACAAGAAAGGCTCCCGGGTCACCGTGGCCATTCAGATGAGTTGTATATCTTCCTATGTAGTTTCAAACGGGGATCTCAAATCTGCCCTTCAAATCTGCTAAACATTCTGGGAAGAATGTTACGGGCGCCTGAAAGATACGGCGCAAGCGGAGGTGCCGGTTCATATATGACTCGAGAAGATACGTTGTCAGAGCTCGGATGGAGGAGCTGGTAGGGTGCTGGACTGCAATCTGGGGCATGAGGGTTCGAATTCTTGGTGTATTTGCTAGTTTTGCTTTTGCCTTAAGTGTTTGCTAAACGTTTGCAATACGCTTTTACGCTTCATGAAAGCATCTCGCGCCCCCCACTGATGAGTAATATGGGAAGATTGGTTTTTCTGGATAATTGAACATCCTGCCCATCTTTTCCACCCTATTATTTTGCGATTGTAAGGAGTTTGGCGTTGTTGCGTAAAACGACTATGGTATTCGTGCTCAAGGGCTCGAATTACCCCTCTGTGCAAATTTTCAGCCAAATCGAGTTTTTGGCCCAACTTCGGAAAATTAGGGGTGCCGAGGGGATAAGTAGTAGTTTTTGAATTTCTTTCTACAAAAAAATCGTGCAACCTGAACAAAGATAGCCTAGACATATCTATTACAGATGCTCATGACAAAAATGTACGTAACAGGCGTTAAATAAGGGCATTTTCTCGGCAAGGGTCAACGACTTCCCCTTCTTTTGAGTGGGTTGCCAACCAATAGCCCATGAATTTTTCCGAAATTTGGTTAAATTCTCGAATTGGCTGAAAACTTATACAGTGAGGCAGCTTGGTCCCCTCAAAGCGAAAATGGCCCTGATTTTGCGCGAAGATGTCTGGCTCGCGCGCCATAAACTTCCGAACGTATTATGTAATAGCACCAGTTATTCAGGAAAAGCTTCGTAACTCCGCTCCCTGGCCATTCAAGATGAGTGGTATATGTTCCTATGTAGTTTCACACGGGGAACTCAAATCTGCCCTCCAATCTGCTAAACGATTCTGGGAAAGGAGTTATGGAGGTTTTTCTGAACAAATAATACTACTACTCTGAAAGTTCGGTAGCCCATAGCGCGCGAGCCAGTCACTCTCGTGCAAAACCAGTGTTTTTCGTGTTCAGGATATGATATTCACCCAGAGGACAAGTTTTCAGCCAATACGAGAATTTGACCAAATTTCGGAAAAATTCATGAGCTGGCTGGCAGCCCATTCAACGAAGGAGAAGTGGTTGACCCTTGCCGAGAAAATGCCCTTATTTGACGCCTGTCACGTATATTTTTGTCATGAGCATCTGTAATACATTTAACATTTAACATTTATTACATGCTCAAGGAACATGTGGGTTATAAACTGACAACATCACCAAAGTAAGCTTAAGTTGGAACGATAACTGGGTGAAAAAACAACAAAAAAAAATGGCGAACGGCCGAAAAATCAGAACGCTAAAAGGAAGAAACCACTGAGAGAGTTAAGGAGCAACACTAGTATCAGCCAAAAAACATAAGCAGATCTGATAATGGTGGGAACAAACTAGCTGTAATAGATATGTCCAGGTTATCTTTGTTCAGAATGCACGATTTTTTGTAGAAAGAAATTCAAAAACTACTACTTAACCCCTCGGCACCCCTAATTTCCCGAAGTTGGGCCAAAAACTCGATTTGGCCGAAAATTTGCACAGAGGGGTAATTCGAGCCCCTGAGCACGAATATCATAGTCGTTTTACGCAACAACGCCAAACTCCTCGTAATCGCTGAATAATAAGGTGGAAAAGATGGGCAGGATGTTCAATTATCCAAAAAAAACCAATCTTTACATGATGTTCATCAGTGGGGGGCGCAAGATGCTTTCATGAAGCGTGTAAGCGTTTTGCAATCGTTTAGCAAACACCTAAGGCAAAAGCAAAACTAGCAAATGCATCAAGGATCCGAACTCTCATGCCCCAAATTGTAGTCCGGCACCCTACCAGCTGTTCCATTCGAACTCTAACAGCGCATTTTCTCGAGTCATATATGAACCGGCACCTCTGCTTGCCGTATCTTTCAGACGTCCGTAACATTCTTCCCAGAATCGTTTACCAGATTTGGAGGGCAGGTTTGAGATCCCCGTTTGAAACTACATAAGAAGATATACAACTCATCCTGAATGGCCACGGTGACCCAGGAGTTGTAAAACAAAAACAAGCCAAAAAAGAACTCAAACTTACCATTGTGTGCGAGCTAGCAAGAACCCGACGATGCCATGAATGCAGACTGGTGGCTTCACTGGCTACGCTTAATGTGTCGCAGTCTGATGTCACACCGTATGTCAGCCCCAAATCCCTAGCACCAAATTCTTCTCGCATCCGACGACGAAGCGCCGTAAGCCGATCACGACGAGAAGCGGCTAGAGAATTCTCCTGCAATGAAAATGCATATGCAGCTGAAGGATCATGCATCTGAAACAACATACTGCAGGAGTATTCATATGGAGAGTAGAGGGTGGCTGCACAAAAGACATCTGCGAGGAGCATGGTGTAGCAATTCTGCTACGATGCAAATCAACTTGCTGATTAACCGTTTCTCTCAGCACTGCTTCTGCAGGTGGTGCAGGACGCTGAAAATCACCCAATCAAAAGCAAATACATTACAATGAAAACAAAAAAATCATACCACAAATGAAGGGACCTTGACGTTAGCATCACATGATTTCTCGAAATCAACAGCGTCCTCAAATTCTTCGAGGTCCTCAGTCATTTGGGAGTATCGCTCTACGAGGGGTTTGTGATACTATACGGTCACTTTCCTGAACAACGAGCGCGAATTTTATTACACTGAATAAATTATGTAAAGAGTGAAATCGTAGACACAGTGAGTAAAAACGTAGTATGCAGGAATCAATGCTGTAAGAACGGAGGAAATCAACCAGCATGAATCAAATGAATCGACCCAAAAATAATATTTATGCACAGCAAACATATAGCCTCTCTTAACAAGACACTATGATGAGGACACATCGAAAATTCCAGAAAGATTACTCTCATGAAAATTTTCAAATCAGAATTCATTCAAATTATTAGTCTGATCTATTTATAAATTCACACTCTCAATCTATACTAGAAATCTAAGTCAATTCAAGCGCCTAATATTATACAGGGAGGGCTCTTAGGAGAGCCCAGAAGCAATTATTACCACAAGTACACTTCTCAAACCTGCCAAGATATGAGATAGATGGATTCGGTAGTGAAAAAATTGGCAATTGAGCTAAATTATTGGAGCTAGATTCATAAAGCTACATCTCAAAGTTAGCAATGACAGCATCAGCGAAGTCGGTAGTGGACGCATAACTGAAAAATTCACGTTAAAAAATGCAATTTATTTTCAGGTCATTCCTTTTTGAAAATAATGGTATTTTGAAGGACATATTCAACAGAAAGTCTCAAAGACAAAGTCGCATGAAAATACTGCCAGAGTACATGCGCGATGAGCTACCCTTACAGATCAAGAGGCTCCAGATGTGAGAAAGCAGCCCAGCCGAAGTTTTTACAATGCAATCATGAAATTTTTGTAGCGCAGTTACTATAGCAGTGAAATAAAAGAGTATGCATATTGACACGCGGCCGGAAAGTATTAAACTGTGGAGAAGTTTCCGGGGTCTTCAAAGGAGTGTCGACTGAAGACGGCGATGATGGTTAATTGAACAGCCAAAATTTGCACCAATACAGCGTAAACTACTGTGGGTCTTCCCATACCAGTGGATCACTATAAACTCAAATGAAGACTTCGTCACGGGTGCTTCAGGACTGAAACCCTCCCCACTGAAGTGGCTGCACCTATCTCATGAAATCACTTCCGTGGCTACCTATTTCGACGAAGCACCGCTTCCAAGTGCAACGTTCGCGGGAGGACCCACTGCAGCTGTGAGCACTCCCTTTCTAGTCATACCACGAAAGGGAATGAATGTATGAAGGAATCCACATCTTGACAGTAATATAAAAATTGCACGCCCCTTATATCAACTGGACAAGTAGCTGCCAGACAGTGTGTAGGTAAGGAAAAACATCTTAAAAGCCGCACAAACTTTCTCTAGAGCCTAATACTTCGCTTAAGCAAAAAGCAAAAAGCAGAAAGCAAAAAAAACCATCGATCTCTCTATCCTCAACATCACACTAACTTTTTTAACATTTTCAAAAACAAAGGACCATTGCTACGTAAGCGTGCGTTTAACAAACAAATATTGTGAACGCAACTAAAATCAGAATTAGCCGAAGCGAGAATGTAACTAGAAGGTGGTCAAGCCCAACAACTTCTGGAATGGTCGCTCATGAAATGCTCTAGAAAACGGAGAAAACATATTACCATCTATATGGTCAAGCATCAGATAATCAACCAAAACGGCACTAAAGGCGAAAGACAACTAAGAGGATTCCTGGACCAGCATGTTTGCTTGAAATTACTATCGAGTTTCAGGTGTGTTGTGAACAATGCATTATAGCACTTGTGAGAGCTATGTCATCAAACCGAGTAATGTTTGGAAAAATAACACTCAGCACACGGGGTGTATAGTGGCGCATTCAGGGACCACAACAAAATTTTCACACCCAAGCTCCCCACTAACCTCGCAACCGGGCCTGTCGAAAATATTACGCTTACACAAATCGACGTAGAGAAGATGTATCAAACCTTGGGTATCTAAATACATTTTTCTACAACACAGCAACCTGCATCCCCCTCAACTTCTTCTGGCATCCCCCTTCTCATTCCCTGTATATTATGTAATGAAAATTGAAAGCCGATCAAAGGATCTAAAATATGAATGATATGAACTCAAAAGAAGCAAAGCTGACGGGGATTGCAGTAGGAGCACCGATGTCACATGTTTACACTTTACTCTGCATGCATCGGGTTTCGCAAATCTTCAAGTCACGACTCATTCAAACAGAGCATCAATAACACTGAAAAGATTTCCTGAAGCACCTTTACACACCTACTCCACCACATGTGACATTGTATTGTAGCAGCGTAAAGTGCAGCACACACTTTATAAAAACAATTTTATTCGTAGCGACTTATTGTAACCGGGTTCTTATATCAGTCGGGAGGACAACAGCTCAGCGGCATGGGCTTTTGCACAAGCAACAAAGAAGAAGCCCCTGTAAGAGTAAAGCAATAGTTTTTTATGGAGAAGGATTCTCCCACTAGAGATGGTACACCGATCCCCACCTCCTTCCCGTTTATGCCGAGCTTTTATCTCCCCGATCCACATATGTCGCAGACTATTAGAAAAAGCACCAAGCGAAGGAACACACTCAGAACAACATAGATATGTAGCCATCTTAACCTATCCCCAAATTGGATGGATAATTTTGGGACGGTTGTCAACTTGTTTGATTCATTTTGAATAGATAGAAGAAATAGGACACCTTATCACAAATCGACGGCAGGGTTGCACTAGCGTAAGTTTGAAAGTCTTGCAGGAAGGAGCGAGCACGGTCAGCTTACTCTCATATGTGGTCACTATTTTTCGAGAATGACGGATTGAGCTGTGCGAGATGTTTTTTACTGCACTTTACAACTCGCTGAGTCAAGTATCTGCTTCACCATTAGGGTGGGGAAGTGCATTCGAATACGGTGGCCGTATTCACGTCAAAGACTACATGATTTTGCAAAAAACTGCCTCAATAATCGGCCAGTATATAGTACATAGACATCAAAATGTTACGCAAGAACTGACATCAATTATGCCGACACTAGCGCACCTATTTGAAGCAGAGAGCGGAGAGAAAGTGTGCAGAAGAGCAATGAGAGGAGGACATTGCAGGTCAATACTAGTATTGCAGAATGGCACTCTCTCTTACGTGCACTTTTCTCTAAAAACTAAGCACATCGCTACAAACCGTCACAAAAACCGCACATATCCCCAGCGGCTGTTAACATTTTTAGCGAATGCCGGGCTTTTTCCAAGCTGTACTTTGGAGAGGATAGGGAGTCGGTGAAAAAGCTGTGCATCGCCAGCGAGAAGAATTTGCCAGAAAACCCACTAATAAGATGTGACAAAAATACTGTAAAAGTCTATCAGGTACCACAAAGTTACCAAGGAAGACAAATATGTAACCATCCAGCTCCAGGAGGCAAACGCTTGAGCAAACCGTTGTTATCAATCAAGACATGATTCATAAATAGCGAATGTTTGACTTAAGCAAACAGCTCCCACATCAATAAAAACGCATGACTGAAAAAAAAAACAATTCTACGAAACAATAACTTACCCTCCCATATCTCTCGTGCGAACCTTCCCATCACGAATTACCTTCTCCACAGACTTTCGCAAAGCATCGGCATAATTGGTAAGATGGAGATGTTGGAGCATATTCGCCGCACATAAGATCATGGCCGTCGGATTAGCGATTGACCTGAACATCGTTCCTTGGACTACTTCTGGAGTACGATCCTGAATCATCAGCGTTCTCATACCTTCCCAGAGCTTCCTGGAAGGAGTGGCGACTTCCTGGCTCAAAAATGACAAAATCTCTTCCGACTGATTGACCAGTAACTACACCGGCACCACCAACGAGCCTGAAAAGAGTGTGCTTTCATATGACAATTTGAAGTACATGACCTGAGAAATGTGGCAATGCATGGGACGCCATCTCACAATACCTTGCACTATCTTCCACATAAGCAAAACGTTTGAGCAAACACTGGGCACGACAAACATTATTTCTCATTGCTTTTCCGCAATAATTGCCGAATGCACATCCAGAAGGTACAGTGGGCGTAGCTAACTCCTAACTTTCGGTCATCGAAAGTGAAATAATGCACTTGAACGACTTGGCACTGAGCTCACAAAATTCCCAGAAATTAAGTTCTTCGCACGGCGCTATCTATTCCTCTACTGGTTCACAGTCGATGTCACAGATGCATCACACTCTTAGACCGCCTCAAACTTCGCGATTTTGCGGTGTTATGGCTCCGCACGCGAAGTTTCAGCAAGGCAAGATCTCAAGGTAGCAGTATCGCGTGCGAAAATCGGACGCTGCAAAATCGCGAGGTCTGACGGCGGCCTTAGGAAGCGATGCTTGAAAGCGCCATGCTGATCAATTCCTAACGGACATTTCGCGATAATTTTTAGTGGGTTTGTGCTTATCAGTAATGTAAGCAAAGGCTCTATAGGATTAGCTATTAAAAGGAACGAAAAAGTGCTTGAGAATCTACATGTAATCTCAATTCGCTGCTGCCAGAGCCTCAGAGCTACTAGCGAAAGAGAAGCAGTTTACGTGACTGGTACCGCTCTTATGATAGAAACTGAATGTGACGAGTATGTGTTGATCTCCAGTCGCTTTCTGAGCTATCTCAATACCCCTATGACTAGGCCGTGTCGCAGTAGTGATGCAACTTTGCTTGTTACAGAGCGATCTATCTCCCCAGGAGGGTGGGAGATACTCGAAATCGCAAGACGTACATTAAAATATAGTTTGAGCCAACTTGAGCTGAAAGGTGTTCGTCTTTTTCTCGTGATGGCTACTAATGAGCCGCACTCCATCTCGAAAGTTGGGAGCCTGATTCTTACACTCGTTAGAGGGACGCTGGACTCAGTTGCGTACAATGTGGCCGGGACATTGGGATGGACATCTCCTTGTCTGCGACAGCGACAGTACTTGATAAAAAAAACTAGGTACGAAAAAAAAACCCATTGATTACTAAATGAATCAATTAATTCATACAACACAATTACATACTTACAATGTGCGTACAAGTTATGGTTGTATCTGAAGGAACCTGTTAATAAGGCACAGAGTTAAATACAGTTTTCACTAAATAGATGCATAGTAAAGGAACCTCTTCACTCTTACCAGGGCTGTCAGACTTGGCGATTTTTTTAACAAGCAAATTTGCATGCGATTTCACGGTGCTGCGGCTCAGCACCTGAAATCGCGTCATCGCCAAATTGTCCTCAAATTTGCAAATACGCGAAATATGACTACAGCCTCACTTCGCCACAATTTCATGTCATTAGAAAATATGAATGGAGATTAGTTTATATTCTGAAGCAAAATTGGAATACATATATCGCTTTTTTTGCATTTCCCAGATCTTCACAAAGCGAAGTAAGATGGATAATTGACAGGACTATAGGTAGAAAAGGAGCAGAAAGTAAACTAACCCTGCCGCAAGGTTATCTATAATATTTCCATAAAGGTTCGGCATAACCATCACATCGAATTGTTCGGGCTTTGCCACCAACTGCATGCAGGTGTTATCAATAATCATCTGATCAAATTCGATCTTGGGGTACTGAGTAGCAATCTGAGAAAACACCGTTTACTGTACAATACATGAACGAAAACATTAACGAAGAGAAAGTGAAAAAGTTAGTCCAAAAATACCTCTCCGCATGTTTTCAAGAACAAGCCATCTCCTAGTTTCATAATGTTGGCCTTATGAACAGCAGTGACCTGAAATCATAGCGTAGTCACACTGAAGACTAAATTAAATGAAAAACATATCACTCCGAAGTGATAAGATTTGCGTTAAGACAGAAAAAATGATAGTGGCCACACTATTGAACATCTATATGACTTTTAGATCATTTGACCGTGAAAATAATTGGATTCTACTGCTGTCCAACATAAGAGCACACTTCTTCTTATTGATTTGCTACTGAGATTAACACAAAAAGAGTAAAAATCATTTCTGTACGTGAATAATGCACATTTCATATCGAAAGAACAATTAAACAAAAACGAAGAATTGTGAAGTGGGCTACCTTCTTTCGCCCGTACTTAGTTGCATAATCGAAGGCGAACTTCGCTATGCGCTCGCACTTTACTCTCGTGGATATCTTGAGACATTCTATTACACCTGTAATAAGTGAATTCACGTTTCACGATTCACGTCTATACTTCATTGCATGAAAATGCCACCTTCAAAGGCAAATAAAAAGCCACCCAAAGTATGAGTTTAAGTGGAACTGCTGCAACGATAGGCAGAATAAAAAAATAGTAAATCGAGTGGCGAAAGCATTCAGAAGAAAACTATTAAGAGACTGAAACATTACCTGGAACGAGCTCATGTTCCAAACTGGAGTACTCTCCTTCAGTCTGCTCTCGAACAATGACAAAATCGAGATTCTTTCCATGGCGAGTTTTGATACCCTCCAGTGACTGGAAGAACCGGTTAACTACTGCACCGTGCAGATATGAAGAGAAAAAAACATGAGATAATCCTTTCGCGAATAATCCCATCAAAAAACACTAGGAGAAGATTATGAACGGTTGAGAGAGAGTGCGAGCTTAGTAAACTTGCTGAAATCAGAGGCTCCCTAATCAAAGATTCTTATGAAACAAAATGAATGTAAGGGCCAAATAGGGAAAGCACAGTCGAATGTACAAGCCTGGTGAACAGGACATTCATAAGCAGCTCGCACAAAAATTATAAAGGGCACTGACGAGAACGCTAGTTTTTTTTATAGACGAGAAATAGGACCTTCGACGCAAACGGCCCCACACAGATGTATCACGTGGCCTCGAAAGCTAGGGGAGGTTTCCCACAACTCAAGCATCAAAGAACATATAATGTCGGTCATATGAAAACTTATAATGTTGGTCATATGAAAAGGAAGAAGGAGCTTTAGCAATAAGCGAAGCACATCAAACTTTCGGAGACGCAAGTTAAATCTTTAACTCGTCTTCAACTCACTTAGCCGAAACACTGCAGGTCAATGACAGAGATTTTAGTAAATTAAGTCGTATGGGAAGCAACAAATCAATAAATCCATGAGCCAACTCAAGTGAAAAGTGACCAGGCGCCAAAAATATTACCTTGATGTGCACCACATTAGCAAACAGATCAAGCGCCCTACGGAGCCGCATATTGAGACCGGTAAGCTCTCCTTCCGTATGAAGAACAGCAGATTCTTGGATTGCGCCTAGAAACTGGACAAAATAACAGCGACAAAAATTACACCCACAATGCGAAAATCCTTCGGTACCTTTGAGAGCAACGTTGTTATTCCTAGCAATAGACGATACTGCATTTTCTATGGAAGATGATCGAGTGTAATGTACTTCGGAAAGGAATACTTCTGAAACACCATCAGATTCCAAGAAGTTTGACTGCTAAGTTCTGGTTACCTAGCTGCTGTGAGTTGCCTATTAAGATACACATGAAGGAAGCAAAGTCGAAAACACTAATGAGAAAAGGTTACGATATCCAACTCAATTAAGAAATGCTTGGCATTCGGTTCTTGAGAGCTCATTCACTGGCCATTTCTAAATACTAGGTTTAGCTGCAGCAATGTCGATACCTACTTGCCATCAGAATTCATACCATTAGAATTCATAGTCGCCCACTGGCGAGAACAAGAGTCATTAAAAAAGCATGTTTAAGGAGCGCTCGAAGATAGAATAGCACACAAAGTGACTTCAGTATATGAATGTCAAATGAAGCTCCTGAACAGGATGTCCAGACGATGTCCGGTCATTGTCTTTATCCCCGAGATGGTCCGGTACCAATAAACCTACCCTGGAAGGATGGGAGGCTTGGTTGGCCTGGGCGGGCATTTATGGGGAATTTGATGCTCGCATCATGCGAGTGAGAGTACGCACCGCTTATCACGACACCACATCCGCTCTGGTAAACAAACAATAAACATTGATAAATAATTGTAATCTAGCGAACAAATAAAAGAACGAAAATAAAGTCATGAAATAAAGTTCCAGTCTCATAGAAACGGGACATTTCGCCCATAACTCAGTATACTTGCAACATAGTAAAATGAACAACAGCGAATCAGTAGTTACCAAAGCTTGGAACCAAAACTAAGCAGTTGCGTAAAATAATTCAAAACGAACTTGAAATTCAATAAAGAAAATGTTAAAACGAGATATACCTTCGAAATCCAAGGGAATTCCTGTATTTTTCACGATGTCCTGCACCGTGTAAATAAGTTCTGGTCCAACCCCATCACCAGGAATTATGGTTACCTCAAAGAAGATGTATAGGCGAATATGCTAAACTACCATTAATTGAAACAAACTAAGGAAAATACCTTGAGATTCTGGGCAATCGCCTGCGTTGGTGCCGCCGCAGTAACAACGGAACGCTGAGCAGCAAGTAGTTGATTACCAGCTCGAGCCGACGATACCACCATACGGGACAGCATCCTGAAATTCATAGCGAATTCTATGTGTCATTATCACAACTAACGCAACAAACAGTAGAAAATAAACAGGAGCACAATGTTTCAAAAGCGATTACGGATGTTTACTGAACAATAAAGCTTGAATTGAAGCATTATTTGCAGCAGGTCCTCCGTTGGTCGCGCGCTCTCGCAACGCGTTCTAGATTTGTAGAGCACGCTATCTTGCTTGTTTTTCTTGATGCCGTTCAAAACAACTTAGGGAGTAAGGACTACCCGGATCATTTCGAAGGAAGATAAATGAGGAGTAATGGCTATTCATTAGCTGTTTCAATATCCTTCATTTATTCGCACTTCATTCAAAATCGCTATTGAAATGAATTCGATACTTACATGAATATGTCACCAATCACGTCGTTTTGCACGCCTCCTCAGCAGGTTTGATACCAGCCAAAGTAACTGGACGGCGCTAGCCAGACTTACGGGCATGCTTTTAGCCCCTACTATATTCTTCCTCTGTCTATACAGCACATCACTACATTTCAAAATTTTCATGAGTGCATATAAATTTTCGCTCGTTCAGCTGAATTGCAGCCGCATCAGTACTGACGCATAAGCAAAAAGAAGTCCCTTACACCCTTCCCTATCTTTCGAAATCCCTACATGGTATTGTCATTGTTTTCTAATTAGTCAAAGGCACATGCCAGGTTTATGAAGGAGGCTTCGCTAATATCGTCATTACTCGGGCCTTCGGGGGCGGTTTCGCCACACCTCTCTGCAGATGATAGGGCGTGGCGAAACCGCCATCAAACAGTCGAGTACGAGTGACGATATCAGCGAAGTCCCTGCTTCGATTAACCTGGTGCCTTAATGTTCCCATCTATGTGGTCTCTTGGACGAGTGCTCGTCAGTAGATGCCCGCGAGCTAATCGGTACCGTGAAGAAAGCCCTCACGGCTGCATTCATACAGCTGCATCCATACACTTCATTTCGGAGCGCTTGATTGGGCGTGGCCTGCAGACTTGGGTGAGTGGTGAGAGTGAGGGTGCGTGGCAATAGTGAGATTGTGTGGCGGGGTGAGAGGGTTTCATCGGATACACTCTCATCCAAGTCCGTAAGCCACACCCAGGCGCTTCGAAATGGACTGTAATTTCCAGCGCAGTTGTGCGACGGCTGCTGCTAGCGATTCAGTTTCACTTTCTGATCTGATCGTGTCACGGAGCTCCGTTGTAACAAACATTCGTTCTTTCTTCTTTTCCTTTCACGTCTATTATCTTTCCTTCATTCTTTTTAAAACCTTTCCCCCTTAATCCTTTGTATGAGCGCTCCACGCCTTTTTTTGCAGATTTGCACAGGTTATGTTCATCGGTCTACAGGGTGACAGTTCACATTAACACGCCACGTGTTCGGGTAAGTTGAGACTGGAGCGCGAGAAGTAACGTTGTGCGACTGTGCCGCAATACATCAATGCAGCGTACCCTTCTCGCTACATCGGTGGTGAAGCATAACTCGAATAATTTTTTGAGAAGCGCTATTGTTAACTCTTTGTGTGATCATCTGGTAAATGGGGATGTATCCTTACTTTTTGAGTTGGTCTGTGCTATAAAAGTCCTCTATCCCTATATGGGTCAGATCAAATCGCAGCAAGTGTTACCAACGGCAGGGTGAGTGTAAGCAACTCAGAGCTCGGGACGAAATAATGCGAGATAGGGGCGGCGCTTGAAGACCCATCCAAGAGGATGCATCACCGCGTCGTACGTCGGACGACGCAACGCGAATTTTCTGTTCTAATGGCCACATCCTGGCAACCCCATTCATTCTAGATTTACAGCAACCACAGAGGGCGCCTCTGTCGATGTCGCTCGGGAGCACAAAGGGCACCGACGGCAAGTAATGGAACAATGTTCGGAAAAGTGTATCTTAAGGCGATCCTGAGGCACATAACTCAAGAGCTAAAATGCTACCTCCTCCTGATATGCATACATTAAAAATAAAGGAAGGAAACGGCTGAGCTGATAGAGGGAGAAATTACGCTGAAGCATGGGCAGAATGTCCCCTTCAGAATAGCATATTTTCTTCTGAAATAAGCAGGACAAACTGTATCAGTATAGGGAGTGTAAAACTTTGGGCCAAAGGTACAGTCCATTTCGAAGCGTTTGATGGGGCGTGGCCTGAGTGGCAAGAGTGAGAGTGTGTGGCGGGGTGAGAGAGTTTGATATACTACCAAGTCCGTAGGCCACGCCCTACCCAACGCTGCGGAATGAACTGTATTGCCCTCGACTACTGATCATCATCAGTCCGTCATCCCACCGTAGTGATCGAGTATGTATGCAAATGGTTTTCCGGCTCTGAGTACATGTGAAGTTCGTGGCGCATACTATTGGTACTGAACGTGTCTTGGAACTCCTTAATTCATTCAATTATAATATATCCGACCGTGTAGAAGTCATTTTTAGGATACAATTCTGCTCAAATCAGCTTCACTAGTGGATCGTTTGAAGCAGATGACGTCTTTGAAGAGCAAACACAGGACGATGTGCTGTGCTTATCAATGTCTTTCATATGTACAATGCATTCAACATTCATTCTTCACCACAAAAACATGCAAATGCGAATTTGGCACCACAATACATTGCAGGGACTAGCAATGCTGAAGCCAAGTCATACTGACAAAAAACTGTATGGAAAGTACTATGCATAGATAAAGAAAAGTCAAGAAGTCACCCCCTGCTTGATTTCTCGAAAAAAAAAAAACGATCATGAAAGAATCACGTGGAGATACAGAGCGCACTGGACTGTCAATCATCGTACCTGATCATGGTCACAACCCTCTTGTCAGTACTGTGTAGAGTTTGCCTCACATGGGCGGGGTTTACACTATGGCCGTGCATGAGGTACCAACGCGTCGCGGGTCACCTCTTATTCACAGTTGTCCTCGCTTTCCACCACTCCTTCGATTTTTTTTCGAAAGAACCAGTATTCATTTCAAATTTGACTAAGGGTGCCATCGCAATGAAGCGGGGGGGGGGCATTTTAAAAACGCTGCATGCTGACGCATCTCTTCGTGTCTAACTTGTTAAATGCTGTACAATGACATGTTTTTACAAAACTGTCAAATGCTGTACAATGATATGTACACGACTTTCGTATTAGTGGTACGTGTCGTGTCCTATACAGTCACGCTCCTTTAAAGCCATAGGTAAAAAAGGCGTAAAGCCATAGGTAAAAAAGGCGTCACTCCCACATCGCATACTTGCGTTTTTTCACCTTTTGGGAGAGGTTGTTCGTGGTTACTAGGCGGAAGGGTGACGCCTTTTTGTAAATGTAATCTCTCTTTTTAAAACTGTGGTTCAGTGGATATATTATTTATCCTCACGACAGCGATGAATACAGACCTTGGTACGGGCAGTACGTAATGAGATATGAGACTATCCATGACCCGCACCCTATAGAGCGGGAGTGACCGCGGGTTCCGACTACAAGCCAGAACAGTTGTGCTGGTCTTTCTCGCGGAATAATGTGGATAGGCGATGTTTCGGATTCCTTCTCCAGACACCTTAAAGGACACGTCCATGGAAAATTTAGTTTTTTTGTTACCAGTATGTTTATATTGCATTTGCCTAATAAGGGCCGCATGCAAAGTGTCACGCGAAAAAGTGAGAATTCGGCTAAGATACAGCTCCCCAAATTCTTGGCTGGGTGGGCGGAGCCTCCGAGTAAAGTCCCGTCCCGTCGTTCACCGCGTTTAGGAACGGAGAGAGGGACTGTTTACGTAACTTACTGTTCCTACAATGCACCTCCGACCGCGGCGAGGCCTCGCCCACCCGGCCAAGACTTTGTGGCGCTGTAACTCAGCCGGATTCAAATTTTTTCGCGTGAAACTTTGCATGCGGCCCACATTAGGAAAATACATCATAAATATATGGGTAACATAAAAACCCATTCTTCCGTAGACGATTGCCTTACCGTTGGGTGCAAACTCCGTCGAAATCACTTCAGCAATGCATCTGTTACAGGTAGGGTCTAATTTATAATTATTCTTGTGCATGATCCAAGGTATATGTTATTAATCCGTTAATCATGCCAAAGCATATCAGTGCACAGAATTTAACAATTTCGACAGTTAAGTGATGCGCCATCATCCTGGACTCCGAAGATGTTCCCCACCTCCTTTATTGCTATAGCACCTGAC
This sequence comes from Trichostrongylus colubriformis, assembly GCA_963978905.1. Classification (NCBI taxonomy): domain Eukaryota; kingdom Metazoa; phylum Nematoda; class Chromadorea; order Rhabditida; family Trichostrongylidae; genus Trichostrongylus; species Trichostrongylus colubriformis. The sequence continues at coordinate 9,353,179 of OZ022261.1, forward strand.
TCAGTGGCGTTTACTAAACACCCCAACAGAATATTTGCACCTTCACAGAATCGCAAAGGCTGTTCATCTGCCTGTTCAAGCGCGTCCCATTCATGCGATTGTTCGATATTCCGAATGTCACACCGAAGGAAGGTTTTGTTCCGAGCGGACACACCTATATGAGCGGAGGGGGACAAAAACGTCGATTTTAGGGATGACGATTCGTTTGATAGATTTCTAGAAATTGCCATTCCTCGCAGTTCTATCCGCCCTTCGCAGTGGTCGTCTTTGACGAATACATTGTGCATAGTCTTATATATTCAATCCAATGAAAACCTCACGACAATTTCCTCCATCGCGCTCCATATTTGTGTGACCCACATCGTACACCACACCTCTCGTCCTTGCTCTATTGACGCATCGTATCCTCGAACCTTTCGATGAAATTCATAATTTATTGACAAATCATTTAATTAGCTTTTGAGTACATTCTGTTGCATAAAACTGCTTTCTGCTTTATTCGGGAGGGAAATAAATAACCTCATTTCCGCAGCATTTAAAGTGAATCTTCATGACGAAGTTTACCTCACATTTTGCAAACAACCTTATATACATCTTCGGGTACATGAGAAGCCCAAATTCGAGAAATCAATCAATACCGCTGGGACCACACCAGGCCTCCATGGATTGCCGTTTTCTCACACGTAACCCTCTAATGGCGATGACCTAGCCACGCCAGAGCCCACGCGAGGCAGTGTCATTGGAGCGCGTTTGGTTGCGTACCTGCATGATCACAATACTTTATTTTCCCTTTGCTAATAATTGTAGTATTCTAATTGCAACAATGGAGCAACAGACGTGATTTTCGGTTTACATGACTGCTTTAGATGTAGGAATTTTGCTGCCCATGGAATTACACATAGTTAAACTCTCCTATAACTACTAGCATAACCAACTGGTTCCGTTGTTCCGCCAAGATTGTATTCTGCTACCATATCGGAGGCTACTTGGTGTTTTTGAAAATTTTCACTTTAGTATCCAGTGAACGAAGCGTTTCGAAGGAAACTGCAGCTTACTAAGTGAAGAAGACCCGCTTCTATATTCATGACGTTTCATTATAGTGTTCTAGGAGCAAAATAAACCTTAGGCACAATTTCGTTAATTGTGTGCTGCTCATTTCGCTCAATAATGGAGTCAGAATAGCTAAGGTTCACATGAATGGAGTGAAAAAATCAACGAAAAACTCACAAAAACACGGGAAATGAGCCGCCCTGAACTTCGACAGTTGGTGCTATGTAGCAAAATTCGACGATATCACCTGTTCCCCATCAAGCTTTTTTTTAAAGATATACCGTCATATTTACTAATGCGATCGTTCGCAAGCTTTTTCCCGCCGCTTACAGCAACACGTCGCGCGTTGGGCGGGGCGTGCTGTTTCGTCGCGGTATCGGGCCCTGCATGAATGACTAACCATCGCGTTAAGGTGCAGCCTTGCCAGTTGCGCACCCCGATCTATCCGTGCATGGAACGGTTTGCCACATGTATTTACTGCAAAGTATATCTCTAAATGAACCCCCTCACCTTCACTTAAATCCCTTCGGGTGACAGTTTCCGTTTGAACTTTCAATAGTACTACGAAATTAAAGCAGCACCAGCAGAGTACCACTACTACCGAATTCTTATGAACAACTTCACTCAGAATTCGCTCTGAACCCACGCATACTCGCTTTCCCCTATATACATATCGGTTTTGTCTCTTTCTCTCTCTTCTTCTCCCTTTACAACATCTCGATTATCTTTCCCTCATGCCTTCTTCCTTTTTCTCTCACTCTCTCATTCTCATGATTCATCATAAAAGGAATGGTACACGGAAAAATGAGGTCCTCTGTTTCCCATGTATCTATGTTGTGTTTGCATAATAAGGCCGCATCCAAAGTTCCACGCGATAAGGTGAGGATCTGGCTAATATACAGACCTCGAAGTGGTGGCCGAGGGCGGTGCCTCAGACATATGCCCGCCCCCTCGTCCGCCGCTGTCGAAGACGATAGTGGAAACAGAAGGTAACGTAAACAGTCCCACTCTTCGTCTACAACCGTTGCGGACGACGAGACGGGTACTTACTGTGAGGCCCCGCACCTTCGGCCGCATTTTGAGGAGCTAAACCTAAGCCGGATCCTCATTCCTTGCATGAAACTTTGATAAAGCCCTTGTTATGCAAATACAACATAAATATTAGGTAGTCTAAAAAGTCTTTTCGTATTTTTAAATACCGCTTTTTTCCTCAAAACTGCTTTCCACAAAATTTCTTCTGTACATATGTATGTAGTACAAGTCCACACGCATCTATAGGTATTGTTGTCTTCCATCTCCCGGATAACCCTTTTCGGCAAAATAAAAATATCAAAAGTCACCTCATTTTCAATTTCAATTTTTCTTTTTTGAATGGCGTTAGACAGGGAAAGGAAAAAGGTGATAATCCGATGGAGCAAGATCAGGGCTATAAGGCAGCAATTTTTATCCAAGCTCGAAAATTTTTTAAAAGAAAAAATTCAAAAAATTTTTACCACTAGTGAAAAAATGACTCGCCAAAAAATTCTCGAGCTTGGATAAAAATTGCTGCCCCATCCACCTTATAGCCCTGATCTTGCTCCATCGGATTATCACCTTTTCCTTTCCCTGTCTAACGCCATTCAGAGAAAATTTTTTTTATAATTTTTGTATTGAAAATGAGGTTGACCGTTGATATGTTTATTTTGCCGAAAAGGGTTATCCGGGAGATGGAAGACAATAATACCTATAGATGCGTGAGAACTTGTACTACATATATATGTGCAGAAGAAATTTCTGGAAAGCAGTTTTGAGGGAAAAAGCGGTATTTGAAAATACGAAAAAACTTTTTAGACTACCCAATATATGGGAAAATGAGAAACCCATTTGTCCGTGCACGATTCCTTTAACCTCTTCATTAATCCTCTTTATCATCTGCACCTTCTTTCCTTTCGAAATCACGAAATCATATGTCCCTGCTACGGTTTTCTCTCCTCCTCTATCGCTCTAGGTCTCACCTGCCTCTACTTCTCCCTGTCCCTTTCTCTCTCAACCTAATCATTCCCGCCCCTCCCCCCCCCCCCCCTCCTACTGCGTTTTTGTATGTATGCTGTCTGTCTGTCTGGGTTGTCTGTTTTTCCCTCCGCTTCACGTCCATTTATGATTTTTGCTAAAAGTTTTTCCGTTGCAAGGAGGAGTGGCACTGGATCGTAGGAGTGGGCTGAGAGAAATTTTTGTTACTCTCTCCAGCCTGCAATGGGATGGGCGAGGCGACTCTTCTAACACTGAGAATCTAGCTCGACACCTTTCGGCAAAAGCGAGGCGTGCTTAACTTAAAGGAATCGTCCACGGAAAATGAGTTTTTGTGTTACCCATATGTTTATGTTGTATTTGCGTAATGTTGGCCTCATGCAAATTTTCGCGCGAAAAAATGTGAATGTGGCTGAGATACAGCACCACAAAGTGCGGTCCAGGTGGGCGGGGCCTCCGTGTAAAAGCCTCGTCCCGTCGTCCGCCGTGGTCGGAGACGCATTGTAGGAACAGAAGGTTACGTAAATAGTCCCACTCACCGTTCCCAACGGCGGCGGACGACGGGACGAGGCTTTTACACGGAGGCCCCGCCCACCTGGACCGCACTTTGTGGTGCTGTATCTCAGCCAGATTCACATTTTTTCACGTGAAATTTTGCAAGAGGCCAAAATTAGGCAAATACAACATAAATATATGGGTAACACAAAAACTCATTTTCCGTGGACGATTCCTTTAAAGGAATCTTCGACCGGAAAATAGTTTCTTTGTTACCCATATATTTATGTTGTATTTACCTAATAAAAGTCGCATGCGAAGTTTCACGCGAAAAAGTGAGAACTCGGCTGAGATACAGCTCCCCAAATTCTTGACCGGGTGGGTAGTGCCTCGCAGTAAAAGCCGCGTCGCGTCGTCCGCCGTTGTTGGGATTGGAGAGTGGGACTGTTCACGTAACTTTTTGTTCCTACAATGCGTCTCCGACCGCGGCGGACGACAGGGTGGGCACTTTCTCGGGGTCTCCGCGCACTCGGCTGAGACTATGTGGTGTTGTATCTGAGCCAGATTCACATTTTTTCGCGTGAAACTTTGCATGCCGATTACATTAGGCAAAAACAACATAAATTTATGTGTAACATGGAAACTCATTTTTCCGTGAACGATACCTTTGAGCATGCTGCACAAACTATGTTTTCGGGTGCCATCTAACTGTCACGCTTTCGAAGTTATCACTATTACTTAATTGAACAAACTGTAATCTGCAATAAGCACCATGCACGGGCTTAACTAAACGATAGGCTGGATAAAAGAATCGTCTAAGTAGCTATGCTGTATTTGAGAAATCAAAATCGGGCAGAGCTACATCCTATCAAAGTTTCCACAGTTTTCATTCACACGGCTAATGTTGGCGGGGACGAGAGGGCTGTTGAGCAAAGCTCCGGTGGTCAAGTGATCGGTGACGCGGTGTAGGAAGCTAGTCAAAGTGGGCACCAAACCCTAAACACTACGTCTCCCCGTCGACAACTGCTGAAATGATGTTCAGCGGCAATTCAAACGGGTTGTACTTCTTTCTGATTTCCGGCTTCGTACTCGAAATAAAACGAATTTTCTGATTCTCCTTTGTTTTTTCCCACGACCCTGTCTAATACAATTTGTCTAATGATGTATAAATTGTCCAATGTGAAACTAAAATAAAATAAAATAAAGTAAAATAATGATATAAAAATAAATAATAACGAAATAAAATCGATTAAACTCAATAAAATAAATACAATCAATACAAAAATAAATAAAATAATATGAAATTTGTTCAATGTAATATAATATGATTTTGAGCAAAATAAATTACGAAGAACCCGTGCATGATTCCTTCGATGGTTCTTGGTAACAGAGAAGTCGGTTATTTTCGAGCTATTTTTGTTAATACACTATAAAGAGATTTTCAGGTATAGCTATTATCGCTCCGTCAAGGATGCTGATGAGTATTCTGGGCCATGTCTGCCGCATCACATTTGCCATAATATGGTGTAGTTCTCTTTATTATGATGTCTATTATCAGCCTCGCCTTGGTCATCAGTGGTACATCTACAAGCTTATTATGCTGACCAATCTCAACTTTGTAAGTGCTTGTTATCAGGAAGCTTTAAATTTACAGATATCAGTATAGGTGAAGAAGTGGATATATCTAGCGCTGAACAATCGTTCTAGGATGCATGTTCCTCTCTGGCGCGCTAGAGGCTTATGCAATGGGCGAAGCATCCGCTACCGCTCCCGCACCTGAAGTAATACCGTGGTTAGCTTACCAATGCTCGTTATAGGGTGTAATCGTTGGGTCAAAATTTTCTACGCGACGCGGACGCAATGCGTGTTAGCTGGAGGCGCCCTATGCAGTTGGATCCCAAGTTGTCATCGTGTCTTGCACATTATTTTTTCGCGATCGTCTTGGGACCCAACTACACATGACGTCCCAGTTCGCACACACTGCGTCGCACGCCGCATGCCGTGTCGCGATATTTCGTCCTAATCATACACACCCTCCATCCTGCTGAAAACTGCCCAGTCAACCCGATCTATCCATCGCTCAATGTTCTCATCCTTATAAATATCGGCCACTATTTGAACAAAAAACGTTTCGATCGAACTGGAAAGGTTCAAGTACTGCGCACATTAAAATGCAGCGCTGATAGCCATTGCATCATCTTTCCGTGAACTAGCGTCTTGATGGAGATGGAAAAAACGATAGCGTTGGACAGAGGATATTCTATGGTAGCCATTCCTCACACCAATGGGGACCATCTGTACTAAGTAGGATTCCGGGATGGGAGCACACCATCCCATCGCATAATCGCACCACGGCGTTCAGCGACATCTTTTCGCAAGATTGTGTCGCCCTTGCGTGTTTCAAAGACAACGGGAGAAGTAAATCTGCTAAATTGGGGGATTATGAAAGTAGAGGTGCTAAGCAATATAAGAGTAGAGAAAGAACGACATGAAACAGCGAAAAAACCGAGGAATAGAAACCCAGAAATCCCCCTCCTCTCTCGCGTCCCTCTGGGTCACTATCCGGGGTGGACTGCAGACAGGCCAGAGGCTGAATCAGCCGGCCGCGATCGTTTTCCCGCTCCTCCCCGGCGACTCGCCCTGCCGCAGTACCGTAGGACGACATGTCGGTCGTCATAAAACCCTGAGCCGCTTTTTTCCAGCGCAATTTTCGTCACATATGACCTCTTCTGAAGTAGAAGGTTCGTTTCCAGGGAACATGTTCTTTCAGATCTCAGTTGTCCCTTGCCCCTACCGATGCCAAGTGAATTCTTAACCCGAACTAGTTTGCTAGGAAGTAGATAGGGTTCCGTAATGAGTTCGGAGATTCTCCATAATTTGTTCTCTTGCGCTGTCGAACTTTGTTGGAATGCGCTCAACAGTTAGGATATCCATTGCATCTGAATCGTGGCCGGATAGTTCAATGAGGACCGCGTAGGAGACAAATTTTGAGGTGTCCGAGCTCATTGCGGAACGCGGTTTACGACTCACTTGATGATATAGGCGTAGGATACGACAGTCACCTACAATATGCAATTACGCACGATGACGCCGTCTCTCGCAAAAACGCCGCGCACCGCGGTGCGATTTCCTGACTCAGGAGTACTATTGGGCTTTGTAGGTACCGAACCTTTGCAAGGCACTTCGCCGAGGGGAGCACTCAAACTGGCTCATTACTGTCAGAAGAGCGCAGGAGGCGTGTCACGTTCCACTCTTTTCTGGGGAAGGGGCGTGGTGAAGACACAACGCCTGTTACCAGTGATGATCTGGCTCAATCTTTCCTTTGGGAGAATGTTCGTTGAAGAGGTCCGAGGAGCCAAAAAAGCATCAAACTAAAAAGATGAGCAGAAGTGCTAGGAGATGCTTACACAAAAATCGCATGCACATTCATATGTACGGACAGGATCCACATTTTTTTGGAAAAAACAGGAGCATTTGCGATGCTTCCGCTTGATTTCCTAATAAAATCGAGGTGATTTTTTGAGGTCCTGATATCTCTCCTGCCCATGGCTTTCCTCTTTCCAGGTGATTTTGACGATATTCTCCGTTTTTTCGGTGCTGGATGCACTACCCTTCGTGAAGAAAAAGACCAAACTATTATTGGATTACGCCTTCCACACCACCATATTCCCAGTCGCACTGGTTTGTTTTTTTTAAATCGATTGCGTTTTCGAAAAGTGCTGACCAACCCTTCTGTGGGCAGCGGAGCGCTGAACATCTCAGCTCTGTGACGTGTCTATCATCTGATGCCTTCCTGTTCGAGGGAAGGAGCTGTCAATGAGCAGTTGGCTTGGTTAACGCCAATCATGTAGTATATTTTATTTCTCAAACTCGGTTGTATTTCAAACCATTCAATCGGAAGAAATATTAGAGGTCAATCTAGACTTCTACGGTCGATTTACGGTCAAGCGGTACTTGAAAGAGTCTTTCCCAGAAGTCCATGTTTCTAATTCATCTCAATATCACTACTTGACATACTTTAACATGACGACACTCGCATATCTAACTGGAACACAAAAAGAATCGAAGAATCGTACTTGTTCTAACCAGAATCGAAAATCTGAAATAACAACAACTCATTTGAATTCCCGCCAAGCTACCTCAACAGTTGTCAACGGGGAGGAGCGCACCCCGAATTTTGGCGCCCAATATTGATTCGCTCCCAACTCTGGGCCCCCGATCACTGACCGCCGCTCCTTTGCTTTATCATACGCTCCTTCATAGTCACCTCCACCTTGTCGCATGCCACTTTGACTCAGCCAAATTCTCCTTTTTTTCGCGTAAAACTTTGCATGCGGGTCGTAAACCAAATCAACATATTTATAGGGGAAAACTCTCCTTTGAAAGCCGTTGAGGAACGTAGTGTGTTACTTTAACTGATCTAGAGTAATTTCTTAAACCTCCCTGGAACCACGTGTTTCTGCTTAACACACTGTTTTTATGTTAGTAACTACGAAGAGAGATTATTTGCCATTCATCGCGCTGTCTGAGGAGCGAGACTTTCTACGTGAGCGGGGTTTGCAAAGTAAGTCTTGCAATCCTTTAAATTTAGATATTTTTTGATGACATCGACAGATCACTTGCTGATAATAAAAAAAAAATTAATATAGGCAGAATGAAGAAAAACATTCAATTGATAAAGTATAAACAACAATACTTTCAGATAACCTGTCTTCTGTTCTGGGGCCTTTATGCTGTTGACCCTGAACTGGTTATGCCCGAATGGGTGGCAAGGCTGATCCCGCGGTGGTTGAATCATGTCACACATACTCTACCTGTTCCCTATATTGTGCTCGAGCTGTTTCTATTTGTCAGAGAATCTCCTACCCATAAATATTCGGCGTCTATGGCGGTTTTGCATGTTGCAATTTACTTTGCTATGTGAGTTACTTAAAATTAAGGGACTAGCTGATCTGTAAGTGCAAATACCTAAGAGTCATTTGTTCAGAATCTTCATTGTGCGATTTGTCGATGGTTACTGGTTGTATCCCCTGCTGGAATTATTTACGGTGCAGCTCTATATTGGCACCTTCTTCGTGTCTGTTCTTGGATACTACGGACTGATTAGGCTTTCAATTGCTCTTTCGAAATATCTGACAGGTCAGTTACAGGCACAATCCCGATAATCTTGATCGTGTTATCGCCCAAAATTGAGCTTCAAGTGCTACGTGGCTCAACAGTGAGGAGAAAAAATAAAGGCACATAAATTATTCAAGACTGGGCTCTCCTCGCGGTCTCTAAGGCCGTTTCCATACTTTGCTCTGACTGGGCGTATCTACGTCCACAGACAGCGTGGCATAGTGGGGCAGGGGAGGTTAGGAGGCTACGCAGGCAACGAGACAGGGTGGCACAGCGGAGACGCAGAGACGCGCAGCCACGCCCACCGCCGGCACCGCAAAGTATGAACGCGGCCTATTTGCATAGGTTTACGGCGAAGGTGGGCCCGACAGAGAGACCCAGACAAGAAGAAGGGCGAAGTGACAGAATTGGGGAGAGGCACCGACGAATTTACCAGCACATTGAGTGGTGCGCATTGCCACATTACTCTCACCGGATTGACAAATTTTAGCGCCCTTGCTGCTCGTTTTCAACCACGAAGAGGCACAAATAATGATTGGAAAGTTGGCGCAGAGGTGGACCGCCCAAAGGACCTGTGTAAAGCATTGTTTTACCAAGTTTATGGTACAACGATCTTGCAAAAAAATTGATGTGTCTTCATTTTCACAAAAAGACGATAAAGATTTGCTTAGATTTTGGGCCGTGTTCATACTTTGCGGTGCGTAGACAGGCCGAGGTTGCGTGTCTCTGCGTCTCCGCCTGACCCACTCTGTCTCCTTACCTGTGATCTCTGTACCTTACCCGTGTTACTCTGCCCTACATCCGGTGAACGCAGCCACGAGCTCCGGCGTAAGGTATGGACGCGGCCTTAAAGTGAACAGGAATACCTTTTTCATAGAAGCAAACACAGCGATGAGAGTTGATGGGTCGTTATGCACCGATTATGCTCTTGCTGTTCTTACCTTCAACCTGACAACTGAGTAGTGGGGAGCATCAGTGACAACAGCGACTAGTGTTAGGAGGTCCTTGATGCTCAAGGGCATCGTGTACAAAGAATCGATTCCTCATTCCTTCGAGTAGTTGGTCCTACATGGGTGGCAATGCAAAGTTTCTCGCAAGGAGTGGGTTCCAAATGAAAGCCTCCATGGACGCTTTGGCTAGAGGGGTGGGGCGAAACGATGAGGCAATTGTATGAATAAAGTAAGCCGATGCCCAGGGTATCCTTGAAACGTCAAAATCTACGTGAACATTGAATGTGCAAATATATTAAGGTTCTCGAAAACATAGTACATCAGGCCACACAAATTCCCCACCAGAAACAGCTGTGAAAGTTCTACGGTGGGAATTAAAACGCGTTACTGCTTTTGTGCTCTCTTTTGAAACGGAAACAAATTTAGCGTTCTTTCGGGACATTTTCGAGCAATAACAGTTGCCGACATTTTTTTCAAATAAAAATCTAGCCTAGAGAAATTTTCTAAAAAATATTTCTAATCTTACGAGTAGATGTATCTTGATCATAATACGTCATAAGAAGCTGGCAACATGATATTACCCAGGTAAGGTCACAACCGTTTTATCAATTATTATTTTTGTCCTCCTCCAAAAATAGTCTACGCTTTCCCATTTGGGGTTAGTTTTCTTTTAAATAGATGAAAATTGAATTGAAAATGGTATTAAGTTTTTTTCCAAACCCTATAGTAAAGCGAGAACCGCATTGTACAAACTCTCAAAAGAATAGAGTCACGTGCGCCTTCAAACAATGTTAGTCATTGATGATCATTATTTACATTACAGGAGCTAGGGCGAAAGCATTATCCAAACCACCAAAGAAGTACTATTAATTCGTTCTGTGATATTTTTAATATTTGAAAGTTTGTGTATTGTTCGATCTATCTGTATTCTTATCAAATATCCTACTATTCACGAGGTTGTGTTTTTAACAGAATTTTTGATTGAAACGAATTTTGCTTAGTTGAAATGAACCTGAAGTTGAGCAATCGATGCTTGGTCACCCATGATATTTAAAGTAGTTGGAATGTGAAAAGATAAGAAAATGAATGCAGTGGTACTCCGTACATATTGGGCTGTGCATTAAGTTGGTGCCGTTTCTTATCTCCTGTGTTTCGGGGATTGCGTCCCGACCGTGTGCTGTACAAGGCTACATGCAGTCAGGAGGGAGGGCAACATTGAGAAAGTGCTCATCGAAAAGGTTTTTTGAATTCTCCGATTGCTTGATAGGGTGGAAATTCGCTCGTTCGGTCAAAAAAAATTTACATCTACATTCTGGGTAGAACTTTTTATGCTCTACAAAATGATTCTGTTCATTTTTTTTATTGAAGCTCAATCTGAGATTGACTTGCTGTTTTTAAGGCTGAAAATGGAGTACTCATCAAGAATTTATTTAATATTTGTGAGACAGAAAAGGGGTACTCAGACAAAACCTGCACTTTCGGCATCCGCCCTTTTTTATTTAAAAATCGAGAGTTCGTCACAGTTTTAGTGAACCGGAAAGCCCTCGATCACAATAATAAATTAATCAGCGATGTAATGTCCCACTCAAATGATTCGATATGGAGCGGAGAAAACCAGCCTTTTAGCACCTAGAAGTGCCGAAAAAGCAGATTTTGACCTACAAATGACTTCATTTTTAAAGCTTAAAAATGACAGTCAGTAGAAGGATCAAAAACGAGCGAAATATTTCTGTAGAGCTGAAAAAGCTCTATCGAACATATGTGTACATATTTTTGATCTCGATGGTAGGCGAAGAGGAGGAGATACCGAGAGTGTGTATTTTTATTCTCTGAGTACTCCATTTCTAAGCCTCATGATTACTGAGCAATTCAAGGATTTAAAGAACGAAAAGTAACACATTGTAGATTGTGCTCTATTGAATACATATATAAATTTCGCCGAAAGATGTAGGAAATATTGTGATGCACAGGGAATAAAAACGGCACCGACTCATGGCACAGCCCCATATATCTCACCAATACATTCCGTAGGGCTAAAAAAGAACTAGAATGATTCTGAAGCAGGGAGATATTATACATTAGTTGAACACTAGTTCGCTCGGTTTTTATACTCTTCTGTTTCACAACTTTCTCTTTGCTCTTCGACAAAGTGTATGCATGAGTTCGATAGAGCTTTTCGTGCTCTACAAAACGGAGTTATACGTACTTTGAATCAGTCGATGTTCATCATATTTGTTGCTTAAACAAGGAATACTCGGCAAGCAAAACTAGAATTTTAACACCTGCTCGTCTTCGTCTGTCATCAAGCCGCTCGTGGCATGTACAACGTCTACGGAGGTTTAAGTTAGCTCGGCCACAAAAAATCCATCTTGTTAAGTAGCCCAACCTTGTAAGATCATACCTCTACTCGAAGAGATTACCATTCAAACTGCATGATTCTAATTCGTCCCATTTAGTCACAAGCGGAGATCGAAAATTGGAAGAAGAGTAACTCGTTTGAATTCCCGCCACGTAACATTTCAACAGCCAACAGCGGGAAGGGCGCAGTTCAAAGTTTCGCGCTCAATGTTGGTTTGCTTCTCTGCGTCCCTAACCACGTGAGTGTCGTCTCCTTACGTCCCAGCGCTCTAGTGTCCAGCCCCTCTCGGACACCCCACCCCATCGCCCACCACTTTGGAGAGCTCTATTTTAATTGTATTCTTGTATATGCAAGGGAGATTTCGCATGCAGCGCTTAGTAAGCAAATATAACACATGTGTTGGTGAGAAGAATTTGAATTTCCGTAGACGACTCCTTCAAGCAGAGAGCAGACGGCACAGACAATGTTGTGAAACAAAAGTGAATAAAAACAAAACGATCTATTGTACAACCTACAACATATACATACTACCTAATATGTGATATCATATGTATTTATTGTAAACGTTTACGGATCACTCAGTTCGTGAACTGCCAGTAATCTCATGAATGCTTGATAAAACATGCGAAGGAGCCTTTGGCGCTATGTATTTATGCGCAAGGTAATTCCTGATTAATAGAAGAAATAAGTTTGATACAAGTGATATCAGGAATTCTTAGATTTTGGGTAAAAATAAAAACTGTCGAGTCCGGCTAATGTTATGGTCTCTTCGATCTCATGGTAGCAGATTATGAAGGGCAGGCAATAAATCATCAAAATATTTTCTCTACTCCAATAAATTTGAGAAAGCGTACCCATTGCAGAAGAGAGAAGATTCCGGCTGAGGTGAGCAAAATCAGCTCCACAGAGTGCATGAGGGACCGGCATATTTTGGCACTGCAATACCTACACCTTTACACTGAACTCATGCAGTAAAATTGTTCTTCGATCAATCGTCAATACTACCAGTAACAGCAAGCTCGCAAAAACTGATCAATAATTTTGGGGGGCTTCATTTTCCCCAATAAGCAGGAAATACATTACAAAGAGGTACGTTTTCCGGAATGCACACTCTTTGTTACCTCGAATATCTGGGGTCATTTCGTTTTCATTGACACGAATACTTTTATTATTTTCTACATCTGTATAATATCAACAGATTCAAAATAAATACAAATGAGTTCCGTATTGATTGAAGTGTTCAAGTTCATGCGGATGTCTTTGAAACGCCCATGTGGCCGAATCTCTTGACAAGTTTCTTTGCAACTTCTATTGGGAACGGGATCACGATAGTGTTGTTCCTATAAGAACAATTATCAACAGTGCATCAGTTAATATTTCAGAAAAAAAAAATGAAAAAAGGAAGAAAAACATATGAGATTCTGTCAAAAAAAAACGTATGACATTCTCCTGATTTGTTAAAGACACCAGAAGGGGGCAATTTCGGCTTAGGTAAAACAGACGTAGTGTGGACGAGCTTAAGTGGCCGCCATTGCACAAACTCGCCAATTTACGCTTTGGCATGGTGCCATAAGAAGATGTTTCTACTATAACTTTGTTTTTTCTTTTACTTTTTTCTTTGTTCTTTCTTATATTGTTTTTATATGTACTTACATGAATGCTAATGTAGTTGGAAATGGCCACTCCACTGCGCTGGGAGTCAGGTGCTACAACTAACGCTGGCCCACGGCCCGTCTCCTACAGCGGACAACTCGGAATGGATGCGCTGATGCGAATGGGATGCGAATACACACCGCAGCGTCGCGCTTTTGAGTCCGGGTTTTTTCGCCTATTATCGCTTCTAACCTTGAGTGTTCATTACAAAATGCTCACTTCTTCGTCATCTTCCTCTTGTTTCGGACCCCCTTCCGGTTCCTTTAATGAGCTCATAAAATTTCAAACAAGGGGTACCAATTCTCCATTACGGTTAGGGAGAACTTTTCTATGATTATGTTTTGTAAAATGTAAAAAAAATGCGAAATGTAAAAAAAAGAAAAAACATAGGAGATACTGTAAAAAACGGACTCTCCTGATTAGTAAGTGAGCTCATAAATTTTGAACAAGGTTCATCAATTTTCCATTAAGTTAGGGAGAACTTTTCTATCGTAATCTTTTGCAAAATCATCACATAAGAACTAATCAAGTTATCGTATGGAATCCAAACATAGATCCACTCAAAATAAAACCATTGAACATCTTGCAGTGTCTAAAAGTCAGGCCTTTAGCGTTTGGAGGAAACAACTGATCAATCCTTCATTTAGGATGTCATCAGAATTATAGTGGAGCCCGAATGATGCTTGCCAGGCTCAAGCATGGGCCAGCAATTCTTAGGGAGGAGATCGTGTTTCATCCGCTGGAAGAGGATCGTGACTCCGGAGGAGCAAACTGTTGAAGTACAGAGAGACTTGCCGTCGATGGTAACATATAGATGGAATTGCTGCGGCATTCAGCTTATCCCTGGGGCGCTATCGAAAACCATGGGGTGTGAATGCGGATACGACTACATTCAAATTTTACTACATCTGCGGGCGATAAATTGGTCCTGAAAAGCTACTAATAGGCCAGAAAAGCGTTTGTATACACTGATATTGTGAATGGAAATGCATAGCGTACCCCAAAAGAAGGTCGGCCAACGTCAGTCACACCTCTCCATTAGTTCTCTGAGGGCAGGATGTCTACCAAAAGCATTCATGGCACACCGTATAAATTTTTCCGATAAATGATGGAGAGATTTCCTCATATCAGCGAAACCCTCATCCAGATGACATTGCTATCCTCTCTTTCTTTGTTTCTGAACGAATGACCTATTTCCAGAAAATTTATGAAGCAGTGACCTAGCAGATCTCGTCTTCGAAACCTGGTTTCATAAAATTACGGTTGAAGGAACCTAAGAACATTCAAAATGAAGCACTTTGGAACTTCCTCAAAATTTCCTACGCAGTTGCAACTTTCCCAAATCTTAATCTAAAGCAATGCTAATGCATTTATAATGATTCTCTGAGTGCACCCTCGAAAGTGGCGTAAATTGCCAGGAGGTAATTCTGTGAAGTGGCGTAAATTCTCACGAGGTAATTTTGTATTAGAAGTCAAATTTACCATAGAAAAGATAACGCGCCCCATTTGTGATCATGACGGTACCGCGGGATCCCTTTTTTGTGGGAATTGTAATTTGACGAAAGTGGTTCTGTTTTATCCATTCGACTATTCCATTAGACTTTTCAGCAAGGTGTCGGTTTTGCAATGTTTGCAACCTCAGCTGCGAGCGTTACGGTAGGCTGAAATTGCACCCTGCCGGTGTCATTAGGCGGCCAGAGTCAGTAGAACGAAAATGTAGCTTAGAAGGCATCATCGGATTCGCAAACCACATTTTCAGTTAGTAACGGGCCATTACATATCTGAACCTTGCAGTGTACTTCGCGGAGCCTCGCAAGAGAATTGTCCATGTAAAATGGTTCTGTGATAAATGACATTCCTGTGTCATGAAAAGGATCTTCAGGGATGGGGATGGGGTGGGGAGGGGGAACAGAAGTTAGACCGTGTTCATACTTTGCGCACCGACGTCGGCACCGGCAGCGACGGCGTCAAAATCATGTGCCTGCCGCTGACCATGGCGGTACTCTGGTGACGCGCTCTGTCAACAAAACGCTCGACCCAACTACATAACATTATGATGATCGTGGCAGGAGCCAGAAATTCGAATGAATTTTGGTAATGCCATACTATGCCGAATTCGAGTCCCTAGGCTCTCACCACAATCATCATACTGTAAATGCGGTTGGGTCAAGCGTTTTACAAAGGGAGCGCGTCACCAGAGTGCCTTCGTAGTCGGCGAGGGGCACATGAGTTTGACGCTGTTGCTGCCGGTGCCAGCGTCGGTGCGCAGAGTATGAATGCGGCCTTACTAGGTTGGTGCATAAGTCTTGCAACACTTCCAAAATTTCTTGTAGATTCACTGCTCTTGAACTTTATCAAATACAGGGTGTCCCATAATAACGGGCGCCAATATATTGCAATATTTTGTTGGCGTCAATAGAGTGAATGGAAATCAACCCATTCACAACATTACTCACATCTTATGTGACAAGCCACAGCAGTCATATCATAAGTTTCTCTGCCCCGACAAGGATACAAGCTCAAAGTCTCCCTATCACTCAACCACCCATGGCACGCAAGTTTTCCATACATTCCTCCCCAAATCTTTCTCAGAGCTACCTTATGTGACCCCACACTAGGATGACCGACTCGTCAGACCTTGCTTCTAGTTGAGGACTCCGGCAGGAGATCAATGGAATCATGTTTCGGGAGATTTGAAGGACGTTATGAAAAGTGATGAATCCGAAAAAATCGGGTCGGCAGCGCTTTTGTATCAATCTAATTCTATAAACTAAAGCGCCATGCCGCTAAGTTCACCAAGTATTGTTGCGGAGTACTTGTGAGGCCAATGTTTCATTATGTGTAGCAGCGTGTTCTTCATGTTCAGATTCCCGCAAGCTTTACGCCGAAATCGACGGAAACCAACAGCGCGTCACTCAACAGCGACCCTCAATTATGACTGCGACCCGTTGCTGGTACCCAAACACCCTATCGGCATAGTATACCCCACCAGACGTTGTTGGCCACAGTGGATTGCCCTAAACGGTTCAGGACGTGGAAGTGTTTTCGCTCAAGCAAAAGTACGGTGAGTTGCGTGTCACCGTTGAAGCAAATGACCGCGAAGTGCATTTGAAAAACTTCTGCCATCTCAAAAATATCATGAGCTTTACCCCGACAAGCATGCGTCCTGGTAGAAAAAGATCCTGTGCACCCGCTGAGCAGCAAATGAAAGAAAATGGATTGATACAATTGTATAGAGGAGTACGAAGAAACACGAGTTCAGGAGCCCATAATTTTGGGACACCCTGTATAATCACCGTTGTGAATTCAAGTATGCTCTGGTGATTTCCTGAAAATTGGAGCTTAATCCTTGGTCCCACAATTCACAAGAGACGAGTGTCCTCAGGAGCTAGAGGCAGAGGAAACAGTTGCTAATATCAATTTCTCACTAGTTGTTGATGCCATTTATTATCCTACAGTGTTTCGCTACTAGGGTCCTTTCGAATCAGGAGATGCGAATCATACTGTCCACCTAACACAGATGGTCGCCTACTGAACACGATGATACAATTAGAGGTTTGAAAGCAAACTGGAAGACCCCCTTGCCATAGCCAACAGCAACACCTGCTGTTTTCATGCGATAACTGGAAGACCACCAAATGACCATGGCTCTCAGAAACTGTGAGGAGTCTGGCATCTTACCAACTCTGTGAGTCTGACAAGACAGCAGTATAAGTGGCTAGGAATCTTTGATGTGCTGTCCTTGATTGGCAAAAGATCTGCAAGACATTGTAAATGTATGTAGAAGCCGAGTACCCTACGGTAACCATAAGATGGGGTATCACTAACAAAGTGGTGGGAGGTAGTCTCCACGGGTGACCAAAGCTGGATTTCTTGTCAGAGCCATTTACTCCATATTTCCTCAGCAGTGCCACAATTAGAGCTGATTTGCCTTCAACGGGACCATGTGTTCCAAATTGTTGAAAAGATAAAGTAGAAAATTACTAAAGAGTTCAGCTGCAGGGCACATACAGGGCAAGAAGTTTGATTATTTAGCTCCACTCAAACTATTTAGCTATTTCCTAACCCTAGTGTACCCTGGCTTCGAACAGCAGCTTGCGAGCTTCTGAGTGGAAGGAATTTAGCACCTGTCCAGATATTGGAGGTAAGCGGCCGAAGACAATGGTGATTATAGTACTGCCTATGTATAGTCCATTTCGGAGCGCTAGATAGGGCGTGGCCTGAGTGGCGAGATGAGGGGGGCGTGGCGAGAGTGAGAGTGTGTGGCAGGGTGAGAGAGTTTGATACACTTTCGCCAAAGTCCGTAGGCCACGCCCTATCAGGCATTCCGAAATGAACTGTATATCTGAGGGTTTCAAAGCCACCACGCCAGAGAACAGAATTCGCATGTGTCGCAAGCCTTATGCACCAAGCTAATATAACCAATAACTATAATAAAAAACTAATGATTGTGTTAATAGTCAGCTCAACTCAAAATTAATAACTAATAATCAATAAGTGACTAATAATTATGCAATAATTCGGGTATGGACAAAGTGACACGTATTCGTTGAACGTCTCACAGAAAGAAGCGTCTAATGTTGCCTACTAATGGGCATCCAACATGCGATATCTTGCTTACTCGCCAAATCCAACATTTTCTCCTTTTTAGAGGTTCTATCGCAGTCTCACTATTTCCCACTTCTCTCACTCACTCAAGAGCTCGAGCGTTTGTATCACTTTATAGGAGGAATGGCTTAAATATCTCAAGACAGAATTGGAGCAGGTGTATGTAAATTGCCTTCAGTTTTGAACACAGAAATGGCAAGAGCGAAAGCTGGGTCCCCCACTGTGCATGAAAGTAGTGCTTAATAGTGCAGCAGTGGAGAACCAACCAAATGAAATGACCAAAAATCTGTAAAATGGGACATTTCCTATCTAGATCGATTCTCGCGTCGACTTTATAATGCGACGCGCCGCAACATTGTGTATCACCCAGGGCCTGCGGAGCTGTGATACGCTGCGGTGATTTGCAGATAAATGACACCTTCGCTTGTGTGAGGAGCTCAGTCACGGGTGTCTAATGGTTCGTGTAGTCTTGTCAAAAGCTTAGGGGTGTTTGCCATTAGGACAGAAAATTCGCGTGGCCGCGTTCGGCGAGCGACGAGACGGTGCGAGATAGAGGCGCCGTACTAGTTGAGACCTGAAGCGACTACGCCTAAAATAAGCCGTAGAGCACTGCCATCCCTTCAGGATCCACCCAATACGGCGCGCATAGCTCACACCATCGTGTCGTACGCCAGATGCCGCAACGCGAATTTCTGTCCCAATGGCACACACCCAGAGCTTAGAACTCGCCTTCTACTACCCACATACCATCGCCCCAGACTCTTGCTTTCTCCCACAAGGAGCATTTTCTCAAATAGCCAATTTATCCGGGCGTTTTCGTGGCCGATATTAAGGACTTCCCAGGTAGGAATGGCTAGAAAAGTCGCGCTTTGAGCAGCGGAATTGGGGTGTTCAAGTCCAGTCCAAGGATGGTCCTATAAATTTACGCGCGTTCTAGTATATGTAGATAGAACTGCTAAATATGTAAACTACATCCGCCGGAACTGATGTCTGATCAAGCGTGCTGGTAAAGGATAAAAGCGTGGGGTCATGTCTTGAATAAAATGCGAAATCATTCGGAATTCCAGAATTTTGGTTGCATGCGTGCATGCAGCTGCTCAGCTTCTCCAGTCACCAGATTTGGTTTTCATGAGACTGGCTTCATTTCAGACCGTTCAGCTTTTCACCCTTTTTGTAAAGACTGCCAGGACCACAACTCCACCAAGTTCAAAAACGATTCTTAGTCACAAGCCGTGATGCCAGGGTATTCACAAGAGATCGTCATCGTACATATATAAAGGTAACACTGAAAAGAAAAAGTAGCAGTAATAGTGCATTTTTCAAATATAATAGTGCAAAAATCCCTACTAAACTAAAACGCTTTGTCTGTCTGTCCCTCCTTCCGTCTGTCACTACATTAGGTATTATATGAAACTTGTGGAGATGGGACAAGTCAAGTAGGTAGGGCACAGGACAGGATTTAATGGCCACACATGGGCTAAGTTGAGCTCCGCCCACGGTGGGCGGGGCAAGCACTGGTACTAATGATAAAACAACAATGGTGTTATAATAAGTCTTTCAATAATAGCAGTAATAGTGCATAATAAACAAATAAATAAAAAAATAAATCAGTAGGTAAACAGACAAATATAAGAGGGCTAAGTAGTAGGCAAATAAATAGATAGGCAAAAAATAAATGAATGATTAAGCTCATTGATAGAAATGCCTCAAATCATTTCGTAGTGCCATGCAGGGCACAATTCAAATGAACTAACAAAACTGTACGGGACACGAATATATGGCGTAACCGAATAACAGACTGCTGCAGTGCGGTGACAGCTGATTCCTGTTCGCTGCTCATTAATACGTATAGGTGTGAATATAAGAAATTATAAAATCATAATCGGTGTACAATTTCTGCATAGAAATGAACGACCGTATAACAGAACATCAACAAACCTCTGTGATGCGATTGAATGTAACGTTTGAAGATAGCGAAGTTGCACACCGATCTTGTTCTCACTAATAATATCTGCTGCTTCTGACATCCACCTGAAGTATATGTAATAAACATCAAAAGATAATTAAAGTATTGAAATTTTCTTGAACTCCATTCATGATCACCAACCGAGAAGCACTTTTTTCGCCTTCAGCATGAATAAGAGCGGCTCGAGCTCGACGAACAGCTTCCGCTTCAGCTGCCATACTTCGCATTAGCATATGTGGTAAACGGATGTCTTTGATCTCAACACGTTCCACCTGAAAATGGACGTAACCAAGGAACACTGGGAGGTGCTGAAAATTGATTGGCAGTGTAATAAAATTGAAAACATCAATTGAATATATTTGGGCTGACCTTTACTCCCCATGGATCTGTTCCTTCGTCGAGCACTTTCTCCGTTATCTGTAATAATTCGAATATCAGGTGAAGCTGTATGTACTCAATTGTATTACTTGAGTGGTCTAACAAAAAAATGAAAGGATGTTGTGTGGTGTCGAATTTTTTGAAACCCGAGTATTTTGGCATCATTTCGTGCTCTGAAAAGAAGTTAACGGAAAATTATGCAAAACGTTCGTGACTTTGAAAAAGGAACTCGAACACTGGATCGAATACCTTATGTGGAGCAATGAAAGTGGGACTCGTGAACATGACTTCGCTCCGAAGATCATGCTTCTGACAAACTCTAATGGTTTCTTGGTTTTCGGATATTCGACGTCTTCTAGTTTGAATTAGTAATCATATGTAACTTCCAGAAAGTAAAATGTTGCAGGAATGAACAATTGAGATTTTCACATGGGACGTATCATAAGCTCAGATCCTTTGATAGTTAGGCGATAAGTACTGGTAATTTTTCAGACTTTGAATATTCGGTGTCTGCTAGTTTGGATGAGAAGGATTTTGAGTTCCCACAAAATGTGTATTAGGTGTATGCAGAATAGATGGCCGTTCCATGATATCCTCAAAGCGCAGCCTTTTTTCGGCGCTGTTTCACAGCTCGAGTCATCCTAAATAGTATACCATCTTGTAAGCCATGCTCAGCCCTTTTCAATTCACACTGCCTTTAGTAGCCATTGTTGACTTTCTTAATTCTCGCAATAAGAATTTCATCATGATGGCATATTTTCTTTACCAGATCGTTGGCAAGGTTGTGTAGATTCGAATGGTTTTTATTTCGACAAATAAAGTTGCATCTGAGCGAAGTTATGGCGTTTTGAAAAAAGTTGTCTGTTTTGGCCATTTATTCTGCATACACCTCATATGTAGTAAGCTTTGGCCCCTTTCTCGTGGTTGAATAACAACAATAATAGGTAGCGGTAATAATAATGAAAAGAGTAATGGTAATAATGATAGGTATCGTAATAGTAATGCTAACAATAGGTAACGATAGCCATCATCGTTCACATGATGCGTTTGCAAATTTTGGCAACGATGCGTAAAACGAGGACAATTTTGAGCGAATAAGCGTATCCTCGTCATCGAAGATTTACCGTCACAATTGTGAGTAGAGTTCACAACAAGAAGTACGTATTCAAAGGATGACGTGGGAAAAGCACGATGGTTAAGTAGGTAACTATGCATTTTTAAACCGGTCCTGCATTTTTGTGGTATGGGGTCGTTAACACAGAAAAATAGATCTACAAGATGATATGAGAAAAAAAATTATGAACAAAGTAGCTGGGAACAACTCTAATATTATAGCCTTTTTGACAGACATACAATTTTTTGGAAAAAAAAGTATCAAAATTATCCCACACCTTGACACCAATCTTAGGCCACGAACACCTTTTTCTGAATTGAGATTCATTTACTTGTAAATAATCTGCACGCTAATAATATTTCAAATTGCAGTTCTCGCTCAGTAATTATCCCGTATTCATAAAATCGAAAAATTCGTTTATTGAGGTATCTGTGAAGCATAGTACGGCCCCTTCCCCCCCCCCCCCCCCCTCCAGGAAGATGGCTAACGGGTAGAAAGAAAGTTGGGAATTTACGCCCTTCATACAAGACCTTCCATAACCCAAAAAGAGATTTGCTAGGGTTGCCCAGCTCATCTTCATTTACCATTTCCTTCACTTTTCCCTTGCATTTTCATCTCCTGTCCCACTCCGGCCGCAGTTTCATCTCCCTGTCCCACCCCGGCCGCAGTTATGTACCCGTAGCGTTCTCCAGGGAGACAGTTGTTACTCGCGAGCATTTGTATCGACCCATTTCTTGATATGCATCGAAAATCAATCGATGAGTACTTATTGTTGTCCCATATGATACGTTGTTGAGTAAGAGTTTACAAACGGGATCATGTCTGTGTCATGACAGCTGTTGTTGATGCATCACTTCAGCCATAAACTATGATTGTCAGAGGCAATTTTCGTAATCATTCAATGAGCCATAAACTCACACTTGCTATAGCATCACGTTCGGACAGCATTTCACTGAGGGTTTTGGTTCCTAACACATTTCGAAGAGTTGTCTGAGCTAGTAAGCGTGTACTAAACTGAGCGTCATTCACATTCGTCACTGATATTACCTGAAACGGTAGCTTTGTACAAATGAGGTTTAAGACATACATACTTGTAGTCTCGGTACGATTCATAAATCTCTCAGTGGTCATCAAAAGACCATAGAAGGGTGTTATTGTGGTCACAGGAGGAGCCCACGCGGCGTCGTAAAGAGCTCCGCGACGCCGCACCGGCTCCACCTGCACCATGCCCTGCCCTTGCTGCCCATTTGGGTATCGAGTGACTATCCTTTTGACTCTCTACTGTCCAAATGCTTGTTCTATTATGGTTATAAGGTGATTTGCGATAGATCGAGAGGTGTATACGTACTGCCACAGGTCATGTCCTAATCGATTTAGTACTTACTGGATTTGAAACTCGAAAATAAATGACAGCTTCTACAGACACGGTCACAGAATCACGACTGAGAATTTCCTGAGGTGGCACGTCAAATGAAAGCACTCGGAGATCGACCTTAAACGTTTCAGACATTATGACACAGTTTTATTTTGATTCAAATACCTTTCAAATTATAGAGCTTCCATGTGATGCAGGGATTATTAGCATGCACGTTTCTATTTTCGGAATCAGCGAAACTAGGAGGAGCAATGTGATGACCCGAAGTCCCTAGGGGATAACTCGCCACGGCAAGTCGTCGACACCTACTGAGCTGTGGGATGTTTTCGATTTTTCGCGCTAATAAAAGACTCTAATGACAGAACTGGAGCCTAACATTCATGAATGTCTGTAGATTGACCGCTGACAGACTTGAGGCGGACAGATGAACACAGCCTTTCAAATTATAACACTTCATGGGGAGCTGGTAGTTATCCCGTGACAATTTGACGCCCTCTTCAACTACCGGGGCTATAAATAACCTCGAAGATGATTCGCTCTCCATTGGTCAAAGGCCGGTAATAACCGATGTAGAATCCATGAGGATGTCTTAGCTGCTGTAATGCTGCTAGGGTAAAACAGACGTGCATTCCCCAACTAAGCCTGCCTCAAATAGTCAAATACTGGAAAATTAAAATCACTTACAATCTTACAAGTGTCGATACATGGAAGAACGAAAAACAATCCTGGACCCTTTGTTCCACCGCGAATCAAACGTCCCAAACGGAAAATCACAGCACGTTGATATTCTCTGAAAGTGTAGCATTACTTTCGATAATCTTCTATGTAACACCTTTTAGTAGGCAAACTTACTTTATAACTTTGAAACAGAATAACAAACTCCAGGGTAATGACATGAAGAATAGAAGTATAGAGAAGATAAGCATCATATGCGAGATGAGCGGTGAAGTATGCTGAAACAAAGTCGAGTATTTAACAGTTCCCTCAATTTGAAATGTGTCTATTCTATCCGAGTGAAAATGGAAGCTACCCTAATTTTAAAGGAAAATTTTTAGGCTGGAACTAGTTTTCAGAGAACCAATTCATCCGATCACCTTCATTCGTTGAATATTCAGAAGTATAAGTTAGCAGTTCTGAGCCAACAAAGGTTTTTGTGATGACTCTTGAGATGTGAAAGGAGGATTGAAACCATAATTGGATTTGAAGAAGGGTTTCTGTTGCATAATAGAATTTGAGCAACCACACAAACCCGGTCATCCTGTAGTAGATGTCGTGTACGAATCAGCCAACTTTGTGACCGAGCTCGCATTGGAATCTTCTCGATGACATCCTAAAATGATATATATAAATATTTCAAGTATGGAAATTACTCCTCGTTTTCTCAATTTGAATTAGTTGATCAAGAGGTAATGAGTGTAGCGAACCCGCTTGTGAGGAGGCCTTTCTCCTTTGTCCAATGCAAGCTCATGAATATCGGGAACAAACAGTAAATTCCTGTCTATCACCGGTGGACTAGGCTCAGCAGATTCTTCATCATCGAACGGTAACGAGAAGTCTAAGTCAATCGAACTTCCATGTGTACTCTGTTCTTCTGATTGTAATGTATGGATTCTTCTCATCAATCGTTTTCTTCGATCTGCTGCCGAAATAATCATTTTCGGTGATTTGCAGAGAAAAACGATAGAATCGCAACAGTAGGAAGTTTACAGGGTAACGGCAAAATGATTCATTGAATGACCACAGAGGTCAGTGTAGCAATCGTAGAGAGTTGACACTGAATTCATAAGTGAAGGGATGATGAGTGACGTGGGTAGGAGTAGTTCAGTCAGTCCTGAGACTAGTAGAACGAGTGTGTTGAATATCAGCACATGTCTTCAGTTCTACACACGACGAACATACATACACTCTGAAGAAGCACCCGCCCCCTATCCTGACGGCTAGCGGCTCTTACACCACATTGGCAGAGTGGATTGATGTCGGTTAATCATCAGTCGTGGCTGAAGTGCGAGTGTGTGAGTGTTGGTGTGTGCGTCAGTGCGACAGAGGAACGGCCTACTGTTAAGGTCAAATCTTGGGTGTACTTTGTTTGGATATTCTTGAAATTGTTGACAAACATGCACACCAGTGTCACAATATTTCTCCTCCATCATGATTCTTCACATGAAAATGACCAATTGTCGATCAAACTCTTTGCATTGCAAAGTTCTGAGAGGGCAGGGAAGGTGTTTACGCTCTTTCATAAACATCTCAACCACATCTGTCATCCTTCCGTTCAATGGCTCTTCCTGTGACTACGAACAAACACGGCTGAGGGCAGGCCGTGGGGGTCATTATAACCTTCCCATAAATGGTACCCTTACAACAGGATTTTGCACCGCGGCGCAGGGCATACGATCTTTACGTGCAGTTTGGGGCGTCTTTTGATAATGCGTTCTGAAGCAGTTACGGTTTCCTAACACGAAAATAAGGCCTAGGACACGGTAATCGCTTCAGGACCGAACCACGTACGGTGCCCCTAGCTCGCACGTAACGCGTCGCACGCCGCGGTAAGACCTAACGCAATTCATGAGTTTGTGCGAGGCTTGACAGGGGTTAAGCATGCTGTATGGGTTACTTGAAGGAATTAGTGAGCCATAGAATTAAAGATCATCACAACTAAAAAAAAGCACAGATATGTAGACTCGTTGTTACTGGAACACAGCTGAATTAAGAATGGTAAAAATTGAATAATAGGAAGCGATGAAAAGCAGAGCTGAAATTCTCTATTTCCTCTGGTTTCTTTCCCGCATTTTTTTCTGATTATGCCAACGAGTGCCTTTATGAACTCATACAATGGTGGATGTCTAAAGTACAGCTCAAACTCATTGGCTTGTGCTGTTCCAAATTCTCCTCTCGTGTCTTGCCACTCCGCATCTCTGCTTGAATTATTGAACGTGATAACCATAAACTAGAACAGTATCCAACGACTAACAATCGTTTCAAATCACCACACGTGCTTGAATTTAATGAAAGCTTCCTTTCCTAGCAAAACATGGCAATAAGGCACATTGCCCTCCCCCGTAGCAAATATCCATCAGTCATTTTCACTTCATAGTTAGTGCGATAAGATCAAAACAAGCAGTCATTTGGGAACAAGTATATTGATGACATCCATCTTTTAGTTGCACTTCTCACAATGAGGATTACGCATAAACTATAGTACCCTATATACCCGATTTTCTGAGCGTATATTTTATAACAAAACCATATGCGCTGGAGTAGTTGCTTTGCACTCTCCGAACGAAGGAATAACAACTCCTTTCGTAGCTTTGGTAAAAGTATGACTCAACCTCACGGCCCCGCCCACCTCACAAACCCCGCCCCACGCAGTGAGACTGGAAGAAGAACTATATTGGTCATTCAGCAATGGCATAATAAATATTTGCTAGAAATGCCCGCATTTTCGCATTTTCTCAAATCCAAAATTGGCATTTCCACTCTCAAGAAAGGCATGAAGGGACTGCTTTTCAAAGTATATTCACGTTAGATATGAATGTAAAGTATATCCAATTATTCTTGCACCACTTAAGTCATCCTATTCATTTCATTCTTTACCGACACACTCTGTATTCCATAACACTCAAGCCCCGTCTTTTCGTTACCACCAGCATTACCTAAGTAGCCCATAGTATCGAACATTATGTCCCAAAATCCTAACCAATACCAAGCGCTTCTTTCGAAAGGAAGTTTCAAACGGCCTTCTTCGATCTTTGTTCACTACTTCACGTAGTTCTTCTCATCCAGGTGTTCTAGACGGTTTCGCGAATGAACATGTCAAAACTGAAAATTCAATTGACGTATTCGCTGAAAATGGGTCTGGGAGCTGGTTCAGTAGAATATGGGTCAGGAGGAGCCGAGCAACGTCGCAGGTGGGGTGGCACCGCGCCTATTTTCTGTGTGAGACCACTGCTAAGCGCTAATAGTCAGTGTCGACTTCTAATATTTCCCATTCACTAATGCGGACGCATGCAACTAGACCTAGCCCTCGCACATAACGCTCTCGAAGCGACATAGGCATTTCCTGGCCTATGCACACCTGATGCACGAGATCAAAGGAAAGTCGATTCTCTGAATTTAATCAAAGGCCAAATCATAGGTTTACGAGACCATGGTTTAAAAAAATGGTTTTAAAAACTGTCGTTCGAAAGATGTCAAAAGAGGCTAATCGATACTTCAAAACGAAGTCATCAGTCATTTCAGTACAACTCTCGCAACAACCAGCCGCTCGATCACCTAACCAATCTGGCGACGCGCTATGCTTCTACTTCCATATGTTTACACCCCAACAATGGTCATCATCCATGTGATTGAAAGCCATACCCTAGTGGAGAAGACTCTAAATCGTTAGTTCCTTACAACCGAAATAGTAATTCACGCTTAATTCAATCCATGGGTCACTTTTTTGGAAATGACAGGAAGGACTGATGGAGTGAAAAGTTAGGTACCCTATCTTGCCAACATTATTTTGGTGTCATAAGGCACTGGGCATGTTTGAGGCATAATACGACATTCAGGATGTGGTCGCGTTACATGATCCCATCAGGCAGTTGTCATCGTAATCTCGTCATCAATCATGTGCACGAAAAACAGACACAGGTTTTCGACTTTGCGACGTGTGTTCGGGAAACAGGACGTACAACAGGTGTTGGCGGCATATTACAGCAATACAGGTGCCAAACATTCCGTTAATATTTGTGTTAAAGGCATAGCTCACGATATTTTGACTATTCTGGCTCCATCCGTAGGCAGATAGCTCCTTCCACGACTAAACAGAGTAAGCTTTCACCAGGTCGCTAGGATAAGTAGTAAGGCCAGGATGCGCAGAGACGACACAGGCAACGAGACAGGGTGGCACAGGCGGAGACACAGAGACACGCAGCCACGCCCTGCCGCCGGGACCGCAAAGTATGAACGCTGCCTATGGTGGCACTCACCATTTTAGAAGGCCGTCACCCGTCATCGATTTGACCAGCGGAGTACCGGTGGCAATACTTGGCCAATAAATAGCTTGTTATCGATCGTGATAAAATAGGATCGACGGATTTTTGATGGTAAATTTAAAGTTATTATGACAGAACGGTAGTATCGCTGATTTTGTGGATAGCACCGAATAGATACCCCTGCAAATTCCTACTTTGGCGCTATGATCTCGTCCGTGTCGAAGGTCGAATAATTAGTATTATTGGGTTTTCCTTAGTTTGAGGTTTCCTGAGACTTTTCAACAGTTTTCCTTCACTTTTGAACTCCTCAACATCCTTAGAAAGTTCACTGTGTGCAATAAACGACGAAAACTATCGTGGATTATGCCTTTTAGAGGACAATGCTGCTAATTTCTAGACACATGTTGAGCCAATATCGTTCGAATATCTACGCTTGAAAGAAGAGATCATGCACAACCTGATGCAAAAGAAGACAGCCCACAAGTAATAACAGAGACAAAGTTGAGCGCTTCAGTGATTTTGATCACTGGATTGGCTGCACGATACCTCGCTCTAATCCCACTACAGGAAATGGCTACTTATCAAATGTGCGCGGGATCGTGTCCTTTCTAGTGCTGCGAAGTTGAACAATGTGATCTCAGAGAATTTCGATACGACCTACAGGTGTTGTGGGAACCTTGAAGTTACTTCGAAATCATCCCAAAATTCAATTTTGCCTTCAATCTTCGAATCTGTGGCTCGAAGTATCCAACACATTATGCTCCGTAAGCTGCCGATAAGCCATTAGTGTTGTAAGCTCAAGGAAGTAACTTGCAGGCAGAATCAGAGAGCGTTCTGAGTCAGCGGCAGTCCTGTACGGGAATTTCTGAGAATATGTGACAGGACGCTCGAGTTGGGTCAGGACACGCGATGAGGCAACAACCACATGCATGCGCACCGCCACTTCAAAAAAGAGGCAGCAAGGTATCTGTCATGCATGGGGCATGATTTGCGTGGAATGGTGAATCAGACGAGTGTCCTGCCACACATCTATCTCCTGATGCAGCTGATGACAATATTGTCACGCCTGCATCAAGGTGCTTGCGTTATCAGTCGCAGACAGTGAAAAGGCAAGATTTGATGGACTGGTTTTCGTTTGAAAAAGCCTGCAAGGGAAATGCAGCGCTTCTTCCCCAAACGAGAAAAACTTCAACAAGTTGGTGTAGGAGCATGAATAGCTCCTTTGGACATTCTTCAGACATCTCAGTTGACTTTTGCAAAAATACTGCTGTTCATGCCTGGCTCTTAAAGGGACCGGGAGGGGTCCGAAACAAGAGAAAGATGCAAAGAAATGAGCATTTTGTAACGAACACAGAAGGTTAGAAGCGATATCGGTGAAAAAACCCGGATTCAAGAGCGCATCGCTGCGGTGTGTATTCGCATCCAATTCGCATCATTTCACAGACCTTCCGAGTTGTCCGCCGTAGGAGACGGGCCGCGGGCCAACGTTAGTTGTAGCACGTGACTCCCAGCGCAGTGGAATGGCCATTCCCACTACATTAGCATTCATGTAAGTACATCTAGAAACAATATAAGAAAGAACAAAGTAAAAAGTAAAAAAAAACAAATTTTCAATAAAAACATCTCATTTTGGCACCATGCCAAGGCGCCAAATTGGCGAGTTTGTGCAATGGAGGCCACTTAACTCGTCCACACTACGTCTGTTCTACCGTAAGCCAAAATTATCCCCTTCTGATGTCCTTAAAGACACCGGAAGTGGGTAATTTTGGCGCTTGAACAGACGTAGTTCGAACGAGTTGAAGTGGCCGGCATTGCACAAATCGTCAATTTGACGCCTTGGCACGGTGCCAAGAGAAGATAATTCTATCATAAAGTTGTTCTTTTCTTTTACTTTTTCTTTTGTTCTTTCTTGTTTTATTTCTTGATGTACTTACATGGATGCTAATGTAGTTAGGAAAGGGCACTCCACTGCGCTGGGAGTCAGGTGCAAAAATCAACGTTGGCCGGCTGCCCGTCTCCTACGGCGGACAACTCGGAAAGCAGTGTGTTGATGCGAATGAGATGCGAATACACACCGCAGCGTCGCGCTTTTGAATCCGGGTTTTTTCACCAATTATCGCTTCTAACCTTCAGTGTTCGTTACAAAATGCTCATTTCTTTGCATCTTCCTCTTGTTTCGGACCCGTTCCGGTTCCTTTAGATAGGACTATTCTTGCAACATAGAAGTGGTCAAAATTTTCTGGAAAATTCTAGAAGTCTTTCGATTCCCTGCGATGAAAATGACGATTTCTCGAGATAGATCTTGGTTGCTTTCTCTACACGAATGCCGTCTGGGCTCCAACGAGGGTGTCTGGAGAAAACATGCCCAAGGCTAATTCCAAACTTTAATTTTGTATCATTTTTCCTTCAATTGAAAATTGACTGTTGTCAGAATTTTCAACTTCAGGCCATCACATGTATCTCCATACATGACCAAGAAAAAATGATAGACGACGAATTATTTCAAGAGAACAAGGCTTTTGGTGTAAAAGCAAATGAAAGAATTATTTCGCGGGACAAGGCTTTTGGTGTAAAAGCAAATGAAAATGAAGATAAATATAGCGCAAAAGTTTTCCTACAACATGGGAGATACCCGACTCGAGTTTGGTGGCCTGATAGAAGTTGGTCAGCTTCCACTATACTCAATTTATACCACCACAAATCCACCACTTTCGCTTTAAAAGCAACTATTGCGATAATTCGCCGTTTATTGAAAATGAATGCAGAAGTCACAAGCGACCCGAAAATCAGGCTCGCCCCACTTCTTATCTATCGAACCCACTGTATCGCTAGCCGCTGAAGGGTGGTGCAGACGTCGAGACGCGAAGCCAACCAGCCGGGTTGTTCCGCCCTCCCTGCCACGGGTGTGTGGCGATTGGTCGAATTTTCGCTTCACGGCGTCGCACCCGCGGCGCCTCAGTACGTCTCGCCGCAGTGGCTTGGAATCCCGCCCAAGACGCAATGAGCTGGTACCGTGAAGGATCTCCAAAGATTGCAGTTTGGAAGCTTCGAAGTTCGCCTATGCTTTAGTTTTTGCTGTTTCAACAGTTAAAGCTGCAAACGACTCGCACTCGCCGCGCCCCACGGGCGGCCGCGCGAATATTCGACCAATCGCTACACACCCCATACCACTCGACCTAGTGCCGAAACCCGAAACGCAGTGCAGCGGGATAGCTATAAAGGTAAGGATTGCCCCAAAGCGTGTTTTGCAATGGGAGTTCAGCCATGGATTACTTTATTTCAAACTCGAAGTTCATTTACAGGGAACACGCCTCCCTAGTTCTCATTTCCTGCTTTATCCATAGTCATGCCTTTAAGTTAGCTTAAGCGCGACACTCATCCAAATCGCGCCTCAAACTCTTTGACTGAACCCCAGCCTTCACATCCTGCGAATGTATTTCTCTTCATCAACAGCAGTTGATACCACTCTGTGACATGTGACGATACGCCCTTGAAAACGAAAAAAATTAACATACTTTTAAGGGGTCCAGCAAGTCTTGAGAAAATCTTACTCCCTCACTTTGAGCACGTGCTGCGCGTGATTGCGATGTGATGGAGCCACGTGTCCTGTGCTAAAAGAGAGGGAGTTTTCGAAAAAATTCAAGCCAGTGACCGATCAATATTCGTTTCTTCATATTCTTTAGTCGCATATGTTCTTGAATTTGTAAAACACATTATAGGGCACAGCGTTAGGTTCCCATTACTTCATATTGCAGTCATTACTACAACGTAAATCCTCTGATGCACGCGATCCTTCCTCAAAGCCTTCTGGTACAAATAATTGCAAGCAGGGTAGACCCAGCGGTCTCATTTACTATACAGCTCCTTCCAAAATGAATCAAAGCTCAGTTTCTCTAACGGGGACCTGCAGACATCGCCAGAATCACCTTCGAGAAGCAACGCAGAGCCGGTGGTAACGCTCTGAAGCGTAATTCCAGACGAGTGACGGACTCATGTGTTCATTCGCCTTCAAACCTTCAAGGGACATCAGGCTTGATAATCTCAGTGTCAATAGAACAGGAAGCTCTTTTGGCTCTTTCAATGTCCATTTTGAAGTCAAACAAGAAGGCATAGGTCGTGACACTTGAGCTGGTTTCTGTCACTGGGGCACGCGGTAGCCACGCCTTCCGTCACTTGGCCAATTATCAACGGAGCTAGCAAGGCATTTGTCGCACGTGGTCAGGCAAATCGCGTGGCGCGGTGCATCTCGAGTGTCCTGTCCTACACCCTGGTCAAAGTTGTTGACTGCTCATTTCGTAAGGTAACGTCTAGAGAGGGTCTGAAGTTGTATGTTTCCTCTCTGAGGCCAGTATGCTACATCGGCAAAAATTAATCATTGGCTGAAATTTATTCTCTTATTGCACAATTACTGTAGGTGTCATACACCAGTGGAAACCGAAACCACTGCGCGCTTCAAAAGAACTTTTCGTTCTCATGTGATTTTAAACGGAAACTATGTGCATGGCGCATCCTTTGCCGATCGATCAACGCCGGTCGCATTTCTTGCCTCTCGCTCACGTTGTTGCGCAGATTAATTATGCTCTCCATCAAAAAGACACGAATCATGCCAAAGGGTGGAAGTGTTCTGACATGGATACGGACAATGGTTTTGCAAAGTACATGTCAAAAAATCAGAGAAAATTTTTCATTAAGGTCTTGGGCAGTGCACAAGTACTTGACCATGCTTGGATAGACAGCTTATGAATTTTTCGAAGGAATCCATCACGGAAATCTAAGTTCTTTTGATATCCATATACAAGAAATGCCAAAAAAGAGTCATTTTGCTCATGGCTCACACTCGTCAAGGATACAAAGTAGGTTATAATGCAAGAGATAAAAGTAACGAGGGAAAATATTCCCAAAATGTTTCGCCATAAGCAGAATTGAGCTGTGGCTGACTACTTTCACCGTCACGAAAATGTGAAGCCGTTAGTGGACGCCGTCGTGCTTTGGAGCATTTACAGCATCAACCGTTTCCGTTTACCTACACAGCAGAGCCAGTTTCCGTGGTGGGTTTCTCTAGGAATTTTTTAAAGGCTGACGCTCCATTGTGGAGCGTCACCGACCTCTTGTTGCTCGGACAACGCTGCCACGATTGACATCTCATTTTTCATTCCTCGAACCTACTTACAGAGGCGTTTCAACGGTAATTACACGTTCAGCAACTTGGAAACAAAGGGCGCTGATAACCTCGCCTAACGGAATATTCATGTTCACTACCCATTATGGATCTTCTAAAATACCTAGTGTGGGCAGACTTCGGCGAGGTTGTGAACGAGGGTGATAAAATCGCGGATTTTGCCGACTTGAGACGTCGCATCAAATTGGCTTGACGATAGCTCCCCATACTACTCCTGTAGAAAGCTGTTACGGAGTCTAGTGATGTTGTAAAGTGTGTGTTGAATTCGGAGGTGAAAATATCTTCGCAGAGTTTGCTAAAGTACGACTAATTCAGTGACGAAGGTGAAGCGAGGAAAAAGAGACATTCTTGGTCCCTTGAATTTATGTCGTAGTTACTTACTACTGGCCACATACGAAATTTCACGCGAAAAACAAGAATCTTGCTGAGGTATAGTTCCTCAAAGTGACGTTTGACGAGGTGGGGCATCCGGAGAGGCATCCGGAGAGCATGGCCGTCAGGGCTCTAGTAGCAAAGAGGCGACGGTCACGTGGTCAGGGACGCAGGGTGAGAGACAGATTGATGTCGGGCTCGAAAATTTGAATTGCGCTCCGCTCGCCGACGGCTGTTCACATGTTGCTCGCACGGAATTCAAAGGATTTGCCCTTCTAGAAGTTTTTCCACGATTTCTGCTTCAGAACAGAAGAGATTTTTCGGTTCTTTTCGTGTTTCTGTTCATGTGCTGTATCTAGTAGTGTGATTTCAAGAGGAATTAAAGCCATGGGATTTCTGGGGATGATTCCTAAGTAATTGAAGGCAACCGTAAGAAATTTAAAGGATAGAAAGGAGGAGTGTCATCGATAAAGAAATCACTGCGCTTAGTGCAACGATAAAAGGGCGGGAATAAGTTGTGACAGAAGTCCTCAGGGAATTCCCCTCTGATTGAGCCTCCGTTTAATCCCTCAGAACCCCAATCAAACTAAGGTTTTATTAGCTGCCCTTCTGGAAGCAACATAAGAGGCGACAAATCTATGTTCTAGATGGACACCATTGAGAAATACAATTCAACATCGAGGATGTCAGCTGGATGACGACTGACTCAGGCTAAGCCATAGACAACTAAGACCTAGGTTGATCAGTCATGGGATGGACAGCTTTCTTGAGTAAAGGAGAAACCTCAACGAGACCCAATACTGAATGCATCCTGCGTGCAAATTCAAATCTTTGATACTTCGGCAAATGCAAAGTTTCACGCGAAAAATATAGAATCTAATTGAGATACAGCTTTTCAAAGTAACGCGTGGAGGGGCTGTCAGTGGAGGTGGGGACGCTGCACGGCGTAACAAGTGGAAGCAGTCAGTATTCGGAAGCGCAGACTTAGAAGCTCATCAACATTGGGCGCCGAACATTGTATTACGCTCTGTCCCGCCTACAACTGTTCAAATGTGCTTCGGCGGGAATTCAAACGAGCTGTTGCTCTTCCGGATTTCCAATTTCTGCGTTAGAACAAATGATTTTTGGGTTCATTTTCGTGTTTCTTCCATGAACTGTGTGTAGCATGGTGATTTCAAGAAGATAATATCCAGGGACCTTCGGTGCCGATTCATCTACCCAGAAACCAGAAAGTCGCAATATTACCACTCAGTTCACACAGTTGTATGGTCAGAAACGTATGCAAATGCGCGGCGATCAAGCATGGAAGTTGAATACACGGCTTCTCCATCAGTGCCGATTGTGTCTGGTATAAGAAGTGAAAGTTGGTTCGGAAAGAAAGCTAATTCTATCTCATCATTTTCACGAAGGTCAAAATAAAATCGTGGTTTCCAAACCCTTGGATACACTTAACATGTTAGTAATGCACTCATGCCTGCACGTTCGACATAAAATTCAGTGTTAGACTGTAAATCCTCGTGCACCGGAAAAAATATGAGATACTCAAGAACAGTGCATGCAAAGTTTGTGTGACAGGATTTTGGAGCCTGGCCCTTTGCTAAGTCTGAAATAAATGAATCAAAGGCAATGGTAGGGTCATTACAGTTGCATCATTCATTCCAATCTTTGATACTGACCGGTTGACGTGTTCACTACGAAAACTTACAAGTCCAGCCTAAGAGGCGGGCTGACATGATAAAGGCGGCTTGGACTGATAAGGGCCGACTCCGCTACAGATTATGGGGCGCCTTCCGCGGGAGATTTTGCCATACATAGGCCTCTCAGACCCGTAATTTTTCAGTGGATGACTCCCTTTGGGATTCGTTATCGTCCACATTACCCCTATCACTGTCTTTAAGTCAGTCTATAATATTTGCTAGACAAGCTGACTAACGAACTTTCTTCATTGTCGCAGTACCTACTGCTGCCTGCGATAGCTCTTGAGTATTTTGAGAAAGTTCGTCTAATCTCTTTATTTACCTCCATCGTGCTCAGGCTCAAGCCTAGAGTTGTGGAAGTGTTTTGACAAGTGTGACCTCCCTTCCCCTGAGCAGAAACTATCTAATGATAGCATTGCCACCCTGTACCAAGTATGATCCTTGATTTATGACATTCTGAGATCATATGCCCGAAAAACACCAAAAAGAAGGCAGTCGTCGAGGAATCCCCGCGGAATTTTTAAAAATACAACCCCTCTAAGTTTATCGCAGAATACGACCCTCGAGGATTCCTCCACCCATACTTAAAGGAACCGGAAGGGGTCCGAAACAAGAGGAAGATGCAGAGAAATGAGCATTTTGTAACGAACACTCAAGGTTGGGAGCGATAATCGGCGAAAAAACCCGGATTAAAAGCGCGACGCTGCGGTGTGTATTCGCATCCCATTCGCATCAACACACTGACTTTCCGAGTTGTCCGCTGTAGGAGACGGGCCGCGGGCCAACGTTAGTTGTAGCACCTGACTCCCAGCGCAGCGGAATGGTCATTCCCAACTCATTGGCATTCATGTAAGTACTCTCTATCTAGAAAAATTATAAGAAAGAAGAAATTAAAAAGTAAGAGGAAAATACAACTTCATAATAGAAACATCTTCTCTTGGCACCATGCCAAGGCGTCAAATTGGCGAGTTTGTGCAATGGCGGCCACTTGAACTCGTTCGAACTACGTCTGTTCTACCGTAGCCCAAAATTACCCCCTTACGGTGTCTTTACTGAAATCGCCTACGGAATAATGAGTTTTTCTGTTACCCATATATTTATGTTGTATTTGCCTGTGTGCCGCATGTAGAGTTTCACGCGAAAAATGTGAATCTGGCTAAGATACAGTACTAAAAGTCTCGGCCGGGTGGGCGAGGCCTCCGAGCAAATGTCCACCCTGTTGTCCGCCGCAGTCATGGAGGAGCAGAAAGTTACGTAAACAGTTCCACTCTCCGTTCCTAACTGCGGCGGACGACGAGATGGGTTATACTCAGACGCCCCGCCCACCCTGGCGAGAATTTGGGGAGCTGTATCTCAGCCGAATTCGCATCTTTCGCGTGGAACTTGCGAATGCGTATCCGACCGCGGCGGACGACGGGGTGGGCACCTGCTCGGATGCCCCGCCCACCTGGCCAATACTGTGGCACTGTATCCTAGCCGAGTTCACAATTTTTCGCGTGAAACTTTGCATGCGTCCCTTATTAGGCAAATACAACATAAATATATGGGTTACAGAAAAACTCATTTTTCCGTGGACGACTGCTTCAACCCTGATCTTGCTCGTGACAGAATTTCGTTTTGGAGGTCTCTCTCTAGTAATTCCCTCTATAAAAAAGCATCGCTCGCATTTCCTGTCTACATATATTTCCACGTCGATATGACATGCATGTTCTACTGTACAGTAGATTTTGGAATTTATAAGGTGGGAAAAGAAAATCGCGATTCGGTGGCGACTGGCGTTCCACGTTAATATTTTAGAAAATTTGGCCAAACAAAGGCATAATCAACTGACGAGCCCCATCGAGTCAAGTTATGCCTTTGAAATCAGCCCGTTCTAACACATAACGGACCGGGGCTGACGTCGATCTCTCCAAATCCACCACACACGACCGTCTTTTTTAGGGTCATATGAAAGTGTCAATTTCTGAGAGCTAAAGCTGCTACGATACATTCGAATTTGGAGAACGACATATCTATCAGTCATGTACCACTGTGAAAATTGGTTTGTGTTTTACCTCCACTACTGGTATAACACAGCAATCAAGACCAAGCATGCGAAGACTATTATTGCTCAGATTAGTGAAAAAAACAGTGTAGAAAGTACATGCACATGTATAACGTCACAAACAATAATTTGCTCTCTAACTGCTTGCTGCATATGCTGTTTGAAGACATGTTGCCAATATCTTATCTACCCCGCAGGAGATGGGTTCCAGAAAAATATGCTATTCTCCATGTTTGAAGACTTATGTTGATAGGATATGACCACAGTACCTTTTCGAGGGGCGGAGGTGGTGTAGTGACAGGTGGCGCGCACGCCACTCTCATGGTGCCGGGATGAAATCCCGCATCAACGCCCGCCCAGGCCAACCAAGCCTTCAATCCCTCCGGGGTCGGTAAATTGGTACCAGACTCGTCTGGGAGGATAAAAGCACTGATTTGTACATCGGCTGGCCACCGTAAGTCATTGTATAGGCCACATAACATTCACCTGCCATCACGATTCTGAATGGAACTAGAATGTGCGGCGCATCCCAGAAAGGGATTGACTAATGCCAAGAACTTTATCCTTTATCCTTCTACCTTTTCAAAAAACCAAAAAAATTGCGGTTAAATTTTCTGTGCAACACCATGTGTTGCACGAGATACAAACCACAATGTGTGTGTTGCACCATGTGTTGCACGTGGTACGTCATGAGTTAATATTTGTCTCGGTGATGGCAGGGTCATGTCGAACATCAAGTCCTTATGTGAAGGCTACGTCAGGTACACTGCAGATAATTTCACAATTGCAAGAAAAATGAATGCACAGTGCATCCCAGGTCATTCAAAAAAAGAACTATGCAAAATAGCGCTGGCCCACCTACTTCAGGAGGGAAAACTGAGCAGTATGGCCATGAGGCCTGGGGTGTATATCACTAGGACAAAACCGTCGCGTGGCCGTGTTCTGCACGCGACGGGATGGTGCGAGCTATGCGCGCCATATTGGATGGGTCTTGAAGCGATGACACTGCTCTACGCCTCATTCTATGCGTAATCGCTTCAGGACCCAACTAATGCGGCGCGCATAGCTCGCACCATATCGTCGCGTGCCGAACACGGCCACGCGACGGTTTTGTCCTAGTGATATACACCCATGAGGCCTGTTATTTGACTAGTCACAGGAAGCATTACAGCAAATGTTACCCAAAAACATGAATTCGTCGGAGATTGGTTCTGCGAAAAAGTGGTGTCCGAGGAAAACATTACAAGATTTCCGCAGTAGATAGCGCCAATAAACCGATGGCATAAGATTGATTCCTCGGACCAAAGATCAGCTCGCTGATTGATGTTAACTTTGAGTCTGCTCAAGTCCTTTCTACATCATCCGTTCAGTGTTTCTGCTACCCATACGCCAATGATAGCGATCATCTAACCATGATCTCGGCTAGTTTGGATTTATTAGATGAAGAGCTGATCAGCTATCGATAAAACTTCTAAATTCGAGTTAGAACGGGTGTACCATTAGGACAGAAAATTCGCTCTGGGCGTTCGGTGTGCGACGCGATGGTGCGAGCTATGCGCGCCGTATTGGATGGGTTGTGAAGCGATAGCGGTGCTCTACGCCTCATTCTAGGTGTAATCGCTACAGGACTCAATTAATAAGGCGCCCATAGCTCGCATTATCACGCCGCGCGCTGAACGCGACCACGCGAATCTCCTGTCCCAATGACACACCCCGAGTTATAGCGACAGGAGGAGCTTATATGTCTTGCAGACTCCGCCCATCGGACAAACTCCACCCCCAATAATTGTCAGTCTTCTACAGTCATTTTAAAGACGACGCAATCCACACTGCAACACAGGATCTCTCGGTCCACCCTTTCTTCGAGGCCTAAAAACGCTCAAAATCGAGTAACAGCATCAGAAAGACGCTAGTCTGTAATATAGACTCCGCTCATGCCACAAACTACCCCTCCCCCTCAATCATTGCCACACATTGAAATTGATCAGATTCCGTCAATACAGGCAAGTTTTTCACAACTGAGGAACACTCTGTTCTCTAATGATTGTCGTGATCCTTCCGGTACGACGTAGCAAAATATACCCAAAATTTCCCCAAGCAAATGTTCAGTAGAAATAGTGAGCGAAATCCACAGAGTGGAGCGGAAAGTGGGATTACTTCAGAGCATCTTTCGATCCACTTTTCAACTGGGGTGCGTGTCTTTATGTTAGGATATCGCACCACGACGAGCGGCGTGCGATGCGATGTGTGCGAGCTATGCGCTTCGCTTGGGTTGGGTTTCAAAGCGATTACACGGTGATGCTAAGGCTTGCGAAACACCGCGGTGACATCCTAACAGAGGGGTACACACCCTCTCATTGGTAGATTTTTATGTTATATAACCATTTCCGTTACTTGCTTTGAACTTGCTCCTACTGAAAACGGCTGATAGTGTTGTTTATCTCACACGATCTTTATAGTATAATGAACCAATTTTCAATAGAAATTATGTCATCAGAAAGCTAGCTACTTGGTTAGATTTGGTTTCAGGACATGAAAAGACTTTGAGAAGCAAGAGAAATTCTATTAACGTATGTACAACAAGAAAGCAGAGAAATGAGAAGAGAGAAACCTGAGACATTACCAAGGGGGCGTGCTAATTAATAGTCAAGCTTTAGTATGTAGCTGTAAAGAGCTGAAAAAAGTGCATCACGCAAAGTGCGAAATATCGCTCCCAGCTGCCGCTTCCGCCTATAAAATTCATGTTGTTCTAGAGGGGCTGAGAGTGTGCCGTAATCATCTTTTTCTAGGTGTAAAGAAGCGAAGCAACTGGAGATCCCAACACACTTACAAGGTCGAAGAACTCTTTGACTGCCCTAAGCCAAGTCTTGTATCATTCTGGGGCTGCTCACTTTATCATCGGCTAGTTTCGATGGTTCAACATAATTCTGAACAGCGCCCCTGATAAGCATATAAAAGCCCCATGAATATGAAAGCAGAAAAATCAAAAAGAATACATCCATCAGTTTTGCATTAATGTGAACTACATGATTTGCAGCATATGTATGTCTAAGTATGACGGAAAAGGCAAATCTTTAAAGGCACACTTCACTATAATTTTCTTGTCTCGTCACGCTCCATAAATACTTTGGGAGTGCTGGAGAACACAAGTGTGAAGAAAAAACAATTAAGCTCTCGAAAACCTTGAAAATAAAGTGTTTTTGACCCTTGACTTCGAATATCATCCGGTAAGATTGTTTTTACAATGGGAGTTTTCTTACCATTTCTTATCGCAGTCGATATCATGC
Source organism: Trichostrongylus colubriformis (assembly GCA_963978905.1). Taxonomy (NCBI): domain Eukaryota; kingdom Metazoa; phylum Nematoda; class Chromadorea; order Rhabditida; family Trichostrongylidae; genus Trichostrongylus; species Trichostrongylus colubriformis. The sequence continues at coordinate 9,393,810 of OZ022261.1, forward strand.
CTCTCATACAAGCAAAAGCCACCGCTTGCCCATTGGCTGAATAGAAGATGGGTGTGGGCCATCTTGAGACGGTGGCCGCCATCTGATTCACTTGCTTTCCGCGTTAAGCACTCATCCTCGCGCCGCCATGATGGCACACGCTTTGCCGTTGGGGAAGGGGCTGTCTACTCGATGATGTATCCAAAATACTCATGTTATCGTGAAGTGTGCCTTAAAGCTTGTAAAGCTGTGAAACTGTGCTAAGCAATCATCAAAACATTGGCATCATTGAATCGGGGTTGAAGATACAATAATGAGTGCTTAGGTCGACTGTTAGATATGAACTTAAAGTTGCAAAAAAATTGTCACCAAGGAGGACGGCCAAACCCACGACCGTTGTTTATATTGCAGACGTGTTCTCCCACTGGTCATAGGCGGCACTCTGCAGGCCAAACCACCGCAAACACCTTCTCCTTGAATCCAGGGCATCCGTCATGATAATTTCCTTCCATCTGAATACCCTCGGAAAGCCTTTGAAGACAGTGGCGGGAGTAATTTATTTATTTATTTATTTATTTGTTACGCTGCTTAAGACAGACGTAAGGAATATGCAAATAGAAACATCAAGTGATCACATTGCACATTCAGTTAACCATAGCTCAGCAATTCCTTCTTAACACGGCTTATGAAAACTAAAAAATCAGGGAAGACAGGTGCCACTTTGATTTGACATTGATAAATGTAGAACCAGCACGACACTTAAAGCTATATCGCTTCGAGTTGGTTCGTGGTGTAGCATATGAAATCTTAACCGAACGAACCACCTCTAGTTATTGAGTTGGCTCATCATAAAATTTCGACGCATCAACCCTGGCAATACCAGACTATATCTTGAAGACCACACAAACATCGTATACTTTTCCAAGGGAATATAAGCTGTATAATTTGAAACGGCTGGTTTGATTAGGTAAATTAGAATAGGAAGCCAATCGTGACTCAACGAGTAATGAAACTCTTCAACTGAATTTCAGTGTATGACAATGATTGAGGGGTGAGTTGTCGGGAGGGCGGAGTCTGTAAGACAGATTAGAGCCCTCCTGTTGCTGTAACTCGATTTCCGACGGTTTATACATACGGATAGAGGGTGCACCGAGAGATGTTCATATCACAGTGTGGATGGCGCCCTCTTAATTCGACTGGAAAACACTCCACTTGTTCGCTTCCTCATGTTGTATTTCTACTCAAATATCACTTTGAAAAATTTGAAATGAAGTGAGTTACCCAAATGAAAGCTACGGTTGTAGGGAGACTAAAGTTGGCGAGATTTCTGCTGAGAAGGAAAGCACCCGGGCCTTGTTAGAGCCGTCTTTTTCAACAGCTGCCAGCTGTTCTAACATGGCCTGCCCCTTTCGTTTTCCCTTTCGGAATCAACAGTGGGAATGGGGTCATATTTTCGTGTTTTTAACAGCCTCACTCCCTTTTTTCTTCACTTTCATACTACGATGCAGCTCAATTTCCATAATCAAAAATCTCTTCACACTCGATTTGAGCCACCCCTACATGCCTTTGAAAGAACCGGGAGGGGTCGGGAAAAGAGAGAGATGGGAAAAAATGATCGTTTTGAAACGACTATTCGAGGTCAGAAGCGATAATCGGTAGAGAAACCCAGATATAAAAGCACGACGTTGTGGTCTATATTCGCATCTCCCGCGCATCTCCTCGAACTGCAACATCACCTTTCCGAGTTGCTCGCCGTAGAAGACGCCATTTGTTGTCACGTAGGGTGTAATTCATTCATTCATGAAGTAAAATGAGTGAAACAACAAGCAGCAATTAGGTGAAACATTGAATGCTAAAATATGCGGAAGAGTGAGAAATAAGATTCTCGTAATAAAAAATCCTGAATTCATACTCGACGTCTTAGTAAAGTGTCGTGTGTGTAATGTGTGCATCCTAACGAACTACAAGTGTTACGATAGGTCCTACCGTAGCCCAAAATTGCTCCCCTCCCGGTGTCTTTAGCAGGTAACTGTAGTGAATTGGGACAGGGAATACGTCATTAAATGGACATAGCCCCTGTGTTGCCTCAGCATCAGGACTTCCCTCAGGCAACTTATGCGATTATGGTAAATCTTGCATATGGGATTTACTCGTTCGAAAATATTGGATGACGTCATCATTTCTTTTTCTAGGCTACGACTACTAGATTTGAAGCACAGCAATACGTTGCATCTCTAACCACTTGCAACCCTAACTGCCAGGCATGGTAGGTGGCTTCATAGCACCTCCAGGTGAGGAATCAGTTTCTTTCTTTGGAAGATTAATTTGTGTTTACTATCAATAATATGGTTTATAAGAAGGACTAGGATCACTCCTTCCACACACTTCTGTAATAGCGAATTCTTCGAGATCCCCCTTAAGGATATCTGCGGCCGATTATGGAATATGGAAGTGGAGGCATCAAATGATGTAACTGTAGAGAAAGAACGGTCGCACGCGCCACTGCGACCCCAAGAATGATGCAGTGACTTCGCGTGTGGGGCCACCACACCGTAGAATTGCAAAATCGCGAAATGATGAAGTCTGACGGCGGCCAAACGTAAAAGAACGCCAGCCGTAAACCCTGTCACGCCTTCCGTACCTACTCGACCATCAAAAACCTACTCGGCTATCAGAAAACCGAAACGTATGACCGAAACGCGTCAAAACGAGGCCGCGATAAAACCCCAAAGTGGGCTTTCGAAAGCGAGTCACCAGCAAGGAACACCGGGAGTCGAGATTTCCTCGACAGGGGGATCGTATTTGACCGGACAGGAGGGAGAGGGCGTACCTGCACAGGTTAGCGATGAGCAGTACAATCTAAGCACTCATAAACAGATATGAAGCGATGGGTTTTTTACAGCGAACCTGTTTGGAGGAGATGTGAAGTGATATGTCTTTTGCTTCAGGTAAGAATACGTAGCAATAAAATACAATGCAGCTGTACAATCAGGCAACAGTTGCTGGTATTGCAGAGGTAAAAAAGAGGGTCGTATTTGGTCCACGTAAGGAGGGGGGGGGGGGGGGGTCGTGCTTCAGCGGCTATTTTCCTCTACACCTGGGAATGTTCTAGTCACCACACATCATCTACTACCACGTTATTTGATCTGTAGAAAAAATTTCGTGTAGTGCTGAGTTCATTTCTACGCGAGGGCCTTTGAGTTGTGCCGAGGTTGATATCCAATCTTGCCGAATTCTCACAGACACTTGTGTAAAGTAGTAGTATAACATGAAAGGGTAATATGGGCCATTTCGAGCCAACATCTTCATTTAGTACAGAACAGCGTGTAGCATAGTGTGTAAACATAATTTGAAAGATGAGGTTCACGGCGACGGGACTCTCTCAAGGGAACAACCAATCGGACTAAACGAACACTTCTCGTGGACATTTTTCGCGTCATGCATAATTGCATATGAGGGTTGAAGTCGGTCTTAAACGGTTTTAACACGTTTCCGTGACGTGAGAGCTAAGCAGATTCACAGTGATCAATACGGAAAATTGCACACCGAAGAACAGAACTATTCCCGATTTAAGTGGGAACCTTTTTCTATACGTGCTAAGCAGATTCACAGTGATTAACACGGAAAATTGCACCAGTACGCAAAAAACAGCACTATTCATGCTTTAATTGGGAACCTTTTTCTATACGTGCATATGGTGCACATTGAAATTTATCCCACGCAGGGTAACGAGATGGGTACTGGAGATCAAAATTTCCCGAAAGTTGCTCTGAAATACTAATTCCTCTTTTGCTGCTCAAGCGGGTCTATGATATTAGAGTAAGTCTGAAGCAGCTAACACTAGGTCAAGCTACGCGGGTTAGTCTCCTAAAGGCCTTTTGTATAGGGTCGGAAAAAGAGACGGGCCTTTGGCTCGTCCGGGCTGGCACGCGACAATTTGCGCGGCAAAGTGCGCGACGCCACGTCCGACCTCGTCGTCTATGACTGGAGCGCGAATTCGCAATCGTGCTGATTTAGATCAGGATGCTCAAGGGTTTTGTTAAGAAAAGGGCTCTCCCTTCCTCCCATCGTATTTACAAGTTGAGCTTTTTCGATTTATGTTCTTATTCGTGCAACACCCATTTATTAGCACTTAGATTACTTATTGCTCCCTCTAGGAACTTAATTTTGAAAAGTCTGATGACAATGTAATCTGTTTTTGTCTCTTTATCTTTATTAGGTAAATAGAAGTATTACACAAGAAAAAATCATTTTATACCCATTAATGGAAGCTAATTGAAGGAATGAGAAGTCTGTGTCCAATAAGATTTCCAACTAACTCAGCCTTTATCTGTTCCATTACGTGTTCTTACATGTTCGCGCCCCAATCAACGACGCCGCGCACTTCGCCGCACACATTGCCGCGTGCCAGCCCGGACGAGCCAAACGCCACACACCCGGGTCGGAAGGTATGCTTGTGCCGCTTTCTCTTCGGAGTATTCCACAGTCTTCCAATACTCCAAAGAGAAAGCGGCGCAAAACTCCTTTGTATTTAACAACAACTGAACTGGCGAATTAACCAGCTATGTACAGTGCGTTTCATAATTATAAGGTCACCCCTGAAATTCAGGTTTTCTCGACAACACTCCATTTAGGAATCTTTTCACTCCCATAGACGGATTCCTCACCTGAAATAACCTCCGTGTCCGATTTTTGGTAGCAGTCTCGTTTACCTCATGTTTTTAAGAGTATTTTTTGCGTTTTTGCACCGTTTCATAATTATAAGGTCACCCTAAAAAAAAAAAGTTGAGGCCCTGGCGGGTCTGTGATGGTAGATTTGTCTTTTAAATACATCTTCGAGATACATATTCAACCGCCTTGTGGCTAGCTACTATGTTCCGAGAGAAAAGCCCGGATTTGGGTTTCCTGTGGTGCTAGGCTCAGTTTGAGAGAAATTCCAAAAAAATCGGAAGATTCCTGTGCTCAGTTAGATGACATTTGAGGGATTCGGTGTCTTCAGATGCTTTCCAGGTTCTGGACTCCCACGTGAGATTATTATCATTAACGGGGAAAGGATTGTGGGGGCCACTTCCTACACCACCTCCTCCATGAACCAGATTTGCTTGGAGTTAAACCATTTTTAGTCCGGAACCACAGAGTGTACAGCAGCGAGGAAGAGCAGAAACATCACTGAAGAAATAACGAAGTAGTTTCCGAGGCCTACAGCATCCCATAAGGTGGAACGACTCCAATTCATAAAGATGTTCTTGAGCACGGATTGAACGAAACTGAATTTGCATAGCAGTTGCGCCCTGAATGCGAATAATTCCATCCGAATTGTACTTTTGAGTCTGAAAATACTCTATTTGTATAGTGCTGACGGGTAGAGGTAGTATTAGCTTGGTCTGAGAAGTGCGCCGTTCTAGCGGAGCCTTGGCAATTTTTCTGGGAGAAGGGTGATGGCCTAAGTGGTTTTCGGCAATGAGGTTGCATTGAACCTTGCCTTCGAAACCTGCAGAATGGACTCTAGAGACTGCTAGAAGATCTTACGAGGAAATCAGTCACATTTTGGAGCCGAGCGGCTCTTCATAATTGCGTCTAACAGCATGACAAGGCTGCTGTTCACGTAGGTCATTCAACGGTCGTGGTTAAAGTTCCAAAATACGGACCTCCAACCATAGATAACATGTGTTCTTAGTCTCAGCTCTACTGGGGAGATCTGGAAGACATCGCCGCAAAATATTTACCCCAATAATCGCCAATTCTGGGAAGCAAAGCTGCTGAAACAGGCAATTGTTGAAGACTGGAACAATATCTGTGGTGAGGCTCTTCGAAGTTTCGTTTCCACTTCTCCAAACGGCTAGTTAATGTCGTTCTTAAACAGGGAGGAACCATAAATTATGAGCTCCTTCGCATGCGCTGTTAACTCTAGCAAATCTTCTTTTTCTTCGGGGTGACCTTATAATTATGAAACGGCACAAATCAGAAAATATTCATGGAAATATCGGGCTCAAAGGTAATGTCATTAAAATTAGTATGGAAGGGTTTTCTATGGAGAGGAATCTGTAAAAAATACTTAAAAATTTTCGGCTGGCTGTGTGTTGTGAAAACCGAAAATTTGGGGGTGACCTTATAATTATGAAACGCACTGTATTCTCTGTAACTGCTCACCAACTCCTTTTACACCTTTGCCACAATGTGATGCCATTTCGGTAAGCAACGGCTGGCTTGGACTCAAAGAAATTGTTGACATGCTTCAAAAGCACCGGAAGGGGTAAACTTAGTAGACTGTAAAACATGAAAGTAGGAGTGCTCAGCACTGTAGCAGTGCAGAAAGGACGAAGTAAAACGACGAAAACACCGAGAAAGAGGACCCGAGAAGCCCCTTCTCCTTCACACCCCTCTGCGCCACTAGCCGGGGGTGGGTGTGTAGACTTATGTCGAATTTTCGCGCAGCTGCGCGCGGCGAGCGGCGCCGCGAATTTCTTCGCGTGTGATTGCGTACATTACAACACCCCTTTGGAGTTTCATGCCCGAATCGATTACTTCTTAATTAGGATTGTTATCTCGTGATGCTATCGTTTCTTTTCCTTTTTATGTCACTATTTGTCTTCTTAGGGCACATAAGTTACTGTTTTTAGATAATGATGAGATAAACAGCTATATCTTATAGGACCTCCTTGGTACCAGACCCTTGCGTTCTGAGCGGAATCCCAACCTTGTGCCGATGGCGCCGCGAGTACGACGTCGCCAGGCGAAATCTCGACATATGTCTACGCTCACGCCGAAGGTAGATTGCAGGCGTGCGAGAGACTCAATCAGCCGGCCGCGATCTTTGTCCCGTCTTTGCCGGCAACTCGTGCGGCTGCAGGATTGCAGGACGACACTCCGTGCTGACAGGTCGTGATAAGATCCCAAACCGCACATTTTCAATGCGAGTTTCGCCACACATCACCACTTCTGTTCTAGGTTTGTTTTTAGAGAACATGTATTCACAGTTCTCACTTTTTCCTTATCTCTCCCAGTAGCTTTGAAAGGATTACTACAGAAAATAATCCCATTACTCGAGTTGGTACTGAGCGATAATCTGTTGGGTGATAAGGTGATAATCTGTTAGCGCAAGGTTTGTAATATACGACGGGTTTGCCTTCCTACCTATCCAGCTTACTGGAGGCAGTCATGATGATCATGGCGGTGTGGGGTTGCACACTGTCATGCAGCAGATTATTCAGTCTTTTCCATAGCGTTTTCTCAGCTAGCTCATTACAGTCTAGGTAAAGGTCACCTGCAAAGCGCTTTTTTTCGTCAGTCTGCATCTTTTGGAGCACTTCTCGGTGTCCCAGACCCTTCCTTCTTTACCCACCGAACGGAAGTCATGGATTCCCTAGGTAGAAGTCCTACTTCACCCCTGACACCGAGCTCCCAAGCTATACTCGCATCTAATGCATCCTCTCCTATTATTAACATTCAAATTTTCCGAGCAGCTTCGCTTGTTTTTTGCCATCAGGTGAAAGGCCGATTGCCGACGGCACTGCTTTGTGCAACCCGGTAGTCACATTTCAGAGGCCATTGCTTAGGAGAACATTTAGTGGAGCCGAGGAATCAAAAGGTTCCTGTAGAACAGAGAGTGCCTTTTTTAACGGTATACTAAGTTGAAATTAGGGCCAAGGATTCGGTGCGTAAATGAACAAAGAAAAACCGCGAGCTGTCAGCCGTGAACAATGCACGGTAGCGGTCAAAAAATGTATGCGATTTTTGATTCTGACCATAACTCTGGTCGCCGTTTACATTTTTCATTACATTTTTTGTTTCGAAGGCAACTAGTAATCAATGAAGCAAAGCATATCAGCAGAGTGGAGTGCAGGGTGAAGGGTGGAAATTCATTCAACTGAACTCTGAGAATGACCATCTACGTGTCTCTGTGCTGTAGTGTTGTCATGATTCCAAATGACGTGTAAGAAAGTCCCAGCCTTATCCAGTGTCACTTTGCACACCTGCTCCTTTCGACACGTAATTAGCTTTTTAGTGGTAATCGGGTTTTCTGATAGGCCTGATCATTTTCAGGGTCTTCAGTTGAATAAATATTTCAATTTCAACCCTGCTCCCTCCCTACCCAGCTGAGATACTTTGCTACATTGGGTACCAATTGTCTTCTAAACACAAAAAAATTAGAATGAGTAATGAAAGCGTCAACCAAAGTGATGGTTGGAATCCAAAACCGCATGTAAGTTTGACCGCTAGAAAGGCAGTGGAATGTGGGTAATGAAAACCCCTAAACCGAGTTACACAAACGAAAGTTAGGGGTCTAAGAAGGCTATATGTGGCGAAATTCCCGATGAGAAAGAGTTCCCACGAGCTTTATAAAAGCCATCTCCTTCAACAGCTGCAACTTGTTTTATCCCAGCCCGCCCCTTTTGAGAAAAACGACAGGGAGGGGGTTCTATTTCTCGGGTTTTTAACCATTTCATTCCGTTTCTCTTCATTTTCGTACTATTGAGCACGTCGACCTTCATATTTGATTATCTTTCCATATGCGGCCCGAATTAACCCTATCGTTGCCTTCAATGGTTGCAAAAAAAAACGAGTTCAAGAGATAAAAGACATGGATATCTACTCAAGGTCCAAAAAGTACCATGCCTACAGCAGAAGCTACCTTTTGTTGGGCCTCTCGCATAGCTGAGTCTGAAATCACCTGTCATACATCACGAATTGCATTAGAGAAATTGGTGTGCTAGTCAGGAATGCTACAGGACAATAAGAGTTGAAATCACGAAAAATCACACTCAGTGTGACTATTCTGAATATAATTTTCAACGTAATATGCTAAAACACCATTTACAAGTTTGGTCATTTGGGAATGACGCCACAATGATTTCCCTTGAGGAGGTTGAATAAGACTTGGCATTATGTTAATCGTGCGACGACTACGCTTGATCATGGGCCGCTAGAGTAGCGGCGAGTGATGATGAAAACGATCAGTAAGTGGAGTTTGGACGAGGGGATTAAGACAGATAGATGTCAGTTGGACGTCGGCAGGAAGCTGGTAAAAGCTAAGACACTGAGATAATTCTCAGTCGTAAATGTGCCATACATTACACACTCACTCGTCTGATTACCCTAAAGACACCGCTAGTGATAAGTTAAGTAGACTGTGAAACAATAGTGCAATATGAATCTGGAGATGATTAGTGGTGAGAAAAGCAAAGAAAGAACGTATCAAAACAGTCAAGAACCTAGTAAAGAGGATTCCAAACACCTTTTTCCCACCTCTTCTCTTTCGCTACCTCTGCATCACTAGCTAGTGGGGGTAGATGCAGACAGGCGAGGGACTGAGTCAGCCAGCTGCGAACGTCGCCCACCTCGCAATAGCTGGAGATGCAGATACAGAGCAGTGTTACCCGCAGCGCTGCGAGATCGTGATAGGGTGCTGAAGCGCGTTTTTCCTATTGGAGACTCCTCACAAAGCACTTCTCCTGAACCAAGCGGCCCCAGCTCAGAATAGCAAATTATTTAGGTTATTAGGATCAAACCGAAGAGAATTTGGCAGAAATACTGGAATTCTGATAAAAACTTAGCCCGTAAAGTACTCAATTCCATGGAAATCACAATGAAGGGATATTAAGCGCCTGAAGTGGACCTGGTCACTATGAAAAAAAAACGCCTGTATACAAATCATGAACGTAGGGTTATTGGAAGGCGTGTGTGTCATACGACGAGTTACGAAGATTTACCGTAGAATGAGTTAGAATCAAAGAAGGCGTGAAGGTCCACACAAAATGGTACTTCGAAGAGAATCAGCTCTTCGAAAATTATATTTCGTGGGCAGTTGCGGGCACATCGGCGGAGCCAAATGGGTCATCAGGATAAAGTGGATGAATGAGCAGTGTGAACATTTGCAAAAAAAAATATTTACCGTCAGAAATTCTATGATAAGAGCGGGAAGAACAACAATAGTACTAACTCGCAAGTCACAACCTGCAATTTTTTCAACTGCAACAGTGGCGACGGTGTGTCTTTGAACATACAACCATTTTTCTGCACTTTTTATACTTTTGTTTTCTTTTTTCGGAACTTCATTTTTCGAAGGATTTTTCAGATTTTTTAGAATAAATATTCCTCTTTCTTTCTAGGATTATCAAAGAAAGGGCCATAATGTCGGCATTGGAAGACGGAATCGCCCTGTATCTGTCCATGACTACGTCAACATTTCTCATACAACTCTGTTACCGAAAAACTGACTCGTGGGGCTTTCAGAGTCTAAGCAAATCGTGTGGGTTCCGATCCATCAGAATGCGAGCCGCGCCTTTAGCCACTGCGTCAACTCTGCGACTCAAATATTTTCGTACATGAAGAAATAGGTGGCAAAGCTATCACAAGGCTCAATAGGGTCCCTTAAGATTGAGGTCGCAACACAAGAAAGATAGTTAAACAATGGGAAGATGTAAAGTGATATGCGACAGAGGTCGAAATCCGTTCAAAGAGCGAAGGAGATGACTGATTCAAGAAATACGCCGGCGCGGTCTTTCGGAAAGGGTTAACGTAAGCGGTTCATCAATTTCTAAAATCCTACAATGCCAATGGGTAGAAAACGAAGTTCAATTCGGAAGCGGGCCGTTGCACAAGCCATGGCTGTAATCGTGTGACAGGAATCAAATTTCGAAATGAAGGGCTAAATTAGAGGAACGGGAGGGAAGAAGCTTGCATTTACTTAGTCTCAGCTACTGCACAGATTTGCCAGTCGGGTAGTTATCTGAGCGCAAGCATCATTAAAAAACAGCCTCGTCTCTAGCACTCGAGGCATCCGAGATCAACCTGCAATAGTAGCATCGGAAAGTTAATGAATGTTCTCGAGTCGAGTAAACAGAATCGCATGAGATTCAGATGTTCTCCATTTTCCGTATATGAACAAGGCGTGACGCAGGCGGATAGCAAAGCCGTTCGTGGGGATCGGGTATGTCAGTGAACTGCCTTCAAAGAGTGTCCCTTTTTTAGGTTACATCGCGATTTTTAAAAACACTGGATTGGGCAAATTAGACAGATTACAGAATTGAAAATAGGGTGTCCAGTAGCGCAACAGTGGAGAAAGATTGAAATAAAACGGCGAAAAAGTGAAAAATTGGAGCCTGAAAACTTTTCTTTCCTTTCGTGACCCTCTGCGTCACTAGTTGGTGGGGTGGATTGCAGACGGGCGAGGAGATGATCTAGCCAGCTGCATAACTCGTGGGGAGTCTAACTTGGCGGGATAAAGGTAGTGTATTTTTTTGAAAAGGACTCGAATGATCCACATTGACCACTCCTTCGATTACTTATGTGTTTTGTTGTATAGAGCAGATGAGTCAGCATTTCCAGTCTTCAAAATGGACTGATTCACGAAGGTGTATTCAGGCCTCAAAACCTACTTAAGATACTCAAAGAAGGAAATAATTCCGGGGTTTCCACGATAGGTGACCACTATGAAACAGATACGCCCCTTCGAATCCTCGGAAGCCCTCAGAGTTCAGCTACCCCACCTCAACATGACGCTTTTTGAGCACATGCGATGTCAGAAATAGAGCTCGAACCATCAGAGTTTATAAATTGCACAGAACAACTTGAAGAAAACAAATCAAATATTTACAGGAGAGAAGGATTAAGGTGTAACAGATGTTCAAGTCAATCCATGGTATTAAGCAAGCAATTCCACGTCTGGTGACTCCATTGCTCAAGCATGTGGTCATGGTAGGGTTTCTGAGAGATTTCCAGCTGTTTTCTGGTTGACATTCTTATGCCATTGCATTTTATTTCACGTAGCCCATTATATACTCTAGAGTGTGATGAGATTCCATGAATCTTTCACAGATGGTCGGTAGGTTTAGAAAGCCTTCAAGAACCCGGCTTGTGATCACTCTTGTGTGGCAATAACTCCGAGACATCTTGAGCCAGTCGAAATTCAAATTTTTGGATATACTTTGCAGCAGAATGCCAGGCTCTGATTAGAGCACTATAGGCGTATCGGTATTCGGAAATCACAAGGCTGGCGAGTAGTCGGAAAGCTCAAATATGAATCCAGAGCAAATGAAATCTATCTTTTTCTACGATCATTATGTGAATCTGATGGGCAAATGAGCTAATCACAGGATCCAGCGATGTTTGGGCAGACAATTGCCCAAAACCCCAATCTGGGATCTCCGCAAACCACAAGGGAGTTGTAATCGCGATAAGACTAACTGACATTAGCAGTGGCTTCCACTCAAATGACGTAACGACCAATTTTGAGTCAAAAGATCGACTTTCACAATACTGTGCAACTTCGCTACCGATAGGAGAACACTCTAACCTCCCGAATTCGGAAACTTTTTTTGAAATTCGCACTTCCGCTCAGAATGCAACACCAACATTGGGAGGGAATTTCGTAAAAATAATTTTAACAACATACCTCCATTTCGTCTGTGTCAGCAGTTCTATGCGCCATCGACGTCCATTTGGACTCGAATGTTACTGTACGTGTCCTGAAATGGCAAAAATGTATGAGTGAATCAATAAAAATCAGCGGAGTACATTACTAATGGACTGAAGAGAAGTTATTGCGGTAGCACAGGTACAGATTGACTATAAATCGCCTATGCAGAAAATAAAGGTAAGAAAAATATAAACAATTTTCCAGTTCAATTGATAGTTTCCCAATACATAGCAATAACCACATTCCACGCTAACGTAAATTATTTTGATTGATTATGCTGTAGCAACACCACCACATTTCGAAATTACATTTAATTTTTTTTTTGTAAAAAAAAACTGGAGAAAAATTTAAAAAGAAAACAAAAATTTGATTGAAAACGTGTATTTTTAGATGCTCAGAGTAACGCTCCAACTCGATCTTCTTTAATGATTTCCTCAGTCGAATATTTGATGGAAGCTGTTGCTTTTAGTGCACGAGAGAAAATAAGTGAAAGCTTGAAAACCTGGGATTATCTTCGCTTGTGCGAAACAGATGTTGTAAATGTAAAAAAAAGAATGGAAGAAAGGAACAGAATCCCACCCACGCAATTTGTTGGCCTATTTTTGTTCAATTCTTTGACCTATTTTTTGATTGGCGATAAGCTTCACTGACGGGAAATTTACTAACAAATATGGTACAAATATGTGCGGTATACCTTAGCTGTTTATAGAATTACCGTGACCGGTATTTTGCTTACTACCTGTCCCTGTTCGCACTTGTATACCCGACAGCCGTCTGTCCATAACGCTCATTTTCTGGTTTTTGGGCACACTTCAACCTCAGTCATCAATCTTCGACCTGGTAACGCCCATTTTAGCGCACGCTCCGCCCACCACGGGGTACAGGCATGATCAAGAAATGTCTTGCTTCCGTCGGCTATGCTAAACCTATGCTTTTCACAACTAAGCATCTGAAGCATGGTGATTTTCGTGATATGCATACTCGAAGCGAAAGAATTACAATGAAGCATAAAAGTGAATTAATGTCGCAAAAAAATTTATTCTGAATGGAATATTACAAAATCTATGAAGAGAGAATGCCATTCAGTGATATTTTCCATCTCAAACAAGTGCGAACTTGTAAATGTTGAAAATTCATTGGAAAATCAAATGCAACTACAGCTTGGTGCTATGATGCAGATATTGTGTTCCGTGAGATTCAAACTATTGCATGACCTAAAACATTATGGGAAGTCATGCATACTACTGAAGAGCTCACTTTGTGATAATTCTGAAGATATATATCATATTATTCAAATCGTTGTTTCTAAAATATCAGGCCGATGCGAAAGAGATGCAACAGACTTTTCACGAGCTTCAACCTTAATTTATAGAAGTAGAATTACACCTCTGTAGAATTGGTCACATAATTTTTAATTCCTAGTTTAGGCCTCTTCGAAATACATGTACAGCACTTTTTGAGCTCACTTCTTATGGTGTAACTTGATTTTTATTCCTAGAGGCCGAAAATTCCCAAAACAAAGGATTCTTCAAATCTGCTTCAATGAGTCCAAACTTCGCCACCCTCACTTAGCCCAAACCGCTTAAAATAGCCTAATATGCACGACGAAAGTGTCAAGGAATGCACTGTACAACGGGTTCAGTTGATCTTGAGCATGGGTGTCCTGCCATAATACTGCGTTGATGTTTCGAGCGATTCAAATGAAGCTAAAAAAGTTTGAGCTAGCAGGAGTAAATTTGAAAAAGTTCGGCCGCGCATCTAGAAGCAAAAGTCAAATTATTCCAGAAAAAAGCTATTCAAATTAAATTTCATGATCATTCTCATGCTAGAAAGGTATAAAACAAGTTTTTCAATAGTATGTAGCAATTCGTGCGGTACTGCTACTTCCTTGTGAGTAAATTATGCTGAATTCATTTACTTATTCTCCGTGGTTCAACTCCTCCTCAATCCATGTGGTCAGGCCGCGTTTATATTTCGCGCCTGCAAGGCGTCACTGCCACGTCTCCGAGCAGCGAGGCAGAGTGGCACGGAGGAGGTGCGAAGACGACGCAAGCGACGAGACACAGTGGCAATGGCGGACACGCAGGGTCACACATCCATGCCCTGCCGCCGGCACTGCAAAGTATGGACGCGGCCTTATGGTTGGAGGTACAACACCTCCGGGTGCAATGACAACACATAGAGAGAAAATGGGATGGAAAGAAAGAGAGAGAAAGAGAAAAAAAGAAAGGAAGGTGGCATCTTATCAGAGGTTCACGCGGGAAAACCGTATAAGGTGCATCAGGTTTACGAGAAGCATCTGATGCTACATCAGCTCTTCAAATGATATTATTGCCCTCACAGGAAAGGTTATTACTCAGTAGTGGGCTTCGATGGGATACCAAGCTCACGATGTTCTAGGATTGGAGTCGCTAATGCGATCGTGAAAGAGAACAGAAAAAAGAAAAGGGTGAAATAGACTAGCGTTGGCCTTGATAACTACCGTACCAATCTACCACGAAAGCATAAAAACAAAGGTATACGGGCGAAAATTAGAAAAAAATTTCTACTAATGACAGAATGTCTGGACAGTCGCATCCGTTCCATGTCAAACTATCTCTTTTGCCGATTTTCCGAATCAATGGACATGATCCGCTTCGGGTAGAAGAAATCGAGTTAGTTGTGCAATCAAACGTGGTCGGTCGTCTATTAGGCACCACGCCAAGGCACCTAATTCCTCGATCCTTGATTTTGCTTGCTTCGTGGTGTGCAACAAGCAGCTATACTGAAGAACAACACCACATCCTATCTTAAACAGCAAAACAAGATGAGAAAATCAGCGTTCCAAGCAGCGTCAAGCAAGAGCTGAGGATGGCGTCAAATTACAAAGGAAGAGATCTGTTCAAAGAGTTCTTCCTCAACGGTAACTATCTGGTTTCAAGTTTCAAGGCTATCAGTGGTCACTGAAAAAGCTACCAACCAGTCGATAACCAAGATTTGTACCACGTAAAAGTGTATCAGATGGCTGGGTCTATTTTTCTCAATTATTTTTAACGGTGCCGCACCTGTAATCATTTGATTCAGGAAGCTCTCCTTACAAAAGTTTTTGCACTACAGTTTTTGCAGATTTTGTACGCAACGCCGGTTCGCGCACTAATACTTCATATGCAAATTTTGCTTGATTTATTGTAGAATGGTAACGTAAAGCGGTGTGGTGTTCTTTTTGCTCTATAAATGGGTGAAAAAAATTTATAGGGTGACTGTGAGTAGTGTATTTGAGCTTTTGTGAGTTGTACAATACAGCCCGAGAAGGTGATTTGACGAGTCGTAAAATAGGTTTCCTGCACTTCAAATTCACATAAATCGCAGAATGTGGCCTAGGGAAAGGCGTTCTACTGTTTTCCACGTCTCACACCAGTTGGAGAGCAGAGTTTTGTAGGAATAATGGCAGATATCTACAAGTAATCGGAATGTCGTGTTTTGGGTCGATCTTATTACTTTGGATGAGGTGTTTTCTTTGAGAGATGTTGACAAAAATTTCTACTGGTGTTAAAAGTTGTACATATATGTTGTAGTTGTAGCACGTTGTTGAAGCTCTAACTCTAAAAACAAAAAGTTGTAGCTTTAAATTCTCACCGAAAATCTCGCCATCAATTCTAAAAGTTTTGTCTGACGTTCTCCGTTAACTATAGCGATCAGGAGCAGGTCAAAAATAATCACAAAAGGATAATGTATTCTTATTAGGTTGCGTTGGTTCACTCCCAAAACCGGCAGTTCACGGGAAATCCGGCCGAGGTGAATGATGCTACTTTGACACCCACACGTGTTCTGATTTTGTCATGTCAAACTTTCTTATCAAGCGTGTCGAGGGCAGCAGATGCGATAATCTAGCCGCTCATTAAATTTGACAACAGAAATGCTTGGCTTCAAGGCACTAAAGAAAAAACTTCACCAGATAGTCAACAAACCAATAAATGGGGACAGTGGACAGTATTCTCTCCGTTGACTCCTACGAGTTTAGGGAGGCACCTCACAGCTGAGAATCGACTGAAGCCGTTCAGATCTGTGATGCGGCGCAGGGTCCTTCGTGTATACATCTTGAGATGCCTTTTTGTCGAATCAACAAGGAGTCTGCCTGATTATCGCAAGTTGAATTGATGCTTGGATGCGGTGTAATCTGGTGTGAACAAGGAGGGAATCTTCCTTGTTTCCCAACTAGCTATGAGATAGACTCGCGCTAGGTGAGGTAAGACTTGCTGGCCTAGGAGGTGGTATTGAACAGGGACAACTGCTATGGAAGGCTCACTCATTTTGATCCTTTAAAAATTTTCGAACGCATATCTGACGCCTACTAATTGTATAGATCTTAATGAAGTTCCGAAGAGGCACAGCAGAGGAAGACGTTTCGTTAGTTTTTGTCTCTCCGAAATCAATTCTATAATGTGGAACGGAGACTTCAACGGATTCTGAAGCCGTCACTTTTTGAAAGAACAGAAGTCAGCGAGCAGCTCTACTTGAAAGGGCAGAGCTCGGTGTATCAAAATAGTGACCAAGTTGTAATATGGATGAAATTGTCATGCATGGCGCATCCCGCAGCGAGGCTGGTCGACGCTAGTCGCCATCCCATTGGACCTTTGAGAGCAAAGGATGTGTACTGGATGCATTTTGGACACAATGGATCATTTTTCCAAAAATTTGTGGGAAGATCTCGCTTTTCGATGGAAAAAATTCTTCAACTGGCTTCCTTCCCAAAACCCCCTCTTTTATTTTGGAGACATGGTATAGTTCAAGTGGTCAGTGGAAAGCGGCGACCTCGCAGATCCCATAGAGCAGATTTGCACTCTAAAGGTTGAGTTCAAAGAAAGTTACGACCATTTGACGGGGAACACTTCGAGATTTTCAAAAGTTTTTCTTGGCGTATTTCTATATGGAAAACTACGTAACCATTAGCAGAACCAAGCCGCCATCGGATTGGTTTAAGAAAGTTATTAAGAAAACAGTTCACAGTACCTTAAAAATATGGTTTTAGTGAGCTTACCAGTATACCAAAAATGCCTCAATTCACTACTGGGAAGATACCGCGCTCCATCGCGTCGCCGCGTCGCCGTTGCTTCGGGACGCGACAATGGCAGTTGAACGTATTACATGGCTTCGTTTTGATTCCTAACTCTTAAACTTTTTTTCATCCTTTTTCCCCTACCGCATAACTTGCATGACTTTTAACCCTTAACGTAGGCTCTCAATTTCCTTAATGAATCGCGTTGACCGGGTAGAAACTACAGAAATGCGGATCTGAAGAAAGGAGGGGTCGTATGGAGATTCCCTTCAGGAGGGGGGGGGGGTCTTTTTTTTTTAAATTTTCCTCACGCCACGCTTTACCCTGACTACGGGATCGGGTGTGCGGCCTTTCGCTAGTCCAAGCTGGCACACGTCAACTTGCGCGGAGAAGTGCGCGACGACGATGCGCCCGACCAT
Source organism: Trichostrongylus colubriformis (assembly GCA_963978905.1). Classification (NCBI taxonomy): domain Eukaryota; kingdom Metazoa; phylum Nematoda; class Chromadorea; order Rhabditida; family Trichostrongylidae; genus Trichostrongylus; species Trichostrongylus colubriformis. The sequence continues at coordinate 9,411,661 of OZ022261.1, forward strand.
GGAGCCTGTCACTGGAGCGTGAATTTGCAAATAGGACGATTTGTATCAAGGCGATCAGAATTCCGTCAAAACGTGGGCTGTCCTTTCCCCTCATTTGTGGTTATAAGATGAGCCTTTTGTGTGTAATGTTCTTATTCCTTTGAGACTCGTGTATTACCACTTAAATCTCTTGATGTTTTTTTTTGTAAGGTTTAATTGTGAAAAGTTTGATGACAATGATATAGGACCTGCTTCCGATCTATTTGGGTAAAGCATGCCACATACAAACGTACATAAACATAGAGCTGTGCATCAGTTGAACAGCGAAAAGGAGTGAAGGGTGATCGCATTGTACTGCATCACGATGATAAAAAAGTAGCTTCTCTCGAGAAAGGTGAGAAATGAAATCATCAAGGATCATAGCATGGTGGTAGACAACTTAGCGGTGCTTCACATAAAAGAATTTTTTGACCAAAGCAAAAAGAACAAAGCAGGTTTCATATCACTGTAATCCAACATTCCAAATTTAAGCCTCAAAAAGAGCATCAAGTGATACAAAGGAATCGTCTACGGAAAAATGGGTTTCTTTGTTACCCATATGTTCATGCGGTATTTGCCAGATAGGGGCCTCATGCATAGTTTTACGCGAAAAAATAAGAATTTGGCTATGATACAGCTCCCCGAATCCTCGGCCTGGTAGGCGAGTGAAAGCCCCATTACGTAGGCCGCCGTGGTTGGGAGCGGAGAGAGGGACTGTTTACGCAATTTTCTACAATGCGTATCCGAATGCGGCGGACGACGGGGTGGGCACTTGCTCGGAGGCCCCGCTCACCCGACCGAGACTTTGTGGTGCTGTATCTTAGCCGGATTCACTTTTTTCGCCAGAAAGTTTGCATGCGGCCCACATTAGGCACATACAACATAAATAATGGGTAACATAAAAACTCATTTTTCCGTGAACGATTCCTTCAAATGGTAGTACACGAGTCTTGAAGGAATAAGAATAGTACGCATATAAATTTCATCATATGACCACGAATGGAACGAAGCTCACATTCAACAAAAATCGTGAACTATCTTGATTTAAATGCGCCCGGTTGCGAATTGGCACTTCAATGAATAAAGCCGAAGGTAGTCGCGTCGCCATGCCGTCTGCCGCGTAAATTATCGCGTAGCAGCGCAAACGAGCCAAAGGCCCGTCTCCTAGCATCCGTAAGTCATTTCGTACATAATGTGAACCCTATTCACCTGTCATCGCTTTTCTGAAGGGAAGGCAGCGGAGGAACGCTATCCCCGAACTTCTAAGCCATGTCGGAAATTACGTAATCAAAGTCACGATAACAGGAACCATTAGCGACTCGTACCATTCCGATAAAATGGTCTCTCGGAAACATTATTCAATTCGCACCAAAATCATTCGAGTACTTGTAAAGGGATTTCGGCTCACCCATCAACTTATGGAACCGTCTTAGAGGTGTTTATAGGAACGATGGGTCTTATTTCTATGGCAGGTTAAAATATAAGCCGGAGATAAGTCTGACTACATGTAATGCTGCGCAGTGTATGCAATTAGGGCAGAAATTCGCGTTGTCGCGTTTAGCGCACAACGTGGGTGCGAGGTATGAGCGTCATATTGGTTGAGTCCCGGAGCGGTTACACCTAGAATGAGGCGTAGGTCATCGTCATCGCCTCAGGACCTGTTTAATACGGCGCGCATAGCTCGCGCCATCGCGTCGCACAGCGAACGCCGCAACGCGAATTTTCTGTCCTAGTGCTATACACCCATATGCTGCGCTGTGAATACAAGTTGAGACACCGCTAGGGGTATTTTGACAGATCATGAAAACTGTGAAACGTTGTCATGTATCTAGGTGATAACTGTGTAACAGTAGAGGAAGAACACAATGGAACAATAAAGAAGCTAAGAAAGAATCCCGAAACTCCCTGCCCAATCCTCCTCTTTTACCCTTGTCCCTCACTAGCTGCCGAGATATAGATGCAGACAGAGAGGGGTCATGCCAGCCAACCGCGAACGTGGTCTCGCCCTCGCAGCAACACTGAAAATGGAGGCGTTTCAGTTCAGAAGGGTGTATAAGAGACCACGATGAGGCCGCGTTCATACTTTGTGGTGCCGGCGGCGGGGCGTGGCTGCATGTCTCTGCGTCTCCGCCTATGCCACCATGCCCCGTTGCCTGTGTTGTCTCCGCACCTTCCCCGGAGCCCTCTGTCACCCTGCCTGTGAACACAGTCACGCCCTGCCAGCGCCGATTGTGAGTATGAACGCGGCCTAGGGACTTCAAGATGAGCTCCTTAAATGGAGTTTCACTACGGATAATGTCTCCTTGAACTTGAATGAAGTCTATAGATCACTCCCAGTTATCATTGCCTTCCATAGAGATGTCTTTCGACTCTGCAGCTTTAGCTCTCCAACGAGATTCGCTTTGCCTTTATTTTTCCAGAACGATACACTTATGGTTGCGCGCTTTACTTTGTGTGATCCTATAAATGGATAAAAATAGTGACCCTCGTAGCCTTTAAAAGTTCGCCAGTGCGTAAGCAATTTCTCAGTGCCATTGACGTAAGGGCAACTTGCAGAACAATAATTATAGGTCGTAAACTTTAGAGCAAGCAACAATCAGCACCTGAAGAGAAAGCCAAAATGGGAAACCGTTATCGGCTTTCTGGGCATTTGGTCGCACAGGTGCTAATACAGGGCTTTAAGGAAAAACTATTTGAAGGAGCGACACGATAGGAGTGTACCTCTGACTGACTCGAAGACTTTTCGTGAATCTTTCCCTTTTTATAGTGTAATATGAGGCTGGCCATGTTACCAAACAAGACACATGTACAGGAGGAGTGTACCCTTATGTCAGGGTTCGCACCGCGGCGTGCGAAACAATGCGGACGAGATAAAGGCGCAGTGTTGTTGGGTCCCAAAGCGATTACAAGTCATCTGTGTATGGCGCCCCTAGCATTACCTTGTAATCGCTCCAAGACCCAACTCCGCATAGCTCGCACACACCGCGTCGCACACCGTTCGTCGCGATGCGGAATCCTGACATAAAGGCACACATCCTACGGGGGGGGGGGTAAGGTAAAAAAGTACATCGTCAAGGATACAAAATAGATATCAATGCAAGAGATAAAAGTAATGGCCAAAATATTCGCGAAGCAAACTATGGCTGAATAGTCACCGTCACAAAAATATGAAGCCGTCAGTGGACGCCGCCGGGCTTTGGAACATCTACAGCATCAACGTTTGTCTATACAGCAAAGCCACTTTCCGTGGTGGGTTTCTCGGGGAATCTCCTAAAGGTTGACGCTCGTTCTGGGACTCACTGACTTCTTGTAGCTTAGAAAAGCGGGTATGATCCGAAGCCTTATTTCCTTCCTTGAAGAGACATCCAGAGGCGTTTCGGTGGTAATAACACCATCAGCTATTTGGAAAGGGAAGACGCTGGGAACCTGGACGAAACGGAATATTCAAGGGCACCACTCAATAAGAATCCACTCAACACCAAGTGTGGACGGATCTTAGCAAGGTTTGTGAACGAGGATGATGAAATCGCGTATTTTACTGAGTAAAGGAGACTCATCATATTGGCTTGGAGCTCCCAATCCTGTTCGTGAAGAAGGCTGTTACGGAATTTAATGATGTTATGAAATGTGTTCCTGAATATGAGGATGAAAAATCCTGTTAATTTGATGACGATTCTTTTAAAGTTACAAATGACTATATTTTGCCTCTCCTGTAAATGTACTTACATACAGTAAATGCCAATAAACGAGTGTCAAATCATCTCTCAATTTTTACCTTTGCGACGAAAACATTTTAATGAGCTTTGATTGGACATTATAATTCTCCTTCCCTGGGACCCGTAACTCTCTACAACTCATCAAGCAGACGGGCGTAAATTTCAGCTCTTGGCTGCCAGATTTCCATTACAGGTGTAAGGTCGCTCCATGGGAAACATGCAGTGGATCCTGTCGACCCTGTCCGGGGTAAAAAAGGTGGGCCGATAGGTCGAATTTTCGCGCGGCGAGTGCGAGTCGTTTGCAGCTTTATCTGTTCAAACAGCAACAACAACAACATAGGCGAAATTCTGAAGTCTCCAAACTGCAGTCATTGAAGATTCTTCACGATACCAGTCCATTGCGTCTTGAGCGGAATTCCAAACGACTCTACTGACGGCGCCGCGAAGCGAAAATTCGACCAATCGACCCCCACCCCTGTAAAAAGGTAGGGTTTTCCAGAACAAGAACAATGATCTCCAGGAAGCCACCGAAGGCCAGTTGGACCTGGAGATGTCAGAAGCTGCTTGGCTGAGGCAAAAATATAAACAAATACAAAAATGAATACAAGTATAAATACAATGTACAAATATAAATACAGTAAAGTATATATAAAATACATAGTACAGTATGTTACTTGAGATTGTCAGCTATGGTCAATGTTCGTATTTTGAGTACAATTGAGGATACAGACCTGTCTTCCGTCTGCTTATAAAGGAATTCACTCTGTGCGAGGGAAAAGATGTTGGTACGTGCCATAAGCGAAGTGTCTCTTTGCCACCATAGACCAAATAGAATAGTGTGAGACAAGAAAAGGCTATGAAAAATCATTTGATGTTGTCAGCAATACCACGAGACCAGCTCCTTACAACATTCTTTAGCCGAGATACTTGCTTATGAAGACAGTATCAAAAATCGTTGCAAATCTCATAAATCTCAGTAAAAAATCGATTGTCAGGATAGGTCTAATAAGTTGGAGACTTTCGAAAAAGATTATTACAATTTGAATAATGCCATACTTATAATTAAAGCCATACTTAACTATTTCGATATTGAAATGTTACGAATTGGTTTTCTTTTTAGGATAGTTAGATAAAATTGTGACAAAATTTGTCGACGAACAACGCACCGTGCTGGTTCGGGTGACTCCATATTCACTCAGAGTAGCACGACAGGCTGTGTCGAAGTGATGAGATAAGAATAGGCCCCAATATGCACCTTAACCGTTTTTTCGAAGAGCGTTTTTTCTGTTTCATGAGAAGCCTCTCAAGAGTGTGGAATTCAAGGGTGTTTCAAAGACAATGAACGCACTTAAAGAGGCCATTAGAGCAAGGCACTGCAGTGGTGTGGCAAAGGACATATTTCAATGCGAACGCCACCAGAGTAACCCTGCTACTCATGAAGCTATGAAGTAATATGAAGTAATCAATCCGTGGTGGCTGTAATATGCAATTCAGTGTTATCTAACAGGCGCTGGTGCACTTTCAACTATGCGGACTCATGAGATATTTACTCAACTGGAAATTGACTCTAAAAGCGCTAGTTACAATGCAAAAAAATGGAATTCATGATGGAGGAATTGTCGCCCATCTGAGCCCGATGGCGCGTCGCCCAGATGGGCAACAATTCTGTGTGGCAGGCCAGGATTTTGCAATGCGGCGTGCGAAGCAATGAGTGTGACGTAGGGGCGGCGCATGGGGTTGGTTCCTATGGCGAATATGCTCAAAATGAGGCGCATATCACGTTATCGTTTCGGGACCCATTTACATACGTACGGGCCCATAATTTAGCACGCATTGCGATGCATGCCGTGCTGGGAAACCGTCCTATCGATACATAGCCGCTCATTTGCGGCTATTCTTGAATGCCTTTAAATATGTAGCTTGTTACTACTAGAGCAATAACAATTATTATGTTGGATATGGCTTGGCGCTGAAGGCTTTGCTAGCCATTTTGGGCAACAGGCCTCTTTTGTGCTGTCAGACTCGTATCCGAAAAGGGCGAAGCTGGTTAATTCCAAACTCTATTGCCATTCAGCCAGATTACCCGATCAACTGCTTCTAAGATTCCTAGTCTCTGCTGGGGCTTCCCGAAGAGATCCATCAAAAACGCAGTTAGCCATTCACCGCATCATTTATAATTCAAGATGGCACATTTATAGAACCACTAACTCCTGCGCCACAAAAAAGGGGTGAATTCACGGAGCAGTTCGTCTCTCGTTTCTAAGAGAGCTTCAGCCCATCCCGTTCGCATTACGCTCTTGGGAGCAAAAGGCAATTGTTTTTGCATGTTCAGTCCCCTGTGGACATTAGTTTTTGCTCGCATGACGGAGGTACTAGAAAGGCGGCCGGGTATCAAAGAATTTGTGCATATAAACCGAGACACAGGGAGCGACTTAAACTGCTGCAAGTTAATTCATAGGAAATGTGCACGGAAAAATGAGTCTCCGTGTTACCCATGTATTCATCTTGTGTATGCTTAATTAAGGCAGCATGTAATGTTTCACGGGAAAAAGTCAGAATCCCACTAAGATACAGCTAATCATAGTGGCGGACGGCGGGGCGGGGCTCCTACTGGGCGTCCCACCTCACCGTCCGCGGTGGTCGGGGACGTGGAGTGGTGCTGTTTGCGTGGCTTTCTGTCCCCATTCTGCGTCCCCAATCGGGGCGGACGATGGAGCGGACACCTACGAGGAGGCCCAGTCCAGTATCTCACTCGGATTCTCACTTTTCTACGTGAAACTTTGCCCGCGGCCTTTATTATGCAAATACAACATGAATATTTGGGTAATAGAGGAACTCATTTTTTTTCGTGCACGATTTCTTCAACACAGGCTATTCTCTGTAGCCATAGAGAATTCCATGTGAACAAGGTGGCAACTCAACTTTGAGCAGCTGAATTTGCAATTATTCAGATGAGCACGACGATGATAAATGTGACCTTCAATGTAAAAAATGAGACAGATCTTGCCTACAGCAAGCGCTGATTAGTGCATCTCTTGTTTTCTTCAAAGTGAATTGGATACTTCCCCTTGTATCTGCTTTGGAAGGCAAATTATTCAGCATGCTATTGCCTCCAGGCCTTTAGGCTCTTCACAAAAAATTAATACGTTTTAGTGGTCGCAGCTGGGGGCGCTTTCGAAATTTCCCCAAGCGAGAATCGTTACATCTTTGCTATTTAAAGGGGAGGGGAACACTGTGCACATGGGTGCAGCAGACCCTGTAACCAATCCCTCTGCCACTGCAGCGTCGCTCTACCGTGACAGATAAGGAGTGTGGAGCAGGAAACTCGAACTGGGTCAAGGTCGCAACATATCTTCCGTGGTGACCAAAACCGGGTGTGCTGACCTAAACGCACAGGCGGAGCACCAAAGGCCGGCCCTACGATTCTAGAAACTCACACTTCATGCACATCGTTATCAGTGTCTCTCAGATAGCTCAGGAAAAGCAAGTTCTTAAAGGAAGGTGTGTTAGTGTATCCGTCTGTTGCTTAAATATGCCCAATTTTTAGTGCCAAGTATTGAGAATGAAAAGAGTATGGACTAGCTAAGCCCATGGTCGCTCAACCATCTTACCCAACCCATTCCTCATAGCTGTACGCACACGACAGAAGGCAGATGGTCTGTGTGATTGGAGTAACAGTAAGGAGGGGTAACACCAAAACAGCTTCTTCCTAATGCAACATCTCACGACGATCTGACTGTCGACTTACCTTCCTGGGCAGTAGATTCTTGGGTAATTATCCAGGTTGCACTTTTTGTGCCGCCTCGATAGATGGTATCACATACACTCGCTTGAACCCAGACTATCCACTCTTATATGAGCTCCTCACTAGTCACCTGAGCCAACTGGAGTAGCTAGCATGGGTTCGAGCAGGTGCAACCTGGACCTAGTTACTCTGCAGTCCGACGAAGATAAGACGACCATCAGTGTCGCGTGATGTGTCTTCACGGGTTAGAGATGGAATGGGTGGATAGTGGAACAGTAGGAAACTTATTGGAGTTGGCACTGTAGAAGTGAGCGACGTAGAAAGTGTAGACATCGTTCTTCGGGCTACGCGTGGGACCGAATTGCAAATACACATAAATCGGCGTTTGACATGAAAAATCACTTCAGCGACAGAGACAAGCCGTCCGAAGCTTGTGACCCGTCTGAACTAGACTGGACAATTCTGAATAGAGAAGCTCTAAGAAATCTGGGAGCCTTCCTTAACTCATGTGGGATTCGGACGATGGAAATGTCACCTGGTGTTTGTATCCAAGCCTACCCGAGGGGTGAAACAGGTATTCTGCCAAAGACTACAGTGGGTAGATGAGTAGTATCAATTAAAAGATATCAAATGACGCAGCAGTAAAGAATAATAAAGCATAAGTAATGAATACCTATGTAATTAGGTATAATGAATACAATGATAATGGTTAGCAATGCTAATGAGCAGTGATAAATTAATAACTATTCTCATATTATCCAATAAGCTCCAATCTACAGTGTATAGGGTTTGCACTTTATTAAAACATTTTGGATGTTAGCTGTTGGTGCAATAGCTATAATTCTTATAAACCTAACGGAAGGTTCAGGTCATGGTCAAGTGTTAAGTCAAAATAAAAAGATTTTTTTCACAAGTTTAAGTCACCTCTCCCTCCCTCCCTCCGATCAACGCTTCCGACACTATCTGTTCCTAAACTCAAGGTGTGGCTTCAAAAAGGTCTTCTGTCGATAACCTTACAATGCTATTTCGTTTTAAGGATTCAGCGACCAGGGATCTTCTTTAGAAATCACTTCTTCGGCACAAAAATTGCTCAAAAGGTGGTTAGCGAAAAACCTAGAGCCTTCCGTGAATATTCTAAAACTCAACCTCACCCCTTTCCAACCTAAATAATATTACCCTCGCCCATGAGGATCCTGGACCCAAGCTTGATCCTGATTTAAGCCTCAGAACGTTGTCGGCCAATGAAGCTTTGTCTTCCAAACACACACGAAAACTTGGACAAGTCATTTTCCGGGGATCTTTTTTTTTGAAGAAAGGCAAGTAGCAAAGATTTTATGGAGTCACAAATAGACATCATGATATAGTAAAAGAAGATACCTCAGCCATAAACTGCAGCTCAATTGGTGCTCATTAATCGCACTTATTGGGCTCTGGGATACGTGAAATCCCGGGCTCATTAGCATTATTCCCAAGGCTGAGCCTACATGTATTTAAAGGGATACTACCACCCTCAGCAGAGAATAAGCAGAATTCGAAAGGCTCGAGAGGAAGCAAACGATAGTAAGGAAAATCCTTAGAGACCTGGCGGTTCAGCCTAGAGGGCAGAAATCGTAAATTGAAGAAAAAGACGGGATTTTCAGAAAATGTTCAACCACACATCTCTCAATTTGCAAGCAGCTCGAGCAAATAAGAGATTTCAAAACCTGTAATTCATTCGACTAGCGAATACCTACTTAGGAGAAGAAGCGAAACCCCCTTGAAACATCGAATTACGAAGCAAGTGCAGGACCCCTTTATGTAAAATGAACCTTGAGTTCCAAAAGATTTTAAGGTTCCAGTAAACTCACATTTCAGAATTTTACACACAGTAGGAGAGTGAATATGGCTGCTAGATGCTTTGCGTCACACGCTTATAGTTCCATATCGACTCTTCGCCCCAGGCTAACTAAACGTCCCATCGGGGCCATTTAATTGCCATAAGATTTGTGTGATAAAATAAGGCTAGTTTGAATATCGCCTGAGCCCACATGTCATTGGATGATGGATACTGGACTACGTGGCCGTACTACCGAGATATCAATGGTGTGACCAATGCGGTAGTTATCAAGGGTTACTCTGAGACCAGTCCTTTTTACAATGAAAACTGTGGAATCATTCCCCGATCTGACTCGAATAACACCCCGCCTATCCGTGTTGCGTTAATTACTACTTTTTATAAACATCAGTAAGCTCTTGATTTCTTGCTAAGATTCAATGAGGAAGCTTTCAATGGTTGATTAATATGTTTTCGGAATGCGCCATGCATTTTTTGTAATCTGTAATCGCACTGATATGCGTACACAATTTCATTCATTGACATGAGTGGCGATTTGACACAGAACTCAGGGCTTTTCGTCCTCTCAGACACGTCCATTGCCAGATTCTCAAATCCGAAGAAAGTGAAGGCCTGAATGGCAGGAGCGAGCATTGGCCTGAATTGATCATCGGACCACGCTAGCGAAAGTGCGTACTTGTCAGTATATTAACAGCATGTTGAATCTTATATTTGTTTTAAAGTCTCCATAATCGCACGTTGTCCATGAAGCTCATCCACGAAGGGTTCGATACCACTCATCTATTGATGCTAGAAGGCACAGTCCCAAATTGCAAGTGTTGTACGTTTCGTCATTCTTAGAGCTCGACTATGATCCCTGCCGCACTTTCCAGGGTTGAAAGGATCGCACACGAAATATTAAGTTTTCTGAAAAGGCCCCATGCAAAACTTCATGCGAAAAAAGCAAGAATACGCCTGTGGCATAGCTCCTCGGAATGACGTCCGACAGGGTGAGGCGTCCGAAGTGTCGCGGTTACGAGAGCTGCTGGAGCAAAGAGGCGGCGGCCGCGTGGTTAGCGACGCAGAGTAAAGTTTCCACGTTTGGCTCGAATATTTGGACTGCGCTCCGGCCGCCGACGGCCGCTCAAATGTTGCTCGGGGAATTCAAATGAGTTGCTGTTCTTTGAGATGAGATTGAGATTCTTTCCGTGTTTCTGTTCATTAACTGTGTCTGACTGATTGATTTTAAGAGAAATTAAAATCATAGAATTTTTGTGGACGATACTTTCAAGACCAACCGATCATCAAGCCACTCGTTGTCCTGATCAAAGCCAAGACGGTGTTCATGTCAAAAGGTAAACCAAAGACGCTCTCCCAATGATGGCTTCTTTTCAGAAATCGGAGTCAACAACTGCTCGGAAATCTCAAGGATGTCGTAAACTGTGGGTGCGTACTCACGATTGATAACGTGACTTGAGATCTTTGCTGTAATCTACTCTGAAAATCGTTTTGGGAAGAGCTACGAATATATGCTGGGATTCAATCTGGGATAAAAGTCTACCAAGCTGTGGTCTTAGGTGGGTGTAGGTTGGGACACACGAATCTAGGCCGTGACCCTGTAACAGCCTGTGGCCTCTGACCTAAGCCTTAAACAATTCAGACAATTTGTTCATGTAAATCGTGTCCTCCTTGCAAGTCTGTTCCGCTGTATAGTCAAATTGTCTGAATGATTCATGTCACAGGGCAAAGGCCACAGGCTGTCACAGGGTCACGGCCTAGATTCGTGTGTCCCAACCGTCACCCGTCTTAGGTAGCTTCATAACCTAAAAGCCGTCATTGCTTTCTTTGTACGCACAATTCAAAAACGGCAGATTTCAGCTAAATTGTGGTGATATAAGGACCTCACTCATCGATATCTATCTTAAAAGTACTATATTCCGTTCGTCGACCGGCAAGCTGATCGCCACTGGTAAGATAGAGGAGAGATTTCGCTACGCATCCAGCCTGCAAAGAAGTGGGAACGACGAGTCCTCCCCTCAATGCTCGTCTAGCTCTGACAATCCAGTCCACACTTTCTTTTGGGTAACACGCAATATGCCCGAAGCTGATCATTATGAGCGCCGCTACCAAGCTTGCAAGGATAAACTCCGTAACCCTCAACGGCTAGGGGCAGGGCTTCAAGTATGTACGATTTTTAGTGACACACATGTCAGAGGAGCTCCTTATGTGCTAGTGCATCCATGAACTACTATTGAATTGGTGCGAGGGATGAATGCCCCATTGGACATAGTGAGAAAAGGAGAGCGTGGAAAACATGCTCCTGTAAATGATTATTCGAGCTCAGATGAAATAATCTGCGGCCAAATTGGCAGTGGAAATCTCGCCTTGCAGCCTTCTTCGCGATCTCGCTGCACTGTGTTTCATGCTGCCTTGCACCCGCTGGCCGAGTTATTGTGTAGGCGGGGCGGCGTTTGCGGCTGGCTGGTCTAACCCGGCCTGCATCTCAGCGGCTAGTGATGTAGAGGGGAAGAAAGTAAAGAAGTGATGAGGAAAGCCAATTACTTGTTTTTTTTTTGCGCTTCTGTTTCGCCTTTCTATACTGTTCCACTCTGAGCACCTCGACATTCATATTTCACAATTATTTCGCAATCGGCTAAGATTTTGGTAAATGTGACTTTTGGAACAGCTAAAGCGACGCCGTATGTTTTGGCCGCGGTAGGTTTTGCATTCATTCAACAGTACTTTCAGTCTGATGGGGCCTTTTAGGAGTCGTGTTGAAACGTAGATCAGCAGCAGGTTAGTACAGCAAGTTGAAGCCTTGCATTTACACTGATCCTATTGATCAAACCTTACCTCGTTTTTGCAAAACGGATCTTTTGGCAACCGGTGAAAAACTCGAACCGCTGCCCAGTTTAAGTAGAAAAATTACACAACAACATCATTAGCAGTAGGTATTAGAGGGTTCCTCTTACATATCTGAGCGAGCGAATGGATTCAAATTGGTCTGTATCGTTGTCTTGAGTCCAACGAAAGCCTAACACATGAAAAAAAAAGACCTCCGGAGGAGCGTTATTCTTTCGAGAGCTTTCGAGCAGGTTGCTCCAGAAAAGGCTGATGTGCGAATCACATTTTTCATGCCACCGCATATTTTAACTTTTGCTCTCATAAATCGAAAAAAAGCGATAAAAAGAAAAATACAAAAGAATGAGTAAAATGCGTAATGCGCGTTGATCGCATTGAGTCGGATAACCAGACATGTCACTAATGGCAATGATGCAAATCGGAGAACTGCCTTAATCCATGGGAAAATCACAGGATGTCTTAGGTTTCAAGAAGCTCCACGTAATTCACTAAAAGCCGTTCATTTTACAGGGTGCACAATAGTTAATTTTACGCAGTAAAAAACCGAATATCTTCGGCAAGAATACAACAAAACAAACGAAAATTGGATGGTAAACACTTATAACGATTCTTAACAATGCATATGTATGAGTATTGTAGTATTGCATTGTCCCCAAGCCTCATGCCAATCCAAATGTGTGAAGAAAACAATGTGAAGCTCCAAAATTTATTTTTTCATTCAGTTTATTTAAAAAAATTTTCTTTAATTTCTTTAATTTAATTCTTAATTTAATTCTTTAGATTTGTCCAAAAAATTAAATAATCTAAATAATATAATAAGTAAACAATACACTAAATATTGAATTAAAGACACCAGAAGGGGCAAATTCAGCAGACTGTGGAATGTCATAGTAGATGAGCCCAGCAATATAGTAGTAGAGAAAGAACGATATAAAACCGCGAAAATACCGAGAAATACGAAGCCGAAAATTCCCCTACTCTCTCTCGTCCTCTGCGTCTCTAGCCGGAATGGGTTGAAGACAGACTAGAGTCTGAACCAGCCGGCCGCGATCATTGTCCCGCCCCTCCAGCGACTCCCCCGGCCGCATAACCGCATAACGGCATGCCGAGCTGAGGGATCGCTATAAAACCCCAAGCGGCGTTTTTTTCAATGCGATTTTCGCCACATATGACCTCCTCTGAAGTAGAAGGTTTGTTTTCAGAGAACATGCACCCCCAGATCTCAGCTTTCCCTTACCTCTGATGGTGCCTTTAAACAAATGGCTGAATAGTTCAAATTTGAATAACTTAAATAAATTTTATTTAAATAAATTTTGAATAAAAAGTTGTCTAAAAAATGAAATTTTGGAGCCCCACCTTTTTTTCACACATTTAGAATACATATATAAGTTATCATCATTTTTCGATTCGACCCCGTCGATTTCGGATGCGTAGATGTTCGGCGTACGAGTCGATGACAAGACGCAGGTAGTCGACGTGGAGTTTTGCCCACTCCCGTCAAGGAGCAGCATTGAGGGACTTGAAAGGTGTTGCGCAGTCCTTCTCTTTCAAATGCCCCTAAATGGCGTGGTCCAGAGGGTTGAGATAGGACAAAGAGCCCCTCGTTCGAGAAGACCGCCCTCAGGTGCTCGTTGGTTGACGTCCTGTCGTCGATTCCTCCCAAGCGCCGTCATCCGAAATCGAACAGGTCGATTCGAAAAGTGATGATAATAATTGTTCGCAATCTCTATGAACACTGACCATCCAATTTTCGCTTCTTTTCTTGTACTCTTGCCAGATAGTGCGGTTTTTCTTAACCGCGTAGCAGTATTTATGTATTACTACCTACTTAAGATTTTATTTGATTTAGTATTTTACTTATATTATCAGTAAAATACGAATATGCTTCAGGGCTTGGTGTTTGTGGGGTGTTTGAGGGCTTACTTTGACTTGCTGCTGTTTCCTGTGCTTCATTCTATGCCGTCAGCGGATTTGACTAATATAGGCACAATTCCCCTCATCCCCTGCGACTTGAGAGTAACCAATCAAAATGAGGATGGCACGGATAGAGTTGTTGATATGTCTTCGGTTTAACGAAGGACTTTTTAACACAAAATTGCTCAAGGGAATATCATGTGACCTTAGATGTGAAATGAACTAAGCAGTACTGCCATAAAAGTTTTAAGTGAGGGAACTCTCCGGACATATCCCAAATGAATTGTATTAGGTTGTGGAATAATTTTTGCGACACTTTCGCCGCCTTTTTGGAAGCCTCCACAAACATCTATGGGTTGGATCCATGGAAAGGGCAAACAGTACAATTTAGCCGCTTATTTTGATATTTGAAGCTCTATGCCTGCAATAAAAATTAAGATTTTCCGAAAACTCTAATTGCTTCTCCTTCACGTGTGACGCCATGGATCCAACCCAAATGACGAGGTCAAGATAACTAAAACTACCACCGACTTCGAATAATATTTATTTTCTTCTAAATTTAAACACTCACTTTCAAGTTTCTTTTTCAATTTTACAAATGGCAAATATGACTCAATATTTCGACATACATAAATTAAAATGGTTAGATCATTTTTCAAGGTGGACGGTAGATTGAAAAAAGAAAATTACGGATATCGGTCATTCACAGGGCACGGCCCCTTTTCAATCGAGACTAGCAAAAAGGGTTCAGAAGAAGCCTAGATTTTGAAATAGCATCTCTTCACTTATCTGTGGGACATAATAGATTGATTGGTCTGATTTGATCCGGGTAGGAATTTGGATTTGTTTTAGTGACATGCAAAACTGTCGAAATTTTCTTTACAATTTAGTATTAAGTGAGGACCATAGAAATGTGAAAACGAGTAACGAAATGAAGGAAAGGCTGTTCTCAAAGCAGATTTTACGAACGCTGGCCGCACAGAATGCAGTTCCTAGACCAAAGGCGAGAAATTCACTCTTGGAGTGTCAATTCTCTGACACTTTGATCAACGACTTGCCTTGCGCCACGCAATCCGACGAATTCCCTACGACATTATGAACAAATATCCGTTTCCAGTGGAAAGATGATACAAAGAAATATGATACGACGCTGTTTATTTAATTATTAAGTCATCGCAAGGAATACAGAAAACAATATCGGTAGCATTCGACACTTACAAAAAATAAAAATTAAATCTTTTGATCTCAGTTATGTATATAAAAAGTCTACGTGACTGATGAAACATGTGTCTCACTGATCATAAATAATCCGTTAGTGAGAGATATAATTCAGCGATGTACTTGAATGAAATCATGCTGGAAAATGGAAAGAATGTTCTGGAAAGACATTCTTTCTATTCTAATGAAATCAATTTCACACAACTGACTCCTTCACTATTCAACGTTTTTACTCATTCAAAGCCTGTTTCAGCTTCACCTGCCGCTATTTTCACTGAAATATAATGACAGCGTGGCCTGGGTTTTATCATTACAAGGGGAATATTTGGTGGAAGATGTGTCAGTGGCTGTGTGAAGAAACTAGAGCGATTTTTACAAGTGGCTGTATTAGCCATATCGCCCTTTGGGCCTTAGGCCTTGCCTGGGTCTAAAGGTCTTCTAATAGTTTGTAATTGTGAGTTCTTCGTCCAAAGCAAGACAGCATTTTAGAAATACTGACATGGACAACGGTTACCCATCCGCAAGGGGTTTCTATTTTGGAGCATGAAAGGGGTCGTATTTTTTAAAACACTCCTCGAAGGCTCTTCACGACCATCCCTTTCAGTGATTTTCGAGACGAAAAAAAAGTCTCTAAAATCCAAAAGAATTGGAGTCAGACAATAATGCTTTGTACTAGGTAGCACTATAATCGCCGGTCAACGACATTTTTCTTAGAGACAGAGAGACAGAGAGAGAGACAGAGAGAGAGAGAGAGAGAGAGAGAGAGAGAGAGAGAGAGAGAGAGAGAGAGAGAGAGAGAGAGAGAGAGAGAGAGAGAGAGAGAGAGAGAGAGAGAGAGAGAGAGAGAGAGAGAGAGAGTAACAATACACCGGTCTTGGAGGAGAGGTGCTCATTGGGGTTGGTCTGGGGGGGGGGGGGGTGATCGTAATTCTCAAAAAAAAAACCTCAACTCATAGTACTTGTGAGCAATCCTGCTCTCCTTTCTTCATGGTGGCCACCGCCATTCCGGTGTTTATTGAGTTGAACCATAATTTCTGTTACACTTTTTATTTTTCTTGTGGAAAACTGTGGAAGCTTCTGGAACATTTGGTAGTGGGGGGTATATAAAGCGAGTGAAAAGGACTACTGATTAACACATTCATATTCTCTATGGCTTCAACTAGCAGTGAATTTACGGCAATATCGCGAAAGGTGCGAAATTCACGAACACCGCCTCGGTTCCTCAGCATGCGAGGCCACTAACAAAATTAACCAGTCGATGGACCCAGGTACTGTCTCTCATATGGCGGCAGCCCGATGGCTCGATCGGCTCAAATTGGAACAGGAAAAATTTCAAAAAATTGCATTGAGAAAAAAACTTTTTTTTTTGAAAATCCAAAAAAATAGAAAACTGTTACCATTCAACACGACAGCCACTGCCGATCTCTACTGCAGGCAATTGGACACCGGAGCGGCAAAACTTGCCGGAAAAATGGACCAAGATTTCTTCCTTCACGACAACGCTCACCCACATGTGGCAAGTTGGCGTGTCAAAGGATCCAGAACCTTGGTTAAACGAAGCTCCCCCGTCCACCGTAATCTCCGGGCGTGGCCCCAACTGACTACCACCTATTCCTATCTCTGACCCACTTCCCCGACGGACGGCAGTTCAATGATGAGGATGATCTCAAAATCGACCTCCAGACTTTCTTCAACCAGAAATCCCCAGACTTCTATAAGCAACGCATCTGTCATCTCCCTATTCGCTGGCATTATATTGTTGATTATAATGGTACATATTTTGTTGATTGAAGTTAGACACAAATTAAGAAAAATAAATTTGAAATTTTTCGTCAAAATGTAACAGAAATTATGGTTCAACCTAATAGTATCCAGGCATTCGCTTTACCACCAACCTAAGCATCACTTTCCCTTTTATGGATGGGAATGACATCTTCGGAAAGTCTTTGCAAAATACTTGATCGTGATGAACTCGAGAGAATTGAAAGGGAATCTGTCAGTGCGCGGATCTTACTCTTCACTCGAGACTAGAGGCATCCCTGAGACAGTGTTACTCGAGGTGCACTCGAAAATGAACAGAACTCCGTTTGTGAAAAAGGCAAGCAAGAACTCACGGGGTCGGACGAAAAGTACTCGCCGTTTTGCACTTCGACTATTCCTCGTGATTTTCCAGTAGTGTGTTTCTCAACTTCTTGAATTATAAAGGTGGATTATGCAGAAAAAAAAATCTGATCTTTCTGCAACTTACGGAACCCTGAGGAGTTTACTACGAGACCATAGAAAACCAGGATTTCGGGCTTCTGGGACTTTGCCTTGAATTTTATAGAAAATGAGTCAAAGTTAGCTAGGAATACGTCGAACGTCTTGGAAGGTATATTGCCAGGCCAAAGATAGTAGGAGGGTAGCCATGAAAGTCTATGTATAAAGAGACAAAGGTCCAAAATGGTGCTCGGTCACCTTCATATGGTCTATCTGGTCGGCTACAAATGCCACGAACCACTTCGTTCGCCGAAAACACCCTCTCCTTCACTGAACTGACTAAGTCCTATGGTTCACAGCGATGACGCCATTCCCACATTAAAAGAGTGCTATCAAAAAAAAATTACAAATTCGGGTGCACAGTTCTGCTTCATCCTAAGTATGTAAGTATCTGATGAATAAAGGGAGTCTACCATTTTTTTGTATTTCGAAACAATTCTCAGAGGAGAGATCGGTCCAAGAAGAGAAAAATGTCAAAGTCGTCTTTCAACACTTTTTGGATTCTAAGGGAGCAATCTTTTCAGTGGAAGGACTAGGTGCGCTCACTGACTGTTGAGAAAAGTGTGCTGAATCTCGAGGTTCTTGTATGTTTTTAAACAATTCTGTTTTAATTGATTATCTTTCATAAATGGGCTATCAAACGGCGGATGCTTTTGGACCGAACTAATATACATACGCTTATTTAATTGGGTTTCCATACTACTACTACGTGACCTTGTTATCGAGCAGTAGTTTGCGCTGGACTTCAAATATTTTCAGCGAAATTTTGGTTTTTTTTTCGAATTTCGGGAGTGACAAAGGGCTCTGAAGGCTGCTCAAGAGTTCCATTCCAGGACTGCGTTATTAATCGATTTCTTGAAATCGCTTTTGACCCTCTCTAGGTACAGAGGCCGGCCTCCTAACTAGCGAGGCTGCCTTGCTAATGAACAGTGAGTCGGTACGATTTCTGACTTGGTTGTTTCGAGATATCTGCCTTATATTTTTCTTAGGAATGAAACTTTCCGAAGTTTTTGGATATCAAGCACGTAATTATACGAAAAAATGATGACGAATAATAAAGTTAATTTACGGGGAAGATCATCGATTTAGTTCAAAATGCGTCTAGCAAATGAGAAGAAAAAACGGCAAAATGTTGCATAAGAATTCCTACAACAACTGCACTATAATTCCCACGAAATAATTTTTGTGACACCACACAGGAAAACGGGAATGAGGATTTTGTTCAAGCTTTTCTATGGGTATTTCATATATTCGTCAGTAATACCATATCACTGTTAAACTTGGAACAAACGGATTATGCAACATGTAGGCTAGAAAACATTCCAAACGAAGACGTCTTCGGAAATTTCTTCAAGTATAAGGCGGGGAGCTCAGGCGGTCTAAACCCGTCCAACGTATGATCTCTGGGGAATATCCCAGAGGAGTGTTGTCTGTGGAGGATGCCATATGTATATTTTCTTATGAATGGATTTTTGGACAACTTGTTGTGATTGTTCAAATGAGTTGATCAGCTGTGTAATGGCTCTTGCACGGGTTTAGAGCCTCCTAATTAGGCATAGTTAACGGTGAGACAGTGAAAGGTAGCGTCTCCAATGTTGGCATCGTCCAAAAGTCAGATCCCACGTAGAAAACCATCAAGACCGTTCAAAGCTTTCCTTTCTCCAAATGGATTGATTGGCACCGGGATCTTCCGCAGCAGTACAAATAACGTCCGACGTATTTGAACTCTTCCAGAACAGGCCCTTACACTTCATTGTTAAGGTCAGAGATGCCTTCAAATGGCATCACAAATCTGACCGGGTAATAGTTGTATGGTGGTGTGGTGGGAAATGGCGATCACTCTCATTTGCATGGTGCAGACATCACATCCCATATTAAGGACAGCGGGAGATGGCAATTTTGACCCACGGCGAGACCTTCTGTAACGCTTACAGTTCATTAGATTGCAGACATTGCACACATGACACTTTGCTAAGGCGTGGAGTGTGAATTCAAGGTATTTAAAAGCCAAACACCTTCGTCTTACCCTTTTGCTTATTCTCCCATTCATTGTTTCACTTGATTGCTACTCTTTCTTGTTTCACTTATTTCACATCATCATGAATAAATTATATCCTACGAAGGCATCTTCTTCAACGAGCAACTCGAAAAGGTTATACTGGAGGTCGAAGAGATGCGTACGGGATGCGAATACAGACCACAACGTTGCGCAATCCAATCCGCGTTTCTCTGCCGAATATCGTTTTCAGCCTCGAATGTTCATTTCGAAACGCTCATTTCTTCCCTTCTCCCTCCTTGCCCAGTCCCCCGCCGGACTGGGCAAGGAGGGAGAAGGGAAGAAATGAGCCTAGGTTGGCCTTGGCAGTTCCTTTACTGCTTGCCAAGGCCAACCTAGGCTTCCATCCTTCCCGAGTAAGTGAATTGATGCCAGGTCAGTCTCGGAGTATAGAAGCATTGGCTTGTACACCAGCTGACCCCCACACGTCATTGTATAGGCCAAATCACATGCAGCTATCACCACTATGATTCTGAATCCAACTAGAATGCTGGAAACTGTGAAAGAAGAAGCGTGTGCTATTTTTCACAGGATAAGCCTTCTGCACTTCTGATTAATGCCGTGCTTGTTGAAGTAGAGAACTAGCCAAGAGGAAGTGGGCCATAGTGCCACAGTCTTTGTTTACCTGCATAACGTGCCCATTACCTTTCCTATTTAAGCTTCTGCCACTATTTATGGGGGAAGGAAACGCAGGGTACGGGATAGGTTTCAAGGAGAAACAACCACATGCCAGGATCTGTCACATTCCTCACCTCGGCTAAGGAACGGCATGTGATTTCATTGCCGTGTAAGCCTGATCAGGGCCGGGCTTCGGTCAAGCAATCCTTGATGGAGAGGGGATCAAAACTAAAGGTCAGCAGTATTCAATGCTATCAAAGCCTTCAAAGTGAGGATGGTAAGAGTGACCTTATAGATGGTCATTGGAAATCCCATGCACGGCGGGTAAGCGAATCGGCCAACGCCAATCGCCTGCCCATTAGTCTACTAGTACCGGGAGCACGTACAGAGAGACCTCCGACATTTAATGGTTAGCCGTGGAGCGCGTTATCTGTCTACCACAGCTCACAGCGTGGATGAATACACAAGAAACTGTGAAATTTAAATGAAAAATCAGCGTGGCTACTGTTATATGTTACTGCAACTGCAAGCACGTAGAGTGGTCCTAGCAAGCCAATATGGAGACGGTAAAGTTTTCATATATACTAGGATTGTGGATGGAAAGCCCATGCATGGCCCACTCCAAAACAAGGTCGGCCCATGCCGATCGCCTACTTTTTGGTCTCTCGTAAGCGAAGAATGTGCTCTGGAAGCATTTAAAGCACAATGGATAACTTTTCAATAATTGATGAGAAGATTACCCCACTTTGATGAAAAAAATTTTTTCGACAAAATGTGCCCAATCTCATTACGTTCCCTGTAAGAGTACGGCACAGCTCCGGTATTGTTAAAAAGCGGCAACCCGTAGATGAAATTTAGCTCAATGTAGTTATGTTTGAAGAAAATTACGACCATTTGAAGTGAGGCACGCACTCTATTTACTTTAAGAATTTCTGGAGCATTTCAAAGCGATTTCGCATATACAGCGACCTGTGTGTGTTAAGCTGATATACGAGTTTATGCCTTCATCCTTCTTGACCTCTTAGCTGCTATGTAAGTCACTGAACTCGAATGACGGAAGGCTCGTTTAGCCTAGGTGAGCAGCGATCAAGATTTGCTCTCCGCAAAACGTCAGTTATCATGATTTTCTTTCATCAGATTCGCCCACTGTATAATATGTAGAAATCTTGAAGAATCGTCCACAGTAATTCCATGACTCCAATTCCTTTTACAACCACTCTGCTAGACACAGTACACGAGCAGTGAACCGACATGGACTGGGAAATTCCTTTGTTACGAAGCAAAAATCGAAAAACTGTAGGAAGGGCAACTCATTTGACCTCCCGCCACAACATTTGAACAGTTGTCAGTGGCCAGAGCGCAGCTCAAGTTTTCGCGCTCGGTATTGGTTCGCTTCTCGCTCTGTGTTCCCGGCCACGTGTCGCCTCTTTGCTCCTTGGCTGTCCAACGTCCGAACTCACTCGAACGCTCCACTCCGTCGTCCGTCGTTTTGGGAAGCTCTACCTCAATTTTATTCTTATACAGCAGGTGCCGGAAAAAGTCACTTTTTATCCTCCACTTCAAACCCTATTCTTGTCAAATTCCAGCAGAGCTTCCCAAAGCCACTAAACTCCGTAACAGCCTTCTGCACTAGGAGGATCGAAAGCTTCTTCCGAGTGAACGTGATGCGTCACCTCAACTCGGCAAAATGCAAGATTCCATCACCTTCGTTCACAACCTTGCTAAGGTCCGTTCACTTCACTCTAGGTGCCTGGAGGGATTCATAACGATGGTGTTCTTGAACAATCCGTTTTCTCCGGGTTCCCAGCACCCTTCGTTTCAGGAACCATAACCGGAGTGGGGTTTGAGGCATGAAAAATGACACTTTGGATCATGGCAGCATTATTCCAGCAGCTAGAGCTCTGTGACTCCCATGAACAGAAGGAGCGGTCCTCAGGAAGCTTCCCACGGAAGATCCACCACGGAAGCTGGCTCTACTTCTACAGGCGGAGGACCCTGATGCCGTAGGTTCTCCATAGCCCGAGTGTACCTACTGAAGGCTCCATATTTTCTAATCTAAACCTGGATGGCTGGTCCAGCACTGGCGAGTCCCTTCTAGCATGGAACAGGCTATTAAGATGCAGAACATGACTCCGCAACGCAAAAACCTTCTTTGTGTTTGCTGAGATTCCCGCGCGGATTCTTTGTTGCCACAAGAATGAGCAGCATCCCAGTCATAACTTCGTTTCAGCAAATTGACAACTCCAGCAAAATTTCTGCTTTTGATGAACAGGGACGAGAGGATATAAATACTCTCTGGAAAGTTCTTTTACAACTTTTCCCTAATTATTTTACTTCATTTGGAATGTTGCTCGCAAAACTAAAGTTGGCTATTTACGTCATAAGAAGTACTTAACTACTACTACTGCGGAACTATTTTAGCAGTATCTAACTCAAGCATTTCAACTAAGCTTCATTTACCCGACTGCGAAGTCGGCATGCCACTAATGATGCGTTGATTGATACATGTACATACATATAAGTATGCATTAGTGGTATTCCAAGAATAGTAGCCTCAGGGGGTGAAGCGATGACGTCGCTGACATTTCAATTCCAATGTTATTCAAATCGAAACTGAATTTTTCAACGCAATCGCTGGCAAGAAAAAGTAATCCAAAAATTATAGCTCACGTATAGTGGCTCACGCAGCAGTGCGGAGCAGTTTGTTAAAGGAGTCGTTCACGGAAACGTGAGTTTCTTTGCTACCCATATATTTATGTTGTTGTATTTGCCTAATAAGGGCTGCATGCAAAGTTTCACGCGTAGAAGTGATAAATTCGGCTATGATACAGCTTCTTAAATTCTTGGCCGGGTGGGCGGGGCCTCCGAGTAAAAACCTCGTGCCGTCGTCCGCCGTGGTTGGAAAGGAGAGTGGGACTGTTTACGTGACTTTCTGTTCCTACAATGCGTCTCCGACTGCGGCGGACGACTGGGTGGGCACTTGCTCGGAAGCCCCGCCCGCCCGGCCGAGACTTTGTGGGGCTGTATCTTAGTAGCCGAATTCACATTTTTTTGCGTAGAACTTTGCATGCGGCCCACATTGATCAAATACAACATAAATATACGGCTGACAGAAAAACTTATTTTTCCGTGGACGATTCCTTTAAGCAGGACTGATCCTGGAAAAGATACGGCGAAACGGCCCAATTCTTGAGTGGGAGATCCAAAATTCAACAGACACTGATTTCCTTCTTTTACAGCACCTTTGAAACTCTTCAGCTTCAGGATGGGATAATGTTGCGGAATGCGGACTTCTTTCAAGGAGGGTTAACTATGGCAAACTGAACGACAAGGATAAAGACACGGTTTCGATTGGCCCATCTGGAATGCGCCATGCATTCCACTTTCGTGCAGAGCTGTAATGGCAGTTGAATAGCGTAATTTGTTCTTTACGATGATTTGTGGGGATCAGTCCTTGTGGAAGTGAAAGCTTTTTTCATCCTCTCAGGGGAGAGTACTACCGATCAACTGGCCCAGATCGATGGAAGACTTGCTTATCGTTAGCTTAAGCGAGAATCGATCTAGACCTTGATAAGAGGACGTGCAAGTGGGAGCGGCGCCAATATCAGCTACTGAGAGCGGCGCCAATATCAGCTACACCTTCTCCACCCCCAAGCAGAGTAATCGAGCTATCACAGCACAGTGGCTCGACAACCGGCTTCATTTTTATTACGAACGATCGTCCTAACTTTTTCGACTACGTTCTCGGTACATTGGATGAAAAAAATAATTCTTAATTATACTTATGAACTATCCCAAGATATATTTTCAGAAGGAGAGGGCTCCTTCACAGTTTTAAGGTATCCTTCTCTGATCGTAAGAATCAACCCTGTAGTAAGTACTATTTTATCGTTACTTTTTCGAAAAAAAAAACGCTAGCGCCGTTAGCAAATGAGGATTCGATTTTTCATGGAGGAGTATGAAACTTTTTCGAAAGATGGGGTGGTTGGTGACGTAAACGCCATCCATGGCTCGCCAGCATGTAAGTCTGATGCATCATCGTCTCGCACGTAAACTGCGGATGCAAAGAACAACGAACAAAGTTCCATCAGAGAAGCAATACGGCTGTGGTATTCACTGCATTCTCACGCGGAAGCAATAGGATTTCTAGAGCCATAAATAGGAAGTTGTACCGATCACTAGTACGCATTGGTTTAGGATCCAATGCCGTGCAAGATGGTCAGTAATGGTAACCAACAATCATGGGAGTTCAAGATGGATGTATATCTTTAGGACGCCGTAAGATTCCGCGATTTGCGATTTTGCGGTGTC
This sequence comes from Trichostrongylus colubriformis, assembly GCA_963978905.1. Lineage (NCBI taxonomy): Eukaryota > Metazoa > Nematoda > Chromadorea > Rhabditida > Trichostrongylidae > Trichostrongylus > Trichostrongylus colubriformis. Next base: position 9,436,191 of record OZ022261.1, read on the forward strand.
GCGGCCCCACACGCAAAATTGCGGCAATTCAAAATCTCAAAGCCGTGGTATCGCGCGCGAAATGCGACACCGCAAAATCGCAGATTCGCAAAAATTGCGAAGTCTGACGGCGGCCTAGGACACATTTGCAACCTGTCGTGCTGCGTGCGGATTAGGGAAGTCGTACGTAGTTGGTCCCCAAGGTGATCTGCTGCGCTCTACTCCCAAAATAAGGGGCAGGACACGGCAACCACACAATCTGTTCTCAAGATAAGGAAATATCCACGAAAGATGAGTTTTCCTATTACCCATATATTAGGTTGATTCATAATAAATCGGACAAATTGACCAATTTTAATCATTGTCGTACAACTTTTTTACGACAACAGGGTTTCACTTGAAATATACTCCATCTTTATCGATGACCTTCTGCCACGGTATAGGCAGATCATGGATGCCCTTGCTCCAGAAGGCCGGAAGCTGGAGCTCGAAGAAGTTGCCGAGTGCCGCCTTGACCTCGACGCGAGTTTTGAAGTCTTGGCCGTCCAGGTGGCGTTGGCTGTGGGAGAAAAGGTGGAAATCTGAAGGGGCCAGGTCTGGGGAGTACGGTGGGTATAGAAGTACGGTCCAACTGTACGACAGCAGCTCGGCCTTGGTCGATCTTGCGAAGTGCGGTCTGTGGAAGTAGACACGTTGTCGTGCTGGAAGTAGACATGTGACCGCCGCCGTAGCGAACTTTGGACATTGGCCTTCAATTCTCGTAATTGACGAACGTAGACGTCGGCGGATACTGTGGTACCTTCATCGAGCAGCTCCCAGTACTCTACGCCGTGTACGCTCCACCAACCGCGGTTTTCGTCTTCGATGGAATAGTCGCCTGACGCAAACTTCGAATGCTACAACTACAGTGTACTTCTGCCGGGGGCATGCTCCTTGTGAACTTCTATCTATCAGACGTCTGCCGATATCCGCGGGTTCCTGGCCAGATAGCGCTATAAATAGCATGACGTTGCGGATGTGGTCTCTGGACCGCTTGAAATCGTGCGGCATTGTGGCGGAATGAATTTACTTTGGAGTGATTATTTTGCGGTACTTTGAAGAGCTTTTCATACTCATTCCAACGGTACCTCGCGCGTCCATTTTCGTTAATTCGTTACTGAGTTATGATCTCTAGAAATCATCACTACCATTTGTCCGATTTATTATGAATCAACCTAATATTTATGTTGTATTTGCCTAATAGGGGCCGCGTGCAAAGTTTCACGCAAAAGTTGTGAATCCGGCTAAAAAACAGCACCACAAAGCCTTGGCCGAGTGGGCTGGGGGCCTCCGAGCAAGTGTGCACCCCGTCGTCCGTCGCGGTCGGAGTCGCATTGTAGGAACAGAAAGTTACGTAAGTAGTCCCACTCTCCGTCCCCACCACGGCGGACGACGGGACGGGGCTTTTATATGAAGGCCCCGCCCACCCGGTCGAGAATTTGCGGAGCTGTAGCTTGACCGAATTCTCACTTTTTTGCGTGAAACTTTGCATATGGCCCTTATTAGGCAAATACAACATAAATTTATGGGTAACAAAGAAGCTCATTTTTTCGTGGATGATTTCTCTAAACATAGTGATAGTGCACAAATTTTAGCATACGATAGGGATTCATAGCATTCATCAGGTCAGCTGCTGTCTTCCGTTAAGCCTTGAAATACTCGGATTGTCACAAATGCAATCACTGTCGATAGCACTGACAGAGTGTAGCTGATAAAACACTTGAAAAACAAGAAAAAGGTTGAAAAAGCATTTCAAGCTGTCCAGAAAGTGACATTAGTCCACTGAGGAGTGGCGCTGGTGATCGCTACGTCCCCAAGGGCTACGTACATGTCCGCTGTCAACAGAACAAAAGACAAGATTCATGATCACAGCTGCTAAGCTCATATGGAGCGGACTTTTCTGACACTTGCGCAATCCGTGCCATGTCAAAGAGCAGTACAAAAAATGAAACACAAAAAAAAAACAAAAACCTAACTCACCTGACCATGGCGGCAGATCTGATCAGCTACACAAACGATGATATGAACAGAGCACGTGGCGGGCAAAGCATCGAACTGGGAATTGAGCGTATAAGAATTTTCGAATCAGTCGCCGTTTGTGATGTGCGTTCTGAAAAGGTTTTTTTGAAAGGACTCACATAAAACATTTTCACAGCACTGGCGCTATGCAAAAGGGGTTTAACGACGAAGTGCACGTATTATTTATTACATAGATTACGAATCTGGAACTGCTTTTGCCTGGAAATGAAAGGTTTGCAAGTATTCGACATCTAATGTAGGGCCTTCCTACCTAGGTATAAGTTTAGATTGAAGGAATCGTCCGCAGAAAAAAATGAGTTTTCTGTAAATCATGTATTTAGGTTGCGTTTGCATACTAAGGGCCGCATTCAAGGTTTCACGCGCGTATATAAGAATCCAATTAGGATGGAGCTCCCCAAAGTGACGGCCGACGGGGTGGGGCGTCTGAGTGGGTTGGACGCCAGAGAGCTGGGAGGGTGAAGAGGCGACAGTCACATGGTCAGGGACGCAGAGTGAGAAGCAAATCAAAACTGGGCGAGAAAATTTGAACTGCGCACTGGCCGCTGACGGCTGTTCAAATATGTCGGGCACAGTGGTGGAATTCGGAGTTGGTATTCTCCCAGTCTTCCGCTTTCTACAATACTTTGGAATAAAGAAAATGCCTCAGTTCTTTTCGTGTTCCTGTTCATGTACTGTATCGTGTAGAGTAATTGCTAGAGAAATTAGGACTATGGAATTTCCATAGACGATTCCTTTGATTACGTCTGCGCAAGAAATAGTGAAACAACACACGTTACGCAGTAAAAAAAATAATAACTATCCAGCAAATGAAAACGCTCTTAGCGACCAGTTACAGAGAATTTCAGCAATTCCAGCTTCGCAGAAGCTTCTTGGTTACATACATTTCGCTGAGTTTTGGATGGAGAGAGAGGTAACCTCTTAATAGCATCTGGTAATCACAACCAATACTGAAGGTACAATTTCTGACACTCTGGTTGGTTTTGGGTCAAGCCAAGATCTTCATGAACACCCCTTTGGAGACCATGTAACATCCAAAACTGTGGTATAAAAAGAAAACAGGTTGTCACCATTTTTGCGGGGGTGGCCTAAGGCGATGCCTAGTCTCGTAACCAAAAAGCGTTTATGTCAACGTACTTCGCTGGAGCCTCTGAGCTTACTATTCTTTTTAACAGGATGCAGTAGCCAGCCATCGTCTACTCAGAAATGCAGAGGCACTTGAGCATTGCTCGGCTTATACGATAGAACAAGAGAATCAGTGGATGTGCGAGTCAGTTTCTAATCTCTCATACTACCAAAATCGAGATAACAGGTCCTACTTGCGTAATACTCGGTGACATTGTGGTATTTTGGTTGTTCACACATTTATCTCCATCTGTATCCGTTCAACGCTGAATGGGGGAAGTGCGAGGGGAGTTACGGTAATGTTCTCAGAGTGGGTGAATTATCCTCAAGCAGACTTAAAGGCACTGGGAGAGGTAAGGAGAAAATGAGAACTGGGGATACATGATCTCTGGAAACAAAACCCTCCACTTCAGAAGAGGTGATGTGTAGGGAAACTAGCCTTGAAAATCGCGGCTTAGGGTCTGATAACGATCCCGCAGCGCAGCGTGTCGTTCTGCAGCTCATTAGCCGGGCGAGTTGTCGGCGAGGCGGGACAACGTTCGCGACGGAGTGATTCAGTCACAGCCCGTCCGCAGTCCACCCCGGGCTAGTGACGCAGAGGGACGAGAAGGTAAAGGGGGTTTTCAGGTTCGTACATCTCGTTTTTCCGCCGTTCTGGTCCGTCAATGTTAAGCTGCTGAGCACTCTACTTTTATACAGTAGCGCTCAAAAGTCTTCGGCCAAATGGTTTTTTACTTGGGTTTTTCACTTGTAACTTTTTTGCGACTGGACCGATCTAAAAGAAATTTTACTATAATGTACTTGGAGACACTGCATACTAAATATACTATTTTGGCCCTCAACGGTGCAGGTTACCTGGGTATATGAAATTTTTTGTTTTTGGAGTGCCATCGCTATGCCGTCCCGCTGTGCCGCTGTCATCAAAAGCCGTGGTCCTTCTACAAAATAGTGATGTTCTCTGAGGCTTGTTCTTTTTGTTTTTGCAAAGAAAGCCGTTTTTCTTGGCCAAGCCTTTTACTTTTATTCGGTGGTCTTGTAGTAAATTTTTGTAAAAAACCATGAAGAGAGTGAAGCGGCACTCAAGCAGGAGGAAATGATGACAATAGGTTCAGGCACCACATATTTAAATTTTGTCAAATGTGGTCGAGTAAAAAAAAAGTTATGACTAAAAAGTTCTGGCCGAAGACTTTTGAGCGCTACTGTATTTCACAAAATCGCCGAATTTGCTCTTCTCGGTGTCATTAGGGGGGAGTTGGAAGGGGAGAGGGTGAAAAGCGCTCGAAGCTTCCCAGATGGATTGATCCTTCGACTGATGTAGGCATGTACACACAGAACGGTGACCGAAACCGTTATCTAAACAATACATTGTCCCGCTAGAAGGATTATCACATACTGCTCAGAGAACCCAAAAGCACTGAGAAAAGATCTGCTACAGGAGGATTGCGAAGAACAACGCATTACCATCGATGACACGGCACTACATAGTGCTTTAGAGATCGACTAACTGAGGAAATTTCGGAGATAAATGAGGTTTCGGTAGGAAGCAGTTTTCTACAAAGCAGTAAAATATGAAAAATGACACTTCTAAGACATTTCACAAAGATGGACAAAGTGGGCGTGTCCATCAATCGGTTTGAGATGGTTGCGTCGAACATCAAAGGAGACGTTGCAAAACCTCTCCTAATGCTCCTTTCCCATTTCTGCCCCTCCACTGACCAATGTCTATTCATCTCTCAGATTGTCAAGCATCTCTTACTACTAGGCGTTTCACCAAAAGCAATGGCCCGGTTGGCGCTTAGCGTCGTGAAATGTTTCTCAACAAGGTAAAGTTTACGAAACTGCTGTATTCACCCAAAAAGCAAACCAGCTGGTCTAGATGGGGAGGACGTGGCAGACAAGATCCTGCGCTAATGAAAAAATAAGCTGTTTAAATGAACACCAAAACGAAAACTCTTTCGATTCAACCCCGCCCATAATGACCATCGCCCCTTCCACCTGACCATGCCCTCGTGAATTGGTAGTACTGGTTCAAGCGTCGGCAAGATTAAGGAATGCAGGGTCAACGACAACTATTCTGCACGTTGTAAAACCGTATCTTCCTTAGGAGAATGATTGCTGATTCACTCACTGAAAGATTCCTACAATTTCCTGCAGTACCGTAGCTTTACAGGATGTGATTTCGGTTTTTTCCCATAGAAAAACCTACGGCGTGATAGTTCGACTCATTTCCTACTACTTATGGCTGTAATTGTTTGGAGTTTCCAAGCACATGCTCGTTATGAAACGTTTTTGGAGAATAAACTGGTGAATGCTGTCAAAAACTGCTGTAACGTGATGAGGACCATGACGAGATGTTGACTGAATAGAAGTGCGGTGTTCCATGACTTGTTGCAGTGAGAAGTTCTGGCAGCAAATACAACGATTTGGCTGAAAACAAGTGCTTACGCTCCGCAGCTCATTTGCTCACAGATGGATGATATGTCGAGACATTTTTGGGAAAAATAGGGAAAAGATTGATGATGCTCTAGCTCTATAACACTTCTCCCACAGCATACAATTTTCATGATAAATCAGCGCATTATCGACCCATATTCATGAGCTTCAAAATGAGGTTTTTACAAGGAGAGAACACCTATTTAGAATAATGCATCTTACCCTTAGCGACATGCTACTGTCAGTCACCTACCTTAAAGGAATCGTCCACGGAAAATTGAGTTTTTGTGTTACCCATATATTTTTGTTGTATTTGCCTTATAAGGGCCGCATGCAAAGTTTCACACGAAAAAGTGAGGATTCGGCTGGAAAATAGCTCCCTAGGTTCTCGGCCGAGTGGGCTGCGCTTCCGAGTAGAAGCCCCGTCTCGTCGTCCGCCGCGCTTGGGAGTGTAGAGTTGGACTGTTTACGTAACTTTCTGTTTCTAGAATGCGTCTCCGAACACGGACGAGGGGGTGGGCACTTGCTCGGAGACCCCGCCCACCTGGTCAAGACTTTGTGGTGCCATATTCAGGCCGGATTCACATTTTTTCGCGTGAAACTTTGCATGCGGCCTACATTAGGCAAATACAGCATAAATGTATGGATGACAGAGAAACTAATTTTTCCATGGACGATTTTCAATCTAAAACAATTAGCTACTAGAGACTAATTGTAAGTGCGGTTCCTACTAGACGGCAACAAAACTTCATTTGGACCCCTAAAGCGGACCTACAGATTTGCGATTCTTTCCTATCAACTGAAACGTCCACTACCTTACCAAGCATAAGCGTAACCATAGGTGATGGTTCATGCGATACGGAAACTTTTTTCCACACACAATTAAAACAGTCATGCGGTTGCCAACCTGAGGACTTCGCGCCCAGTGAGTGCGAGTTGCCTCTCATGATAATTGAAATGGAGTAGTGGAGAGCCTGCGGAAAAGGATAATAGTGCACTGACTGTGAGCTTTTCTAAAACGGCTACTTGCAGCTTGTAGGATCACTTATGAAACAATGAAACAAAAGCGCGATAACAAATTTGGCTAAATGCTCTGGGGGACTAGGAAATGAGTGACAGAACTTGACCGAAAGGAAGCATTTTTGATTAGCTTGTTGCAGTGCTTTTCAGTTGTATTTTCCCAAATATGCCTATTAGAAGTCCCTCTCCGAACCTGCATCGAAAACAATGCGACCTGGATTCTAAAAAGGGCATGGAAAACTGGGTGTGTTGCAAGTGTTCCGATTTCTAGAGGTCGGCACCGAACTGGGTCACCGCCCTTCGCGAATTGTCCGAATGGTGGCGTGTCCTGCCGTCTGGGCTCTCCCAGATTTGCCTAAGCCTTTTAAGGGGAGAAGCTTTGACAGCGTTATTTACCTGTCTTTACCTGATTGCAATCCGCCGCGCAACCTGACCTGACCTCACCAATCGGAACACTTGCACTCCACCCTGGAAAACTCATAGGAGATGCAGAGGTGGTAGCAACTTAAAGGCACATTCCAGGATTATTGGGGTATCATATCTTCTGCCGTGGATGGATAATTCGACCCAAGCCACGTAGGCTATAACTTTACCGAGGCGTGTTTGTCAGTTCCTGAGCGTGCAGAGCTAAAGAATCTAGCACAACAGCTCGGCCTCGCCCGCCCCAACCGTGATTGCCGGCAATGACGGTGGCAACGCTGGCAATTACGTGGCAAGTGAGGCCTAGGATTTGTATGATAATAAAAGATAAGGAAGAGATGCAATGATAAAGGAGACGTTGACATGAGGAAACAGGTGATATCCCAGAGTTCTCTGTGATACCGTCCAGCAGAAACTGATTCGAAGGCTCGTTTTCACGCGGTAATCTCGTCCGAGGCCAGATGTCAGGAGGCCTGAATTCTGCCATTATCGTGAGCTCTTTCGGATTTTTCTTTGTCGGCGTGTTCCATAGCACCTCTAACTTCATAGTTTAGTGCTTTAGCCACTCGAAGTAATCCTGGAATGTGCCTTTAGAGGCCAAATAGCATGCTGGGCTCTCGTTGGAACGGAAGAGATTGCGTTCTTTTGGCTCCCCTTGCTGACAGGGCTTTTGGATTTCTTGGATTTTTACTGTCCAACGCTAAACTGTTTGCACACATGCAAAATTACTGTAAATTCCGTTTCCAGCGCTCCGAATCGACACCACTCAAGTTTTAAATGATTGAATTGCTAAGACCTGTCAGCACCCCTAGGACGCGGGCCAGGCGTCTTCGTGCAAAGCTGGTGTAATATTCGTGTTCAGAAAGCAAAATTAGATCTAGGAAAAAAAATATTATGGATTGAGTTTTCGACCTAACTTTCAAACAGTGGTGTAAAAATGGGTGAAAAGTAACTTTTCTACTTGTACAAACGAACAGCTAAGAGCACTGATAAAATACAATGGGACATGTGTGGGATGACTCTTTCCACATGAACTGCACCTAGCAACACCTTACAACGGCGAAATATAGCACATACATATTTCCCCACACGGGACAGAAATGCCTTTTCGTTGAATGTGAATACGGTCACGATTGTGAATGCTCAGTTTTTTGGAGTTAGATCATAATCCTCGATTAGATTCGAAATTCACTTTAGTGGTCCAATTTTGTACATATTTTGCAGATGCGGTCATAAATGTACACAAATCGACGAAAACTGGAAAAATGCAAAAATTTGTCCTCTAGAGATCGAGCCATGAGCCGTTTTCTGGCACATCCAAAGCCTTTTAGCCCAGTTTGACGACGTCTGCTTCTTGTTTCATTTGTGAACATTATACTCTATAAGATGGAAAAATGCTTGAATAGGCTCGCCATTCTTTGATGATCCTTCTTTGTGAGAGAATCTATTGTTTGAGAAGAGTTCAGACCATACAGACGATGTGTGGTGCTTGGGAACCGTTTTTCGTGCATCCACGCGCGAAAAAATTACATGACACATCCTGTGCTAATCTCCTGCATGCATGTTTCAAAATAATGCAAGCCGTGGTTGTGCTCGGAAATAGCGAAGATGGTGAATGTCATACCAATGAATGACAAAAGCAGAAGAGATTCCCAAAAACAAAAGCAGACACTTCTTTGCGCAACTGCTTTTGGGCATTGTACGAGATTATGACATAAGAGAGACTCGAGTGAGAGGCCACAAAAATGGGATAGACCAAAGACATTAATCCACAGGTCACGTGAAACCTGGATATGTAGCTGAGCCTTAAAGGCATATTCCAGGATTATTGTGATATCACATCTCCTGCCGTGGATGGATAGTTCGACCCAAGCCACGTAGACTGTTCCTTTACCGAGGTGTGGGGGTCAGTTTCTGGAGCGTGCAGAGCCAAAGAATCAGCGCAGCAGCTCGGCCCCGCCCACCCCAGCCGGGGGTCTGCCTTTGCTCTTCGACTTTTATCTTTGACATAGGTAGACCAGCTACTAACCAAGATCTTGAAATTGGCAGTAAACAATACGTCCCGTGAAGTAAACCCACTACTGAGTGACCTGACCCCTCACTAAGCACCGGAATAATTGCAACACAACCCCGGCAGGGATGGGCGGGGCCGAGCTGTTGCGCTAGATTCTTTGGCTGTGCACGCTCCAGGAACTGACCCCCACGCCTCGGTAAAGGTACAACCTATGTGTCTTCGGTCGAACTCTCCATCCACGGCAGGAGATTTGATATCCCAATAATCCTGGAATATGCCTTTAAGGTGATTGAGATCCAACTACATACAGTAGCGCTCAAAAGTCTTCGGCCAAAACTTTTTTGTCATAACTTTTTTTCTACTTGACAAAATTTGACAAAATTTTAATATGTGGTGCCTAAACCTATTGTCAACATTTCCTTCTACTTGAGCGCCGCTTGCCACTTTTCATGATTTTTTACAAGAATTTACTACAAGACCACCCAAAAAAAGTAAGAGGCTTGTTCGAGAAAACCCGCTTTCTATACAAAAACAAAAAGAGCAAGCCTCAGAGAACATTAATATTCTGTTGAAAGACCACGACTTTTGATGACAGCGGCACTGCGGGACGGCATAGCGATGGCATGCCAAAATTGAAAAATTTCATATAACCACGTAACCTACGCCGTTGCGCGCCAAAATGGTATATTAAGTATGCAGTGTCTCCGAGTACAACATACTAAAATTTCTCTTAAATCGGTGCAGTTACAAAAAAGTTACAAGTGAAAAAACCCAGGTGAGAGACCATTTCGCCGAAGACTTTTGAGCGCTACTGTATCTTGGCCCGTGACCTGTGGCTCGATGGGGGGGGGGGGGGGGGGGGTGGGTATCGGGCGAAAGACGCGCTAATCGCTTTAAGACCCAATATAGGCGGGTCCCCAGTTTGCACGCATCGCGTTGCACACTGCGCTGCGAAGCCTTCTCCTAATGATACACCTCTGCGTGAGCCAGGCATTTCCATACAAAGGCAATCATGTACTTCGCTAATTAAGTCATACTTTTCTGAAGTTAAAGCCTAGCCGGACTGGAAGTTCCACCTACCTTCAAAAAAGAGGCAGGGTAAATATTCCTCGTAGCACGTCTGGACAAAAACCCAATACAAAGTCACATCTGATATCCAGCAAAAATCGCCGAGCCACTTGCCTCATTGGAAGATATCACTGCAACTTCATGCAAGAGGCCCCACGGAAAGCTGTCATTATTTTTATGATAGGCGGACAACGACTTCTCATCTGTAGAACACGTACCCAACTATTCACCCATGGCTGCTCTAGTGTTCCGGAGGTAGGTAGAAATTTCGCTTTGGCTAGCTCTGTTTGGATTTGATTCCAAGATAATTTAATTCCTTGAAAAAGAGTTTCGCATTCGTTATGCTCAAAAACGCCTGGATCACTCGCCACAGGGGCCGGTGCAAGGAAGCAACCTAGACTTGGGGTCGCGTCACGTAGTCATGCGAGCTGAAGCTCGAGATCTTCCAGCAAGAGAGGCGCCTCGATGAAAGAGATCCCTGGAACTTGGTGGAATGCGCCGCGCATTCTAGTTCCATTCAGAACGTGGTAGCAGAAAAATGTGAATGGGTGGATACAATGATGCGGGATGATCTCAGCACTATAGGAATTGGGGCGCGCGAGAGCCGTCACTGAACCACCTTTTTCACTGTAGTATGTACATCTAGAAGTTACAGTACATCGCGTTGTGTCGAGGAGAACTCTCAAAAATACGACCATTACGCAAATCGGACCCTACCCTACACTCCCCCCCCCCCCATTTCCATAACCCGGTTTACTGTACTGGTGTTGTTAGTATATTAAAATGTCGTCAATCAACAGCGATAGTATGCTACCTAGTACGAAGTATGATTATCAATTGGCGGCTTTCGACCTTTTTTAGAGTTCACCTCACAGGTCCCAAAATCATTAAGAAGAGATATTCGTCGGCGATTCCTCGTACAGTTTTCAAAAAAAACTGCCCCCCTCTCCTTTGAGGACCCCGCCCTTCGATGAGGACTCTTCGACCCATGCTTGAACCTGGCAAATCAATACCGACATATACTGCTCACAACAGAGTCTGTCTCTTCCCCTATGACTGCTCGAAGATAAAATGGGGAGCGTGCTTCCACGAGTGAGTATATTGCCGGGTGTGACTGTCGTGGAGAAATGATCCCGCAACGCGGAGTGCAAGCTAGGGCCGGCGTATGTATTCGAGTCCTATGTGGATAAAACTGTCATACGCCAAAAATGAGGTATGTGCCAGCATTTTCTTTAGGGCCCAATTACATACGGTGCCTCCCGCTTGCCCTCCCGCTTGCACTCATCGCGTGGCACGCCGCATGCCGATTTGCTAAATTCTGGCGTAACGATACACACGTTGACGTCAGATGGGTGAAGAACTATTGTCTACAATTCTGGAGACCACAGAATGCTTACCGCAAAAATTTCAGTTCACAAACAACTAATTCAGCAAAGCAGCTTATGCGGATGGCCAGCAGATGTTGAAGCTTGGAAATACTCTCGAATAGCTTCTATAAACACCTGGACCAGCATTGGGTTTGCGTGATAAGAAATCGAACATCTGGAGTAGAAACGAGAAGAAGGTGCACGATTCTATCATTACCAGGTCAAGCCTAGCATCGAAGCATCTTTGATTTTGTTAAACACGATCTTCTCCACCCATTGAGGCTTCCTACGCTACCTGTCATCGCCTCATCCGTCGAAAAGCTTCAAAGAGGAGGACGTCGGGGATTTCTCGAAAAATTTTTTTAATACGACAACCACGCTCTCCTACCCAAAATACGACACCGCTTGAGGATTCCTCCTCGGCACTTCTTTGACCCTGTTATAACAAACTTAGCATTCAGAACGTTTCTAATGGAAACCAAGACAATGTTCACAATCACTTAGTTGCTTACTATTATTATTGGTATTATTACCAGCATTATTTCCACTACTATCGTGATTGTTATGTATCATAGTCATCTAATATTAGAGCTACCATTATTATCGTTCATTATCATTATTGCAATTGTAATTATTGCCGATAAGAATTTACTCACAATACTAGAACGATTTTTGATTGTTGAAAAACTTGAAAAATTTTCTAAAGTAGGCTGTTAGAAGTTTTTGCCAATTCGAAAAAAAGGACCTAGTAAGGTAGGATTGGCAATACATCATGTATGTACATAAACTCCTTATCCCCAAGATAGAGTAGGCGGATCGCATGCAGTTCGTTGCGCGCGCGGCTGCGACCGCGTGCGTGTACGACTTGTCCGCCGGTGATCAGCTGTTTTCGGTGATTTCGCCGCTGTTTTTTCATATTCCCTGTTATTTTCGGCTTCGCATGCATCTTTTTGGAAAGGTGAGTCAGTTTTGATGATACTATAGTAAATTAACATTAGTATTGCATGTTTTCACAGTGTGTTATAACATAAATGTGGTGTTTTTTCCTTTTTATGTTTTTGTGTCATGGTTTTTTATTTATTGTGTTTGTATTCGACTGAGTTTTCATCGCAGTGTCATTGATGTGTCCTTATTGTGTCGAGGGACTCTCTTTGCATTGTTTTGAAGATTCTGGTCGCTGTGGAGCCTGAAATAATTTTGGTTTTGGTGATATGGTGAGTTTTTGTGTTTGTATTAAAATGTTCTTTTTTTATTTGACCCGCTCTTCATTCAAGTGTCGTTGACGTGTTCTTGTGATTGTCAAGAACACTCTTTGCCACTGTTTTGAAGGTCTGGTTGCTCTGAGCTACTTTTTTTTTCACGTGTTGTTAATTTTTGCATGCGCTTCCTAGTTTAAATGTTATTTCTTTCCTCATTCGACCTGTTCAACATTACAGTGTCTCTGGCATGACCTCATTCTTGTCGAGGACAGTGTCTGACACTGTTTTGATTAACGCGGTCGGTCTAAAACAAAGTTTTGTTAAGGTTGCACTGCACGTGCCTCAAGTCAGAAATGTCGTGAGTTTCTGTTTTGTCCTTGTTGGTTTCTTTTTTTTATTCCACACTAGCTTCATTGCAGTGTCTTCAGAGAACCTTCTTGATTGTCGGAGACACTCTTTAACACTGTTTTGAAGCTTGCAGTGTCTTTGGATGCGCTTTCTTTACATTCACGTTGCATTATCTACGGCAGTCATCCTTTTTTGATGACCAACGCGTAGTCTGTAAAATATTTCGAGTTCCCACTTTGCAGATAACCAGTGAATATTTTTTCTTCGTGCCTTTTCACTCTATTTAGAGTAGTCACGTTTTTGCAAAAGGAAATGTTAGTGGTTATTTCTCATCACGGCCTTCACGGGCATCATTAGTCACTCCTCAAGGTATGTGATCGCTTCTTTTGTGTTTGCTGCTTACTAGTCTTCTTCCGGTATGGATTTTTGCATGGTTTCCTTTTTAGAAGACGATTCCGCTGCTTCTGTCTCAGTTTTTGCTTTAATCCGTTCGTACCTTGCTGCTGTGGGATGGTGTGCCGTACTTTCGCTTCAATATCGTTCTCCTTCTTCTGCTTCTTTTTTTTTACTAACCTGCATGCATTCTTTGTATGGTTATTTCGTGACTACCATTTTTCTAATAACTTTGGCATCCATGTAGACTTCCTTACGCTTTGTCACTAACAACTTCACTTGCTGGGGCTACCTTGTGACCATGTCTTGCTTTTTGTTAATCCACCTTTTTACAACCTTATTTGTGCATTTATACTAACGAGTTCCTCTGGTGTAGACTAATATTGGTAAAAGTTGTCGTTATGATCTATTTTGCTTCAAATTAATGGTTACCAATGAATGGTGAATCACAGCTCGTAATTAAAAGCAGTGTTACTTACTGTCACAAGTTCTTTATTGATTCGTCTAGTAATCATACACCTTGATTTATGAACGGTGGATTAATATATTGCTGTTTAGTCTCGTAGTCTGCTTTGTGGATCACAATGAATGCATCCCGCGACTTCGTAAGTCGACATCATTGGTAGTTTCGATATGAATTGAGAACTTTGAAATTCTTTGCAGTCTACTATTGCAAGATCGCTTTT